>JAPXFQ010000490.1:0-37254 GCA_028564705.1 Apricaphanius iberus | reverse complement strand
TAAGACCAGAAGCTCTGAAAAAGAAACTACTTAGTCAGCCCCTTCACCTGGACGGCATTAAATTAGCCTCCAGTAATAAAGCAAAAAACCTCGGTGTCATTTTTGACCAAGATATGTCATTTAGAACTTACATTAAAGAAGTCTGTAGGATTTCCTTTTTTCACCTTAGGAATATTGCAAAAATTAGAACCATCCTGTCCAGGACTGATGCTGAAAAACTAGTCCATGCCTTTGTTACTTCAAGGCTGGATTACTGTAACTGTCTATTATCAGGTAGTCCACAGAATACAATTAAAAGTCTTCAGTTAGTTCAAAATGCTGCTGCTAGGATTCTGATGAATATTAAAAGAAGAGATCACATTTCCCCTGTTTTAGCTTCTCTTCACTGGCTCCCAGTAAAATCTAGAATAGAATTCAAGATCCTCCTTCTGACATATAAAGCCCTTAATAATCTAGCTCCATCATACATAAGAGACCTGATTGTTCCATATGTTCCTAACAGAGACCTTCGCTCTCAGACTGCAGGTTTACTGGTAGTTCCTAGGATTTCTAAAAGTAGAATGGGTGGCAGATCTTTCAGCTATCAGGCTCCCCTCCTATGGAACCGGCTCCCAGGGTTGGTTCGTGAAGCAGACAATTTGTCTATCTTTAAAACTAGGCTAAAAACTTTCCTCTTTGACAAAGCTTACAGTTAGAGATATGTTTATAGGTAGTTAGAGTCAGGTCAGACAGGTAGATAGGAAGAGACAGGTTAATGTTAGTAGTCAGGCAGAGTGTCAAAAGTTAGAAAGAGATAGGAAGAGGTAGAGTAGCTAGGTAGAGATAGATTAATGTAAGCCAGGTAAAGATCCGGAGCCGGTCGCGGCTTACCGCCGCGGAAGAAATGTGCCCCACAGGGGCCAGCCAGCGCCGGAGAGAGGTCCCTCAAGGGGATCCTCCCGCACAGTGCGGCCGCCCATTACCTGCCGGGTTGAATCCCCCGGGCAGACTGTGCGGACCCCACCCGTTTATCTCTTAAACGTTTCTCGCCCTCTTCAACTCTGTCCTCTCAGTTCTGTCTATTTTTCCTTAAGATAGTTGTCGACTATCGGTCTCGTGCCGGTATTTAGCCTTAGATGGAGTTTACCACCCACTTTGGGCTGCATTCTCAAACAACCCGACTCCGAGAAGACCCCGGCATGACGGGGGCCGTTACCGGCCCTACACCGTCCACGGGTCAGGAGGACTCAGACAGAGTGTTGGTAGCCAGGTCTCCTAGTAGCTAGGAGACAGGTTAATGTTAGTAGCTATGCTGCTTTAGGCTAGGCTGTTGGAGGACATTATTAGGGTCTGTTCCTACTTTCTCTCCTACTTCTCCCCAACTGCATGATGTGCTGTCAATTCAAGCACTAACCTGTTTTCTATTATAGTAGGTGCTCCGGATTAGCCCTGCTTGACGACCCTGACTAAGATGGCATTGCAGTGACGGAAAATTCTCCACGTCCTGCAACAAACTTGTGCATCGTTCTGTTGCTCTTTCTGTGTCTCTGGTATTTATTCCAAGCCACAGACGGTCGCGGCAGATAACCGCTTGTGCTGAGCCTGGTTCTGCCGGAGGTTTCTTCCTGTTAAAAGGGAGTTTTTCCTTCCCACTGTCGCTGCATGCTTGCTCAGTATGAGGGATTGCTGAGAATTCCACGACGCAATCTTCTGTGGTTCTGTAATTTCTACACTAAACATTGTATTGTAATAACTCTTTTTGTAAAGTGCCTTGAGATGACATCTGTTGTGAAATGGCGCTATATAAATAAACTGAATTGAATTGAATTGAATCCTGGTCTGGAGCCGGCTAGCTCCATCGAATAAATCTCCATAATAATTTATACCATAACATATCCTTCTGCCCCCTATCCTGTTTTTGTGCAACCAGATCATGAATAAGTTGAGCCAAGATAACCAAGATATCCTGGTTTAATCCTTTATCCTAGTTTAGTACAAGAGGCTCCAGAAAAACCTTCCAGCATCACAAAAACTACATTTTAAACAACTACTCTTCAGCAAGTAGATATTTTAACCAGTAAAGCAATGAAGAACAGTTTTAAGATGAATAAAGGACAAACAAAGTAAGGTTGTCTTCCCAGCTGAGGTATTTAGTCCATTTTGTTGATGTGAACAAATGAAACGTACCGAGGCCCTTTGGAGGAGACGTCTTGGTGCGGTTCATAATGATCTCTAGTGATTCCTTAGTCTGAAC
The DNA here is from genome assembly GCA_028564705.1 of Apricaphanius iberus. Taxonomy (NCBI): domain Eukaryota; kingdom Metazoa; phylum Chordata; class Actinopteri; order Cyprinodontiformes; family Aphaniidae; genus Apricaphanius; species Apricaphanius iberus. The sequence continues at coordinate 35,021 of JAPXFQ010000490.1, read as the reverse complement.
AAAACAACAGGAGGCAGACGGAGCAGTCCCCCACCTTAGCTTCTCCACCCACATCTCCATCATGCTGGTTCCTGTCTACCATTCTGTGTTTAAGTGTAGCACTCTAACAAACAAGGACCATCAGCGTTTGGCCCAGTGATGCTGTTTCTGTGCTACAGGACGGCTTCAAGTGGACTGTCGGGTTTTTATTGAGGCAGCTATTCACATAGAAGAGGTGGATCTGGAGGATTTTACATCTGCTGTCCTCAGATACATCTACAAATGTGTGGAGGATGTCATCAGCACCATAACAGTGACTAACTATCCAAACCAGAAACCCTGGCCAAATTAAAAGGTTTGGTCCTTGCTGAAAACCAGGGATGCTGCGTTCAGGTCTGGTGACAGACTGACACTCAGGGCGACGTTATTTTAGAGGGACATAAAGTGGATCACAGACTATAAAACCAAGAATGCACAAATCCCCAGGGACTCCTCTCTGCCTAATGTACCCAACCACTTCTATGCCCCCTTTGAGGACCCAAACTCTCCCCTGAGCACCAGACTCACCCCTCCATCAGGAGAAATGTCCCTCAGCGTGACCCCAGCAGAAGTGAGAAGGTCCCTTCAGAGGATGAATCTGCACTAAACTGTTGGTTCTGACAACAACCCTGGCTGGGTGCTGAGAGACTCACTGAGACGTTGATGGACATCCTCAGCACCTCCCTCCAACAGGTGGTGCTCCCTACCTGCTTAAAGACCCCTGCAATCATCCCCATCCTAAAAACCTTCACAGTGACGAGCCTGAATGACTACAGACAGGAAACCCTCAACCATATAGTCATGAAGTGCTTCAAGAGACGGTCATGGCCCCATCAAAGGTTGCATTGATGATAACATTGACCCAGACCAATACGCATACAGAAAGAACCGATCCATAGAAGATTAAATATTATTATATCATTAGTTACTATTTTATTGTGGTTATGGGATGGATTGCTGTTTTCCTCCAGCCTCTCTGTGTTCATGTCTGATCTCCAACAGACTTGAAGTAACCAGATTTCTGTTCTACAGGACAGTTCTAACAGCTGATGGGAGCTGAATGTTACGTTTTCTCCTCAGAAACATGAAGAAGGAATAAAGATGGAACCGTTAAGGATAGGCTCTAACCCTCCAGAACCCTTCATGGATAAACAGCATATATAATGGATGGAAGGAATAGAGATGGACTCCAACACAAATGACCCTCTTCCTGCTTCCAAAAGGTAAGAGGTTCTTGTTTGGTTCTGGTTTCAGTTCATCTATCTGATGTTTAGAGACTTTAAATCCTCTTTTTAAAGAAGTTTATATCATGTTGTGGTTTTCTGCATCCAGATAATCTTAATATCAGTCGCTCATCTAGACGAGTTCCTCCTGATCTGCTGTCAGGTGTTGACATGGAGTGGAGGGGGTTAAAGTTGACCTCTGATCCACCTTAGTTGGTTCGTCTCAGAGCAGTAATGACTACTGGAAGGATGAGACGTTATCAGGGAATGAGTGAGACGTAGTTCTGATGCTCCTGTTTAATCTGAGGAATCTGTGGATCAGCAGATTCTGCTGAGAACAACAACATGTTGAAGATGATCCATAACTTCATGAAATAATAGTTTAGGTTGGATTAACCTTTTTCTTTTTTAGAAAGTGTCTTAAGAAAACTTGAGTTTGGAACTGGACCAATATTAATTAACTGACTTGAAGTTAAATTAATTCACCTAAACAAAGGAAACATACCAGATATGTTCATTTTTTAACTGTCCTCTTATTGTTTCATCCATAACACATCCAGTTTTATTACTAGATATTTTATACACTGGATCAAAGAAGGTGAAAACAGGTACTAATTACGAGTCATACTCTTAATTTTACTAAAATAATGACTGTCAGAAGAGGGTAGAGTGCCTCTTCCTGGTAGAGGATGAGTTCCTTCTTCAAGTGGAGGAGTTAAAGGATCTGAGGGTCTTGTTCACGAATGAGGGAAAAATGGAGGGGAGATCGATTAGCGCATCGTTAAGCCTGGTTTATGCTTATCCGTTTTGATGCAGCGCCATTATCTGTCGACGCAACGCCTCTCTGTTACCTACGCTACAATGCATGGAGTAGAGGCCCAATTTTTTTCCCCATGTGTTTTTAGATTATTCTATGAGCTGCAGTTCTAGTAAAAAGCTTTACAGCTTAATAAAATCGTACTTTCTGCCGTCCATTGCTCCTTGAGGAAGAAATACGTTCACAAGCGTAGAAAAAACTGAAACAACGCTATGATAGTAGGCAGAGATGCCATGAAAAGTTAGCGCCCCCTTACTTATGTGGGTGATGTACCAGTCTGTTGATCCAAAAGGTTGAGCTCTCAATTTACCGGTTGAGCTACATTCCTACCATCATCCACGAAGTATAAACTGGGCTTCAGCTTTTCTTGGCTCTGTGTTCTACTGGACTGAGGTCTCAGATGTTTCTCCAGGTATCTTTTAGTTCTCCAGTGTGTTGTTCACTGCCCTGATTGCTCTAATGACAACAAACACAACTGGTGCCTTCACTTGCCATGTTCTTTCTAGCTCTACTCTGAGACCATGGAGTTTCTCCAGTTTTTTAAGTTCTTATTTCCTGATGTTTAAATGATTTTAGATGGAAACATTGATCACAACAACTGTCCTCAGCTGTGATCACCATGATCACAATGATCACAATGTGTGGTTATTTAGCCATTGTCATTCTGTCAGTTTGTAGCTGGAAGTAAAACAGGATTTGTTCAGTTTTGTTCAGTTTTACTCAGGATGTAATCAGCTTCCTGCTTTACTTGGAAGGTCAGAGAGCAGCTAACTGGGAGAACTGGAACTGAATGACATCAAGAACTGATAAAATCATGTCTGAGACACTGTGGGCCTCTAGAAACTGTTAAACCCAACAGTAGTTTAGTTAGCCCACCCTCAGTGTTAGTTAATATACGTTCAGATGATGCTCTTAGAAAACAAACATCCTCCATGTCCTGTTATCAACTTTTACTTTCTTTAACATAGAAAGTTCTCATCCATCAGTTCTTTTGTTCTTTCTGTGTATCTTCTCTGTCTTCTCAGACCCCAGGTAGTTGTGGCAGATGGCCATTTGTACTGAACCAGGTTCTGGTTCTGGTTCTGCTGGAGTTTTCTTCCTTTCAAGCGCGAGTTTTTCCTCTCAACTTTCGCCACATGCTTTCTCAGTATAAGGGATTGCTGAGGAATTGCTGTGGTTGGAGTCTGCATGTTCAGGACACAACCTCACATCAATGACTCAGCACAATCTGCTGGGATTCCTTACATAGAAAACTTTTAACTGATTGGAATGTTTGTATAATCATATTGAAATTAATTTTCTTGTAAATTGCCTTGAGATGACATCTGTTGTGAATTGCCGCTATAGAAATAAACTGAAATGAATAAATAGTGAACATCTACCTTTTAAGAAGATTGTTTGGACTAAAATTGGTAACTGGTTAAACTGGAACTGAATCCCATGATGACTAAGTGTCTCTGTTTCCGTCTCAGATGGACTTCAGACCAGGAGACACAGAGGAACCTTTGGATGAAACCAGATGAGAACAGATCAGCTTCTCCATCACCCAGTGGTGTTTCTATGCAGAGTGATGATTCCAAAGGTCTTCCTCTGCACTTCAGCGATGATCCTGGACCACCAGAACACAGGTAAACATCCATCAATAACTGATATAAGGTTCATTTCCACTATGGGAACTTAAGCAGAACTTCTCAGCATGCCCTCTCTCCACTACACCAGGCCGGGCCAACAGGGCCACTTTTGGGGCCATTTCAGGAACCAATCAAGCATCAATCCTGGGTCTGTACTCAGAAATTACCCAGAAGAGTTACTGGGTAGGAGCTGTGGTTCAGTCATGCTGATTGGTTTTAATTTAGAGAGAAATGAGCAGATATTACCAAATAAAACTCAAAGGGTTTATGTCAGACCTGTTTATATCAAGATAGCAAACAGAAACACAGCAGCAACCCCAGAGGTAGGACATCCATCAATGACTGATATAATTATGTCTGAGACACTGTGGGCCTCTAGAAACTGTTAAACTCAACAGTAGTTTAGTTAGCCCACCCTCAGTGTTAGTTTATATAAATCAGTCTAGAATTTCCAGCATAACTTAGAATTGTTCAGTGAAAAACATAAACATTATGGGAATGTTGCTTCTCCTTTAACCTTTCAAATATATCTTAAAAGCAGGTGTTATTTTAACCTGTGGTTCCCTATCGATTTGACGCCCCTACATCTGCAGATTGCCCCTGTGCCAAATAAGCGTGCTTGTTTACTGTAACCTCAATCTCAGCCCATAAACGGTGGTTTGCTTTTTCCCAAAGTGGCACCAGAACTTTCTGCACAAACCTCTGAAACATTCTCGTTCATATTTCATGTGCAAAGCAGTGGCAGCTAGAGCTTTGCACCTGGCTCTGAACCACAATCCTCTCACTTTTGTGCAACAGTGAGACAGATGAGCTAATTTTGTTTTTAAAAGAATTAGAGACTTAATAACATAATTTATTAATGCGCATCAGACCCACTGTGTTTAACCCTAAAGTGAGTTTAATTCAGTGTCATATTCAAAATTATTATATGCATTAATGGTTGAATAATAAATGTATATCTGGTTAAAAATCATTTTAATACTGCTGAGCAGGAATGTATCCAGAAAGTTTTTAAAGAAGTCGAACTGGGTCCCAATGATGATCATGGAGTGTCAGTTTGGGATAATATAGCATAATCATAAATTCAGAACAGATGGAGCTGCTAAAGAAAGCAGAGCTAGATTTAGATCACAGGGACTCATTTAACATTTTGACTGATTTATTGAACAAATAATTATGAGCTGCAGCTTCTGATTAGAAGTTGATTTCTTCACTCTGCTACTTTTCTCTCCTACTACACTCCAGTTGTATTTTCTGCTGTTATTGCGATTGTTAACCTTGTTTTCTCTCAGTGTTTTTCTCACCAAAGAAGCTCCACCTGGTCTGCTCAGCTACAACGCCCCCTGCTGGATGGGGAACATCGATTCAGATGATGCTCTTAGTGAACGAACTCCTCCATGTCCTGTTATCAACTTTTACTTTCTTTAACATAGAAAGTTCTCTTCCATCAGTTCTTTTGTTCTTTCTGTGTCTCTTCTCTTTCTTCTCAAACCCCAGGTGGTTGTGCAGATGACCGCTTGTACTGAACCAGGTTCTGGTTCTGGTTCTGCTGGAGTTTTCTTCCTTTGAAGCGCAAGTTTTTTCTTTCCACTTTCGCCACATGCTTTCTCAGTATGAGGGATTGCTGAGGAATTGCTGTGGTTGGAGTCTGCATGTTCAGGACACAACCTCACATCAATGACTCAGCACAATCTGCTGGGATTCCTTACATAAAAAACATTTAACTGATTGGAATGTTTGTATAATCATATTGAAATTAATTTTCTTGTAAATTGCCTTGTGATGACATCTGTTGTGAATTGGTGCTATAGAAATAAACTGAAATGAATAAATAGTGAACATCTACCTTTAAAGAGCATCATTTGGACTAAAATTGGTAACTGGTTAAACTGGAACTGAATCCCATGTTGACTGAGTGTCTCTGTTTCCCCCTCAGATGGACTTCAGACCAGGAGACACAGAGGAACCTTTGGATGAAACCAGAGGAGAACAGATCAGCATCTCCATCACCCAGTGGTGTTTCTATGAAGAGTGATGATTCCAAAGGTCGTCCTCCAGACTTCAGCAATGATCCTGGACCACCAGAACAAAGGTAAACATCCATCAATAACTGATATAATGATGTCTGAGAAAATGTGGACCACCAGAAACTGTTGAAAACCAACATTGGCGTTTAGTTATTCCACCCTCTGTGTCATTGAAAACACAGCAGGGATAATCTGACATTCTAACATAACAGTCAGGGCTAGATGATGCAGGGACCCAAATGCAGACATGGAACAAGTGCAATTATGTTTATTAAGAAGATGATGTTTGGAGGCGGTATGTGAGCAGCGACACAACCCAGTGGAGCGCTCTGTTTCAGAGTGAATAGTGAATCTTCCCGTTGTTGGGATCTGATACATGGCATAAATATTAATCAAATGGCCTAGAAATATGACGCCAGCATTTCAAATGGGCCAACGGCAGAGCCGTGCGCAGTTCTCTTCTCCCTCCCCAGCTGAGCGCTGGAAGAATCTGTCGCGCTGGTTGGTCAGAAGCGCCAATCCATCAAACTCACTGCATTTGTCTGCGGCATGAATGGAGACTGCACCGATGGGAGGGACGAAAGGTGCAAACCCGGTGGGTTTAAATCTCAATAATTGCCATCCCCTCTTCCAAACTCGCCCTGGTGGGTGTCGGCAGTTCTTTGAACTGTAAGGAGAGACTCCTTTTCTCCTAACACTTGTTCTGGATTTTGTCCTTGCTCCCTACAAACAAGTTTTCCCAATAGTTGGCTGGCCCCCAAACTATCCCTTTTTGATCCGCTGAATTCCCCGATCCGCTGAATTCCCCTCTTTTTTTTTTCTCTGCTCGGCTTTGTGAGTTTTTGTATTTCGATTGTGGGTTTCCTGTATGTTTTGTCTTTTATTAGTGAGCAGAATTGTTAGGCTGTAGAAGTTTTGGTTCCTCTCCGTTAGTTGATAGTGAAGGGTTGGGTCAGCATCCTCGGAGTGCCTGCCAGGAACGCGCAGTACGCAAAGGACATTTTGAAACCCATTTTCTTCCATATTTCCCAACCAGAGCCTGTATTAGCAGAAGCTAACTCACTGATAAGAGCCACGAGGTTTCTTTGTTAGGAAGGAACGCAGGCCTCTTGCTTCAAGTTAAACAATAAGTCATAAAACGGGATCATAAAACATCCCCCCTGTCCTTATCCGACAAAGCTGCGCGTTTGCGTCATACACCGCCTCCTCGCGTACACTGGAGGGGCTGCGTACGACGTCAGTAGGAGGCGCCCCATGACGGCCCTAAACGAGGTCATCGCTGGTCGCCATATTGCTCAGGCACCGGTAGTCTTAACAGAACCGTTTAGTATAAGTAGTGTTTTATTTTAGTTGTGTTTTTAGAATAAATTGGTTAAATTGAATCAAATCCCTGGTTTCTTTTATTCTGAGTGTGTGTGTGAATTACTGAAAGAATTCACTTCCTTCAGATAGGATCTTTCTGGTGTAATCCCTAATAATTAATCATTATAAGTGAGATTATTGGTTGATAATTCCCTTTTGATTATATATATTATCTTGTTTCTAGCCCAGAGGCTAGATGGTGCCCCGATTAAATTATTTGAAAGGATAATTAACTACTAATCTACAATTATTAGTTAGTATTCTCAGCATCACCAGATAGATCATAACAATTATCAATTAATTAATTACTTTTAATTGATAACTCCCCAACACCGTGGCTTTGATTGGCTCTCAGATTGGAGGGAATTTTAGTGTATCACAGCAGTTCAGGGGAGAAAATGTGGGAGAAATTAATTTTTATAAGATTCTGCTAGAGTTATTTGAAATCTTACTTCTGACACACAGGGTAAGATCCACACCTCACCTCTAGTTTTTTCACTTTCAAGACACTATTTTAAGTATCTTAGTTATCATCCAATACATGGTTACTTAGTTTATTTTTCCATCACACCAAACACCAAACAGTTTGAATCAGTTAAAAGTTTTTCTATATAAGGAGTCCCAGCAGACTGCATTGAGTCATCTATTCTAATGTACTTGTATTAGTATTGATTAAAGTTTACTGATACCTCCAACTAATACTTTTAATGTGGAAACTCTGCAATCACAGAAATCACATATATATTTTATTTTTCGCTTGAAATTTTTGTTTTGTAGTGATTTTTAGTAATATTTTATTTTTAAGGAATTCACCGTCATCTTTTATAACAAGCAGAGGAGAAAATAAAACCCATCTTCCAATTCATTGTATTTGTTGTGTGGTAGAAATACCGGCAATGGTACTCGGTATCTGCAAGTAATCAGGAGTAGATGATATTGTTGCATCCCTAATTATATCCATTTAATTATAAAATTACATGTTAAAGTTTTAACAGCAAACTGTTATGTAAAGCCTTGCAATTTAGTGCACCCCCCCACCACCTTCCAAAAAAAGTCAAATTCATTCTAAATAAGGGTTAATTGCTTCACAAGGTGGATTTATTACAGGATGCGTTCACGTCTACATTTCCATAACAAATGCCCTAAATCTTTACAGAATATTATTTTTATGGAGGCAGAGAAATCCCCGCATTACTACTGACTGCTGACTCAGCTTCTGACATTAACTCACATTTTGAAATGGTCATAACTCTCAGCACTAATTTTACAGAGCCTTTGATTAGCTCATGTTAGTTTTATTATTGTAGGGCTGAATTAGCTATAATTGCGGGGCACTTCAAATAACATTTCTAAACCATGTTTGTAGGAGCCGTTTATTGTTTTTTGTCACTTTAATTGTTCGTTGTTGTATTATCACAGCAGCTTTTGGATTGATTTTTGAAGCGCGTTATAAACGATCTCTCCCCTTAGCTGAGATGCAAAATGCCATAGTCACTGTAACGTTCTTCATTATATTAATACAAATTTAAATATTAACAAAATAAGTGATCCTGTTCCACCCTGGTCTGTGGGCCCATACTGCTTGATGCTGGTTTTTCCTTTTATCTCTTAGGAAGCTACAAAACAAAGCTTCCCAGTTATATGGCGTTGCACCATATGTCGTGTTTGTTAGTTCAGACTCAGGCGCAGACAGGCAGGTCTTTAGTGAAGGCATATTTTAATATTAAGTTTAGTGGCAGCAGAACTTACAAAGGAGCAACGTGGGCTGATTGACAGGAGACAAAACGCAGGGGAGCAGCAAAGTGAAACCAGGAGCAAACAATGACAACATCCCAACAAAGACAGACAGATACAGAAGGGTTTAAATACTGTGGGAAGGGTAATCAAGAAATGGAGAACACCTGAGAGCAGGAGAAGGAACCATCAGATGATGAGGCTGGTGGTGTGGAACCTTGAGCCTTGGACTGCTGAGGCTGAAGAAAGTTGCTGAGCTGCTGAGGCTGGTGCCAGTTGCTGTGCTGCTGGGGTCTAACTGAAGGTTGACAAAGGAGAGACTCACGAAGAGGCATGGAGGATCTCTGAAGAAACCTTAATCCAGGAAGTGCGTCCATCTGGACACCCTCTGGGGCAACAGGAAGCTGAGGGGTGTTCTCCTGAACACCCCTCACCCCATCCCCATCAGAGGAACGTGAGAGGGTTCTGGACCACACTCTGGAGACCTGGGGCCTGCAGAGCACGCTGGAGTCTCTGGGCCTGGGCAGAGCTCTTGATTTCCAGGCTGGAAACAGGCTGAAACAAGTCGTAGTGGCTGGAAACTGGCTGCTGAGGGGAGCTTCGATGGCTGAGAGACTGCTGAACGTAACTTCAGTGGAGAAGAGCAAAATGGGAACGTCTGAGGTAAAAGTGAGGTGAGGCAGCCTGGGAACAGGATGAGGTTGAAACGATGGAAGGGGACCAATTGTCAGAGGGTGTAAACTTGGCGTCAAACAGGTAATGTGGGACACGCAGATGTCGAGAGGTTGACTGTGGAGGAAGAGGCTGTTCTGCCCCAAGCCGGTCATTACTCAACCCGGAAGGGTAGAGGGCCAGTCTGGATCCCCAGAAAGGTGAGCCTTTCTGCCTATCTGCTGAGTCTTTAAGGTCGGGTTGATCTGTCGTACTGCTTACTGTCTTACTGGACTGAACCACGTCCTTCATTGCCTCATGGGTTTCTTTGGAGTTTGTTTGTTTATTCTGTCAGGTGGCGGCCATTTTGTTTTCCCATATGTTTCATATAGTTTAGCTAAACCAGTGTTTAAGTTCCCCAATATGTCTGCTTAACAGGCTAGTTTGTCTGATGTTTGCAGGAGGTTTTTATGATTTCGAGTCTAGTTTTTTTTTATTGTTGACCTCTTTTATCTAGGGATGGCCAAATTAAGCTTTCTGAAGAACATGAAACTTGTATCAAAAAACGACTTTCTAACATCTAGAGGCTTTTAGTATGAACAGCAGCTTGAATGAAACTGCTTGCCAATAAATAAATAAACTGTGCTTAAACTCCTGCTTTTTTGGTGACACTTTCCTGTTGATTTCTTAATGTTTGTAAGACTACTGGAGGAAGAAAAAACTATAGTTTTACTGTTGGGGATAATTCTTTTTCTTTGGTTGACATAAATGGGGAGCCTAAGGCTCCTCCCCTTCCTGTAGGGAGCATAAGCCCCTCCCCTTCCTGTAGGGAGCCTAAGCTCCTCCCCTTCCTGTCGGCCCATTGGTCCCCTGGCCAAAAAAATAATGAATGGAAGTCAATGGAGCGATAAAAGTTATTTTCTGGTCCGCTTTGTCTTTCGTCCTGAATCACACATATGTTGTAATTCGATCTAAATAATAACTAATGATGTACATTTCGACTTTGTTTGTCAAATGATTTGGGTTTATTTGATTGTAAAAAATCTGTGATTAAAATGCCTACAAATCAGAAGTCTGAAGTGGCATATATGACCTCATGTTGCTAACAGGAGCTAACACTAGCTATAGCACGTAAAACACTCACCTAGAGCTTGTAGAGCTTCTCCTCCATGCTGGTTCTCACTCCACCGACTGCTTTATCCCCGATATAGCTACTACTTTCCACATGGTCAGATTTATAGAGGTTTCCTCCGTGTTTTCATCCTGGAGGCTACGATCCATCTTCATATGCAGTTGTAGTTCACTAAATGTTTTTACACAAAACCTAAAGTAACTTTTTCCGCCAGTCAAAAATCAGCATTTTTTCGGCATCAAAATTAGTTTTAAAAATTCACAGACATCATGTGTTCAATCCACGACGCGTTTCAAACTGGATCAGGAAATGACCTTTATCGCGCCTTTGACCCTCATTCATTTTTTTGGGGCAGTAGGGGACAGGAAGGAGATGGGCGGGGCTTAGGCTCTCCATATGAAAGCAATACAGGGAGCAAGTGGCATATAGGCAGTTTCCAGAAAAATGTAACAGGATATATATTCAGCTGCCTCTTAACATTATGAACAAAATTGTTGTTTATTAATCTGTTTACCATAATACTGCTGCATTGTTTTATTGATTAATAAGGCACCATGCAGTGTAAGTGCTATTCATAACCTTATTCCCTCTTTTTTATATTTTATTTTTTATTGTTTATGCATTATTTGCTGTTTTTACTGTTAGCCTAAGCTTTTTCCCAAATGATACAACTATCTATAGCTAATATTATTACTGATGTTTGTAGTGACTTTAATAAGATAAGATCAAATTTATTGTCCTGAGGAGGTATTTTGTCTTGGGCTACAGCAGTGCTTCTCATATGTGGGGGGGGGTTGCAGGGGGGCGCCAGAGTACACCCCCACCCCCTCGTGCCTAGTAGCCAAAGCTTTCATTCATACTTGAACTGTGATGTAGCCTCCAGTCACTAGGTAGCTTCAGTAGCCTACTCAGTTATCAACAGGCTGCCTGTTCAGCCCTGCAGAAGAAGTGCAGAAATAGTAAAAACAAGTAAAAAACAAGTAATAAATTTAGTTTGGACAGCTGTAATGGAGGTAGCAGTGCTGCTGGAGGTAGATGCAGACTGAGCTAAAGACAAATAGAAACAGAACAACATAATGTAAAAAGAGACCTTAGTTAAAACATTTTATTATAAAATTATTTAGAGCTCATCGTTTATGCTTTTGTGTTGTTTGGACGACTATTGTAACAGTTTGTTTTCATGTCTGAACAAGAAAGGGCTCTCTTGATTGCAATTAGTGCAAATCTTACATTAACTTTTTAATGCACAGTTCAATGCACAATTTGTACTTTTCTAACTTTTTAAATATTCTAAGTACTTAAATAACAGTACAGTACGCTGTTTTTGTAGTTTGTAGTTTTTTGGGATTTTTTTGCTGCTGTTACGACCAAATTTGCCCTTTTGTGACAATTAAAAGGATTATTCTATTCTTCTATTCTGGTTTTTACTTAGATAAAAGTACTGCTCACTTACATTTTGATTTATGAAATGCTATAATGCATGCTGTCTGACTGAAAGAGTGATGCTAGCTTTAAACCTATTAGCGCGGCCAACTAGTTACACATGACACTTTTGTTAAAGACCGCCATGCAAGCCCCCGCTGTCACACACATCTGAAGAAATTTTTTTTTCTCCTCTTCCTCCCTTTTTTCTTTTGCTTTTCGCTTCCTGATAACTTCTCTTCATGTCTTCGGAGCAGATGCGGCTGCACGCACCGCCCTCATCATCTGTTTTCCTAAATGAGCAGCATGCGGTCTGCACGAGCAATCCCCTCCCTCACAGAGAAAACATGGGTGGGGGAGGGGCGAGTTTAGCTTGGCCCACCTGAGGGTCCAATTGACCTTTCGCGGAGCCCCGCCCCCCCTTAGTTACTGTTGCTAAAAAGTAGCGTACCTCACTGTGGTAGCATCCGAGATATTGGACGGGACAGGTTTTCTGTCACTACTGGAGTCAAACTCCATTGCATGTGTACAAAAGCTTGTCCACAAAATCTCCCACATCTGTGTGCTTTGATGCAACTGGCTCAGTTGGAAAAAAAAAAACTGCTGAGACCAAATGGCAGATCTGGTCATGTATTTTTTTATCAAGGTTTTTCTGTGGTTAGTTCCTTTAGTAGAAGCAACAACAACAACAAAATATTAACTATAGTTTCATGTCCAACTAAATAAAATAATGTAAATAACACTTTGTAGGTCATGTCATTAAAATACTGGCAAATAAATAAGATACATTGATCGAATTGCTGAATAATTTATATTTATTTCCATAAATTTTCACTTTACGTTCGATGCAGCAGCATTATGTTACATTCATTTAAAATTAATATCAATATCTTACAAATAGCCAATCTGTACCACAATCCATCTTTCACTTACTGGCTTACTTATTGTGACCCTTTATGATAAGTTTCAAACAACTTCTGAAACATAAAACACAGTAAGTCTCTGGAGAAAATAACAGATATTTAATTAAGACAAACATCTGCTAAAGTTCTTCATGGCGATAATTGTGATTTTTCAGTGTTGATAATGTTTGATTTGCCGAATTTTAAGATGCAATCGTTGTGAGTTAAATGGAGAAATGTAGTAACCTAAGTTATGAGCGCTCCCGCGGCGGCTAATCAGATTTTGTGAGCGATAACCGGGCCGAGCTATGGGACTGAGGAGTGGGAGAGTGATGTAGCAGGCGTACTGGATCGGAGTTTTCAAGATATATGGTGACGTGTTTTGTTGAACTAATGCGTGGTTGCGATCAGAGGCAAGGTTGGGACGATGACTGAGCGATGAGTGGTAAGTGTAGGAGTCTTCTGACTGATGATAACGTTCTTTCCTTTTCACCTATTGCTCAGCTGTTGTTTATTCTGAGAAAACGTTCCTGTCTGTGTCATGACAATTGCGTGTCAGAGCAGCTCATTCAATGCAAGTTTCGCAATATTCTGCTTGAAAATTTGGAACAGTGAATATGTGCAGTAACCCAGGAGACGATGTGCTCTACATGCCCTGACCCCCGACATGCTGACAGCATGATTAAACAGAAGACAAAGATCAGGAATGAACAACATTCACTAGAGCATACAGGATATTGGTTTGTGGCGCTGCGAGTCAAACGCATGGGTTAAATAATATGAATGATATGACAAAAAGGCGAATGTTTTGTGGAGTTCGTTCAGATGGAAACTGGTTTGTATTCAGACCTGAAGCGAAGCGAACCTCTGTCCGTTTGGTTCTCTGATCCGCAGCAGGTTTCGTTTGTGTGTATTCACACCTGCATAAAAGGTCAGGACCAGCGTTCCAAACGAACTCTGGTATGTTTAAATTGGACCAAACGGTGCAGGTCTGAATACACCCTAAGACAATGTAGGTTAGCATACAACCTGCATTTTTTCTTAAGCAACTTTGTGACGTGTAAAAACTGATTTTGTCTCAATTGATGTATACCTATAATAGCCTATATCCATCAACATTCTATAAACTGACTGCTGATTTTTGGTGAAAGACCCAGATAAAAACACAGTCTTGATCTGACTTGTTTTCTCCCATCTATCAACTATTGTTGAATAAGAATACATGAAGACTATTAAATATCAAACCAGAAAATATGAAAATATTTGTAAGATTATAAAAAAATCATCATGACTGTCTACTGCTTTAAAATGTAACTGTTCTCCTTTTTGGTTTTTTGGAGTTGCCATGTTGGGGTCAGACAAATGTTTGATAGATAACAAAAACAAATGTCTGACATCAATTTATTATTGGAAACATTTATTTTTAAAACATGGTTGTTATTGAAAACAAACCCAAATGAAATAATCGTGATGCAGTGAGATATCAAACTGAATCGAATCGTTGATATTAAAATTGTAATCGAATCGTAAGACTTGTGAAGATTCACACACCTAGCAGCCATTGCAGGAGTAGAGAGCAGACGTGATCAAGTTCTTTTATTTCAGTTGGCCCAAACAAGTTTCCTTTAGTAGCCTATACCGTGATTTCAAAGTCATAATTGCTGAACAAGGGACACATTGTTCAACAGCCAAATTTATTTACAGCACAGAGCCTGATGTCATATCCGAACAGAATAAATTACTTTTTGTGCCACTTACATCCCAGTTTGTTCAACTCAAGCATCGTCAATAGATTGGAACTAACTGGAAACCACGACAAGAAACCTTGGATAATGTCTTATCCAAAGAAAATGTCTACAATATATGACAAAATTTCTCCCAATATATTAAAATATTTTACATTAAATACTTAATACAAGAAACCATGAATGTTCTGAGGTTCTGTTATTATCCAGCATCTGGTCCTTTGTGCTGGACATTCATGAACACGTTAAGCTTCAGGAGGACAGCCCCACCGTGTTGCTAGTGAACTATTCAGTGATAAAGAAATTTCTTTTCAGATGGAGGAAGAGGAGCAGCGTTGGTGTGGAGCAGCAGTCGTCCTGCTGTCCTTTATGTCAGAAGGTACTGATAGATCCAGTCTCTACCAGCTGTGGACACTGGTTCTGTAGGCAATGTATCAGGTCATACTGGGACCAGTTTGCTCCATCAGGACCCTCCTCCTGCCCCCAGTGTGGGAATAGACCCAGAACAGAAGCTGGATTGCAGACAGCCAATCAGAGCAGCTGTCCTCCAGGTAAGACTGAGAATTTCAAATCACGTCTTGCTGGGATTAATTATTTAAACTAAATCTCTGCATTTCCAGCTGGTGTAACTGGAACGTCTATGTTCAACCCAACAACCTACTGGGTTAAATTTGAAGTGGTTCTATTTTTAGCCCTTTGTGTTAAATCTATTAAAACCGAATATCTCCTTTTTATAAAACAAACAAAAAAAACGTGAATATCTCCTTAAAGCTGGTGGTCATTATGATCGGGGGGGAAAATAACCAGCTGCATCACTGCTATTACAGAAAAAGGGAAGAAACATCTGAGAGACAAACATTTATTTACTCTGACAATATATCACAGACAGAGGTGTAAAAATTATTCACATTCAATATTTAAGTAGGTTTATAGATGCCCGGGTTTAAAAAAGACTTCTGTAAAAGTTGAAGTATCGTGTCAATTTTCTTATTCAAGTAAAAGTAATAAAATGTATGGATTCGAAACTACTAAAAGGATAAAAGTAAAAATAATGTACGTTTTTTTTCTTTTTTTTTTACTGCCATTAAAAACTAAAGCATAAGCTTCACCACAGCACTACTACACCTCCGAAAAACACTTTTACTGACCACCATGACTATATTGTTATATAAAAAGCTTTTTATTTAAAAATTTGGGATACCCTAGGCAGCCAATTTCAGCTGCATATGTCCATCAAACTTTTTGCATTTTAGTGCAATAAAGAATTATATGTGGACTGCTGAGCATTAATTCGTGTTTCATGGAGCAGAAGATATGATGACTAGTTACCTATATATAATAGTATAGTTGTTGGTGTAGTCTCTACCATGGGTATCTTTGAACTTGGCAACATCTGTCTGCTTCTTCCTGGCTGGAATGTGAAGTGGTTTGTGTCATATGCAGCGAGAGGTCAGCTACATAATATATATAAATCAGCATTTTTATGTCATCATATGTGTCCTACACACAGTTTATTTTTTAAGTAATTTGTTTTATATTTAATTAGTTTACCATATTATAACAGAAAGATGATAACTGAATATAGATCAGTATCTACACTATTTTCTTTCTCTGTATCACAATATCTATAAACATACATATGTAACCGTGCTCTGCTGCCACAATGGAGATTGGAATTGAAATCAGGGAACATTTCTCTAACTGAAGGGATCAGAAGTTGGAAAGTTTCTCTTAAGGCAGCTTTCTATCTCTTCAGCCACACAAAAAGGTGTTTCATGATGCGCTCCTCTTGCACAGGTGGTAGGTACCAGACTCTTTGAAGTGAGTTTTTAACCAGCCGCTCCAGTCTGAGATGAAACTGGGAAACCTTCATGGGAATCTTCATGGGAATCTTTCTATTAATACATCGATTCAGCTACCTGTTGTTCGCAGGTAAAGCTAAAAATGTCAGCGCTTCTGCACCAAAATCAGGGGTGTAAATTGTAATGAGTCAAAAACGACGAGCAGCCTTCAGATTTTTCTGCTGCTGTTCCAAATAACTAGATAAATAGGGAAAATATTCGGTTAACGGCACAACTGTGTGCGCAGTATGAGATGAATCCAGAATTATAGATGTTTAAAATTATTATCAAATTCTGCAGTCAAATTCTATCCATTTTTTTGCAGTTTTGGATAGATTTTTGTGTTTATTTTTAATAAAATGACAAAGACTAAATAAAACAAAAGTAACAAGGCTATTTTTAAAATGTAAGGAGTAGAAGTAAAAAGTAGGCCTATCTATAATTACTGCATTGAAGTATAAATCCCCCAAATTTCTACTTAAGTAACGTAACGACGTATTTGTACTTCGTTACTTGACACCTTTGATCACAGATTATAGTAGAATAATTTGGATATAAAAAAAGTAATAACTCTTTTCTTGTAACGGACCAAATCAGTCCCAGGTCATTTTCAGTTTGTAATTATTCTTTGAAAACATCCAATCTAGTCTTTGTGTGAGAAATGTGATTTTAACTGTGAACACTACCTGATCCAATGAGCTGTTTCTCTAGCAGGTTATAGCATTTCATCAAGGGAGGAAACATTTCTGCTTCTCTCCGCCTCTTCTGTAGCTGTTGTGTTTGTGGCAGAAGATCAGATAGAAATAGTGAAATGAGGAGAATGGTGAGATGATGCAAAGAGTCCATGTTGCTTAAAGCTGCAGCATTTAATTTTTGTTATTCTGTCAGCATTTTTCATCTGATCTTTGTGAATCAGATGCTGTACAGTGAACAGATATTGTGCACAAAACAGGCAGAAATTTTGTTGGGTGAAAATAGAACAATGTTCTGGTTCTAAGGATTGGTCCAGTTGTTCAGCAACACATCATGTGAATTCAGAGACCTTATAATAATGAAACCTCCTAATATTCCAGATGGTTTAATTCCAATTTAATCAGTAAATCCTTTTTAAAATTTCTGTTTTCTTCTGTGTTTCAGCAGATGTTGGTCTGCAGGAGGTTTTAGAGGAACATAAGATCAGTCTGAGGAGGAGATGTGAAAGTGTGACTGAAGGATGTGATGAAACAGGAAGTAGAATCCTCCTCAACAGGATCTACACTGAACTCTACATCACAGAGGGACAGAGTGAAGAGGTTAATACTCAACATGAAGTGAAACAGCTGGAGAGAGCTTCCAATACCCAGTACCTCCATGACCGTCCAATCAGGTACCAGGACATCTTTAAAGCCTTACCTGACCAACATGGAGCCATCAGAGTGGTTCTGACCAACGGCGTCGCTGGTGTTGGAAAAACCTTCTCAGTGCAGAAGTTCACTCTGGACTGGGCAGAGGGCTTGGAGAACCAAGATGTCCATGTGGTGGTTCTGCTTTCCTTCAGGGAGCTAAACTTGATCAGAGATGAGCAGCACAGTCTTCTCACGCTGCTCCATGTTTTCCATCCAACACTCCAGAAGCTCCCAGCAGAGAAGCTGGCTGTCTGGAAACTTCTCTTCATCTTTGATGGTCTGGATGAAAGCAGACTTTCTCTGGACTTCAACAACAGTCAGCTGGTTTCTGAAGTCACACAGAAGTCATCAGTCAACGTTCTGCTGACAAACCTCATTAAAGGCAACCTGCTTCCCTCGGCTCTCATCTGGATAACCTCCAGACCTGCAGCAGCCAATCAGATCCCTCCTTCATGTGTTACCAGGGTAACAGAAGTACGAGGCTTCAACGACACCCAGAAGGAGGAGTACTTCAGGAGGAGGTTCAGTGATGAAGAGCTGTCCGGCAGAATCATCTCCCACATCAAGACCTGCAGGAGCCTCCACATCATGTGTGGAATCCCAGTCTTCTGCTGGATCACTGCTACAGTTCTGGAGAACATGTTGACCACAGAGCAGAGAGGAGAGCTGCCCAAGACCATGACTGACATGTACTCACACTTCCTGCTGGTCCAGACACAGAGGAAGAACAACAAGTACCATGGAGGACATGAGACAAGTCCACAGAAGCTGATGGAGGCTGACAGGGAAGTTCTTCTGAAGCTGGGGAGGCTGGCGTTGGAACATCTGGAGAAAGGAAACATCATGTTCTACCAAGAAGACCTGGAGCAGTGTGGTCTGGATGTCACTGAGGCCTCGTTGTACTCAGGAGTTTGTACAGAGATCTTCAGAAGAGAGAGTGTGATCTTCCAGAAACCAGTCTACTGCTTTGTTCATCTGAGCATCCAGGAGTTTCTGGCTGCAGTCTACATGATCCACTGTTTCACCACCAGGAACACAGAGGAGATCAAGAAGATCCTGGGAGAAGACTACAGAGAAACATCTCTGGAGGACTTTATGAAGAAAGCCATGAAGAAATCCCTAAACAGTAAAAATGGCCACCTGGACCTGTTTGTTCGCTTCCTTCATGGCCTCTCTGTGGAATCCAACCAGAGACTCTTAGGAGGCCTGCTGGGTCAGACAGAGAACCATTCAAGCACCATCCAGAGAGTCATTGATAGTCTGAAGAGAAACATAACAAAGGCATCCCCTGGTCCACAAATCATCCAGAGAATCATTGAGAATCTGAAGGAGATGAGTACTGATAACATCTCTCCAGACAGAACCATCAACATCTTCCACTGTCTGATGGAGATGAAGCACCTCTCAGTTTTTCAGGAGATCCAACAGTTCCTGAAATCAGAGAACAGATCAGAGACGGAGCTCTCAGAGATCCAGTGCTCAGCTCTGTCCTTCATGCTGCAGATGTCAGAGGAGGTTCTGGATGAGTTGGACTTCAAGAAGTACAACACAACACCGGAAGGACGACTGAGACTGATTCCAGCTATGAAGAACTGCAGAAAGGCTCGGTGAGTCTAGATGTTTTCATGGTGTTAATGCTGATTCAGCCGAAGCCGTGGGAACTAAGGGTGCTGAGGGTAGTGTAGTATTCCTGTATGGATGTCAAATGATGGTTAAGTTAAAATTCTGCAATCAAAAGAAAATTAAAGTCTTTTGATTTAACTTTAACATAACACAAACCCAAATCCATACTAATATTTTGTAAAGATGGAAATGTTTTTTTTTCCACATCTGATTTTATTTGTTATGTAACACATACAGTACACTTACGTTTTTTCCCATGGGGGCCAGGACTAAAGAATTAAATTAAATTTGGGGAACAAATTTGGTAAAAATGTCATTGTTAAATATAAAAATTGACCCAAAGAGCCACTTTCAGCCATGGAGCTGCAGGTTGGAGAGACGTATGGCTAGCAGATAAAAAGTATTTTTTTTAAACACTGAACTTTAAAAAGATATCTCTGGGCACATTTCACTCCTTCGAATACCTTGCTACAGAGATAAAAGAGCCGAACAAGGTCTCAGTGATAAATATGTACAAACCCCCCAAAGCTAACTCAAACTTCATTAATGACCTCAATGACCTTCTTTCTGTAATATGTATTGAATATGACCAACTAATTATTGTGGGGGATCTGAACATTCATACTGACAACACCCAGGATAGACTGACTAAAACACTAACTGATACTCTCCATAACTTTGGTCTAACCAAACATGTCAATCAGCCAACACACAAACAAGGTCACACTTTAGACTTAATCATTAGCAAAGGACTGAAAATCTCTAACACCTCCATATTGGATGTTGCATTATCTGACCATTTCTGCATCTTCTTTGAAAGCATGATCTAATCAAAATGACACCATAGTAAAAAAACGCTCCCTTGTTGACAGCTCAGCTGAAATCTTTAAACAAATTTACTGCTCTAACTCATCCCAAGACCCCCCACCCCCACTACCCAACAAACACTCTGTTAACAAGCTGGTAGATAACTTTTTTCTCTAAAGTCTCAGACATCATTAATGCCATTGCTCCAATTAAAGTAAAAGTAGTCTCAGGTAGATACAAGTCTCCATGGACCAGCAATCCTCTAGTACACAGTGGAAAAAGGGAGTGCCGTCAGGCCGAAAGAAAATGGAGGAAAACTCAACTCCAGGTTCACTATGAGATATACAAAAACAGGTTGAACAAATATAACTTAACCTTGAAAACTGCAAGGGAATAATTCTTCTCTAAAATCATTAACAGACACATTAATAACACTCGGACCTTATTTGCAACAGTTGAAAGACTAACCAATCCCCCAGTGACAGCAGCTCCTGAGCTACACTCCACTAGGGCCTGTAGTGAATTTGCCAACTTCTTCACTGAAAACATTCTAGAAATTAGAAGATCAATCTGTAAAGCAGCACCCAACCCACCACCATTTTCATGCCCATGTAAAAATAATGCAGGTAAAATGTCAAACTTCAAAAACTACTATACTCAACTATAACCCCCCCCCCCCCCCCCACACACACACACCACCAAAGCAACAGAAAACAAAAAGCAACAAGGGGTTGAGTAGAGATGAGCCAGTAAACGCCATCATGGGAGCCAGCAGCAGATCAACAGCAGCAGCCAAGGCACTGACCCAGGGCGCCCAGAGGAGGGAGGGATGGTACCCCCACCTCCACCAAGGCAGCTACAGTCCACCACCGCCCCTGGTGCAGATGACTCCCACAGAGGAAACAATGGAAGGATGATTAAAAGTAGTAAAATACTGATAATGGGCGACTGTGACTTAGTCGCAGAGTAATTGGCTTGCAATCGGAAGGTCGTAGGTTCAATTCCAGCGTCCAGTCACATTTCGATGTGCCCCTGGGCAAGGCACTTAACCCCAAATATTGTACATCGTCCTACTGAGCTATCGGTGTATGAAAGTGAGTGTGAATGGGTGAATGTGGCTTCAATGTAAAGCGCTTTGAGTGGTCAGTAGTGACTAGAAAAGTGCTATACAAGTTCAGTCCATTTACCAAAATGTTGAGACTAATGGCATTTTAAATTATAAAATATAAGATAATGATATGATCAGATAGAAATGCAAAGCAGAGAAATAATAATCAGTTAAAAACTAAACTAAAAATTCAATCAAATAAAACATGCAGATCGATTAAACAGAATAAATAATAATCAGTTAAAATAATGAGCCTCCAGCAGCAATAAGCCTCCAGCTGCATATGTTGCCATGGTGAATGGGCGGGGCTTCAGGTTAACCTCATTATTGGAACCAAATCTGGGAAACCTGAGCCAGGATTGTCAAAGTAAGCCTGATTTTAGAGATTAGCTCATGTTATGAACTACAATCACTGTTGTGATTATTATTATCTTTGCTGCATCATAACTGTAAACATGTTATCTTGAGTTTGTTATTTTTGTCTTTAAAAGAACTTTTAAACCAAAGGTGTTTTGGTTAACATTTCATAGTCAGTGTTTGTAATGATGGTTGATAATGTCTGTATTTTCACTGTAAATACAGTTTACACTGTATCTTATTCTGTGTTTATAATCCAGAATGTCTGATTTATTTGGAACTGACTGTATTTCTTCTCTAATCTCAGACTTGATGAGGTTAATCTCTCGGCTGAATATGAAGCTGTGGCCTCAGCTATGAAGTCCAACCCGTCTCTCACTGAACTGGAAATAAATCAGATCAACATCAGCGGAGATTCAACCTTTGGAGACTCTGGAATGAAGCATCTGTGTGAGATCCTGGAAAATCCAGTCAGTAAAGTGAAGATTCTGAGGTTTGTTTTCTCTTTTCATATAAAATCATTCATTTATACTTTAATTTGGTAGTTTTATTCTAATAAATTATATTTAATAAGAACCAGTTGTCCAAATGTCAGAATGCAGTTTCTAAAACCCTTTACCTTGTAAATGATATATTTTCCTATTTAAAACTTTTAAAATATAGAACTTTTTTTTGTTTTGTATTTCCTTTTAAAATCTTCTAGACTGATGGACAAAACATGGGAAAATAATTTAAATGAAATTAATTAATAATATAAATGTTTCAGTTTGGGTTGGGTGGGCCAAATAGCCCCATGTGGCTCCTGATCTAGCAGACCAAACACTATGACTGAATTTAAAAGTGAAACATCTTAATTAAAAAAAATTTGTTAAAATAAAACAATAAAGTGAATTAGTTATAGTTTCTGTCCCAAGTCATGATTAAAAAAATGGATTTAGCATTATGTAAGTTAAGATTCTAAATGTTTTTTACTCTGTGGGATAAATCTACAGTATAGATGGGTCTAAATGTTTAAATGAAGCAAAAAAACATTTCTACTATGTTTATTGTTTATTTTTTCATTCTTTAAACTTTATTTATTCAGCAAGAACATTCATTGAGGTTCACATCACACCAGGACTTCCTTAAGCCTAGTTTATGCCACAAATTTGCACTCAAACGCAGACGTATTGACGGAGACGTTTTCAGTTTATAGTACTCCGCTCTTCCTCTCCATTCTCTATTGTTTTTTCAGCGTTGCTCAATCAGGATGGCAGGGGGCGCTAAGTGTTCATGGCGTCTCTGCCTACTATCACACAGCGCCGCTTCTGTTTTTTTCTAGGCTTGTGATCATATTTCTTCCTCCATTCACATGACTTGGACTCCAGTAAGACCCGACTCATTCAGTCTATGACTTGAGGTTTGACCAATGACTTGGGACTTGACTCAGACTTCAACCTATTTACTGGAAAAGACTTGGTATTTGATCCAATAATTAAAGTTTAAAACGTCTCTTATTTACGTCATTTCCCTCATCCTGTGGCTCTGATCCCATCTTAACAAGAGAACACTGTCTGTGTGAGCGACAGCTGCAGAACAGCCAATCAGATTGCTAGATTTAATAAATGAAACAATCTCTTTAGGGCGCTGCAGCCAATGACAGTTCAGCTCTGAATAGTGAATTATTTCAACAACATAAACTACAGAGTAAATGACAAAAACACAGAGCAACATGTAAAAACATGCAAGAAGAGAATCACAGAGATGGAACAACATTTAACTTTTTAAGACACGTGAAGTCCAGGAGAAAATTGGCGACGTTGACGTCTGTATTCAAATTCTTCTCCATTTTCAGCCGTCTCCATCTTTCAAAGGCATCTCCTATACAAATTCTTGTTTTATTTCGGACTTTGTCACTACGTATTTCGGATTGATAACGAGGTCTTTTAGGTTTCGTAACGTTATACATGTTTTGTCCGTAACGTTCGGAGCTTCAGCTGTGGTAAACAGAGCAGATCTGGCAACCCGGATGAGGAAACTCTACTGACTTCGGGATTTGTAGATAGCTTGAGGGCGGAGCCTCAGACCAATACAGAACATGACAACAATAACATCACTTGAGGGCTCCAACTTTCACTTTTACATAACAATATCCTGGCCGGACCACTGTTGACAGTGATATAAGTATTTCAAAAGAACATGATTTCTTATTGTCTAGTGAGATATCGGGGCCATTTTATGAATAATTAAAATACATTTCTTACATACTTTTCCTTTAATGCTGCTTTGTTCATTGCTGATGTTGAATCTAAGATCAAGCGATCCTTACTGGGTAAGTACATCTTGCAACATCTGTGGCTCTTTGGACAATGACTATGGATACAACTGCCCAGCCTTTGTGCATTCCCCTCAAATGCCAAAAGAGTTAACAGAGGACTTACACTTAGCCTGGTTTCTACCCAGAGATATACTTCAGCTTCAAAATCTTTTGACTTTAAATGACTATTTTGTATTTGATGGCAAGCATTGTTGGGACTCTCATTCTAAAACCTCTACAGATTTTTCATGCTCTGATGGCAAACAGAGATGGTTAATATTTTTATTGCTGCTTTTATCTGGCAATGTGCAGCCAAACCCAGGCCCTGAGTTGCAGTACATTTCTTTGCCATCTGATGTGAAATCCATGTCTGGTTTGATTGTAATTCACCTTAATATTCACAGTTTGCTACCCAAAATGGATCTGCTCAGAGTTTGGGTGAATTTAACAGATGCTGATATTGTTGTACTATCTGAAACCTGGCTGACAAAATCAATTACTGACATTGATATTGGAATGGTTGGTTATAACGTGTTTCGTGCTGACAGACCAAGGAAGGGTGGTGGTGTTGCTATTTATGTCAAATCTAAATTTAATGTAAAGTTAGTTTATTCAGAATCAATCAGCAAGCAGCTGGAATTTCTGGCAGTGAAGGTGGAATTGGCCAAGGGCCTTTATGTAACCGTTGTTGGATGTTATAGGCCTCCTTCTGCCTTGAGTATCGCATTGCAGACTCTAATGCAACTCTTATCCAGGTTGGACTACTCTGAAATTATTTTAGCACGTGATCTAAACTGGGACTGGCTGAAACCTTGTTCAGATGAATTTAAGTCATTTTGTGATTCTGTCAATTTTAGCTAATCAATTCTCCCACTCGTCCAAATCTCAAGTGCCATGAGAAATCCAGCTATAAGATGCTCAAATGTAAACCTAGGGTTATCTGTGAGAGGAATCTAAAAAAATTAAATGAACAGCGTTTTTGCCATGATTTGTTTAATTGTGACTGGAGTAGAACAGAGCTGATTCCTCACGTGGAGTCAGCCTGGATCTTTTTCCGGGATAGTTTGTTGCAAGTCACAAATAGACATGCCCCACTTAAGAGCTTCAGAGTTAAGGGTCGTGACAATCCCTGGTTTTCTTCTGAGCTTGGAGACATTCTTCATGACCGCAATTTTGCTTGGGCCAAGGCAAGAAAAACGGGGAGATGTACCAGTCTCTACAAGTGTCTTCAATTTCTCTCCATTCTTTGTGACTGACGTTCATAAAGCCCTAAAAGAGCTGGCTCCTGAAAAACCTCCAGGACCTGACCTCATAGAGCCTTACTTTTTAAAAATGGTTGCTGATTGTGTAGCAAAGCCTCTAACATACCTTTTTAATCTCACTTTAGAGAGCAACACCATTCCCAAAATATGGAAATCTGCATTTGTTTGTCCATTACTGAAAGGGGGTGACCCGTCAAACTTAAATAATTACAGGCTAATTTCTAATCTGTCTATTTTTGCCAAAACTCTTGAATCCCTCGTGAGGGAAAGACTTCCTGCATGCACAGGACATTTTATCCCCAGTTCAGTCAGGTTTTAGGAAAAAACATTGTACCATATCAGCTGCAATGAAGGTGATAAATGACATCTCTGTTGCTCGTGAAAAGAAGCAGCACTGTGCGTCACTTTTTATTGATTGGTCAAAATATTTTGAGACGGTTGATCATGATGTTTTAAAGATTTGGCTTCTTAATTCGGGGTTCTCAGAGAAAACAGTGACTTGGTTCTCAAACTGTCTTAGTGACAGAACCCAGTGCATTAAGCATGATGGTGTTCACTCTGGTATTTACCAATCCTTAAAGGGGTTCCACATGGCTCTGTGTTAGGCCCTCTTTTATTTACTATTTATATAAATAACCTTGATCGGTATGTGTCTGATGCACACTTTCATTTTTATGCAGATGACACAGTTATTTACTGCTGTGCACCCTCTCTTAACCAAGCCATTGAACATGAACTTTCCGTCACTGCAATGCCATCTTAGTCAGGGTCGTCAAGCAGGGCGGGTCAGGAGCACCTACTGTAGGAAGAGACTAAGAGAAAACAGGTTATCGCTTGAACTGACTGCACATCATGCAGTTGGGGAGAAGTAAGAGAGAAAGTAGGAACTGACCCTAATAATGTCCTCCAACAGCCTAAAGCAGCATAGTTACTAACATTAACCTGTCTCCTAGCTACTAGGAGACCTAGCTACTAACACTTTCTACCTGGCTTACATTAATCTATCTCTACCTAGCTACTCTACCTATTCCTATCTCTTCCTAGCTTTTGACACTCTACCTGACTACTAACATTAACCTGTCTCTTCCTATCTACCTGTCTGACCTGACTCTAACAACCTATAAACATATCTCTAACTGTAAACTTTGTCAAAGAGGAAAGTTTTAAGCCTAGTTTTAAAGATATACAAGTTATCTGCTTCACGAACCAACCCTGGGAGCCGGTTCCATAGGAGGGGAGCCTGATAGCTGAAAGATCTGCCACCCATTCTACTTTTAGAAATCCTAGGAACTACCAGTAAACCTGCAGTCTGAGAGCGAAGGTCTCTGTTAGGAACATATGGAACAATCAGGTCTCTGATGTATGATGGAGCTAGATTATTAAGAGCTTTATATGTCAGAAGGAGGATCTTGAATTCTTTTCTAGATTTTACTGGGAGCCAGTGAAGAGAAGCTAAAACAGGGGAAATGTGATCTCTTCTTCTTTTATTCATCAGAATCCTAGCAGTAGCATTATGGACTAACTGAAGACTTTTAATTGTATTCTGTGGACTACCTGATAATAAAGAGTTACTTATAAGTACCTTGGTATTGTTGTTGATTATTGCCTGTCTTTTAAACCCCATGTTCACTGCCTAGTGAGAAAGTTGAGGCTAAAATTGGGTTTTTATTTCCAAAATAAGCTGTGCTTTTCTTTTAACGTTAAAAAAACGACTGGTGGCATCCACTTTTTTATATGTGCTGGACTATGGTGATGTATTATATATGCATTCATCTGCTCAATGTCTACATATGATTGACGTACCCTATCATGCCACACTAAGATTTATCACCAATTGTAAAGCTTTCAGCCACCACTGTGAGCTGTACTCTTGTGTAGGCCGGTCTGCTCTGGCAACACGGAGACTCTGTCATTGGTACACCTTTATATATAAAGCTAGTCTTGGTGTGCTTCCATCCTATTTATGTTCACTTCTTACGAAAAAAAGTACTGGTCATAACTCTCTGCATTCTCAGGCTGTTGTATTGCTTTCTGTCCCACATGTTAGAACTGAGCTGGGTAAAAGGGCCTTTGTTTATTCAGCACCCTTTACATGGAATTTGCTGCAGAATGACTTAAAACTTAATAATTTGATTCCTTTGAGTGTTTTTAAGTCAAAAATGAGATGGTTTGAGTTGGATTACCGAACATGTCAATGTTTTTAATTCAGATTTTATTGTAAGTGCAAAATATGCCTTCCATTTATTTATCTATTTTTATTTCCATGTCTTTGTGTGTGTTTTTGTATGTATGTAATGATGTGATGTAACTCAGCTGCCTATCTTGGCCAGGTCTCCCTTGCAAAAGTGATTTTTAATCTCAATGGGCCTCTCCTGGTTAAATAAAGGATATAATAATACTGGGAACACAAGTGGAAAAGTGAACTGTTAAAAGAAATCCATATCAGGTTTTTAAGTGTTGGGGACAAAACTATGATAAATTCTGTTCTGTTCTCGCTTTGCTGCTGTTACAAAGAATTTCTCCTTGTGGAACAATAAAGGATTTTTCTATTCTATAAATATTGATGGGGACATGTCCCTGGATAAAATGACTCTATGTTGATGCTTTCCTGTAGGACTCCCAATCTGTGAACAGTTTATTAAACTGAGAGTATGGATTCTTACACCTGAATATATCTGCAGCTGGTCCCTGCAGGGCTCCGTATCTCTGTGAATGGTCCAGAGGTGAACTTTGACCCTACAGTAAAAAATGCAGAGTTGTGTAGCTGAGAGGGACGACAAGGTGCTGCTGATGCTGCCACAGGGATAAAATAATCTAACCCCAAACCAGACATTCTACTGGGAATGGATACGTCTAGTGAATTCTTATCTTTAATTTTATCATCTTAATAAACTTGATCTTTAATATTTAACAATTTATGAATAGGGAACAAATATAGAGTTTAATACACATTTGGCAAACACTATACCAACTCTACTTTTTACATTTTGCCTTTCACATTCTTCTATCAGTTTTGAAAGGATAACAAATGTACAAGATGCCCTGCAGCCAGCAAACATAAACCTTTTATCTTTATGAATAAATATTTTTTAATTATTCTCCCTTCTGCTTTTTTAACAAATTGAACACTGAAGACAATAAAAGAGTCAAAGACACAAGCAGGAAAGTTTATTAAAAAAATGATCAGCATTTTTACCAGGAGTGTCTGGAATGTGTTCCAGATGTGGTGCAGAGTAAAACCTGGAATTCAATCACAATCACAGCAGCATTAATGAACAGCTCTAATGTCACCGTTTGGTTCTTAAAGTCCATTTTAATTCCAGGTCAGAACCACTGAAGGCCAGACTGAAATATTCTACCAACACGTCATAATAACATGTTCTGGTTCTGCTGGTTTTAACTCATTAAACCAAATTGACTGGATCAAATATTAGACACCAGTTCATCATGTTTCTGTGACTTTTATATTCAGTGAAATTAATTTTGTACATTTTTATTATATGTTCATGTTTCAGTTTTATCCTGCATCCTGTTGGCTTCAGCTCACATGTTTTATTATTTATTCAGATTGTTTGGCTGCAGGTTGTCAGAGATCAGCTGTGCTTCTCTGGCCTCAGCTCTGAAGTCCAACTCCTGTCATCTAACAGAACTGGACCTGAGCAACAACGACCTGAAAGATGCTGGAGTGAAGAAGCTCTGTGGTTTTCTACAGACTACTGATTGCAGACTAAAAACACTGAGGTATGAAACCATGTTTTAGTTTAGATCTGATATTTCTGCTGTGAAAGTTGTGTTGACACTAAACTGCAGACATATGGCTGATATTATACTGATCCATACTGAGGATCTACATGGTAAAGTCTGTTTTTCTTCTTCACTGGTTTGGTCCAGTTAAAGGTTCTTTGTTTTCCAGACGTCCTCCTATAATTTATTAGATAACCAATAATCAATCATGTCACACAGTAAATGAAATGCATATAAAAACATTTATGAATTGGACATCAGTACCTGCAGTGTAAATCCAGTTATAAAATTCATAATCAGCCAATGACAGAGATTCAAGACAAACTAACCAATCATAAGTTGTGTTATCTGAAAGTGCTGGAAGTCTATCTTTATGCCTCTCATGTTATTATCCTGGGCCATGGAGGATGTTGAGGTAGCAGCCATGACTCTATTCACACACTCCTTAATGTTGCCTCCACCTTTGAGAGCCAGTGCATTTCTCTGTTAAATGATATTTCTTTGTTAGTTGGTTTGCAGTTGTCATGGCAGAATTCCACAGAGCTGAAGATGAAGATGAGGATGATTTAGTCTCCATGGTGTTTGAACATATTTATTACGATGGTACAGGAAGCCATCTTGGTCCATCTCTCTCTATTAACATGCTGCGTCTGCCTGCCTGTGTGAGCTTTCAGAGCTTTTCTATCAGCAACTTTTTTGGAAGAATAATATCCAGATATATATTTTAATATCAAATTTCATCTGTAAAATCTTGAGATATAAGTTTTGGTCCATATCTTCCAGCCCTAAGAACAGCTTGAAGCAGAACAGAGGGAGCCCCCACCAACCACAGTGTCTCACATGAATCTAAATAGTTATTTATCTGATATCAGCTTTTGTTTTCTCAGTTAACATGCATAGGCTACAAAATGTATAAAAAGCTGAATAAAAAAAGATAAAAATACATAAAAACCAAGAGAAACCACAGGGTTAAAACCTGCAGCTCCTCTGGGAAAAAAGAACTCTGCTGCAGTGACTGAACCACTACTGAGCTTTTTATGCTGTGATGTTTTCCACCTCACCTGTATCCTGTTAGCTGGTTAAGGTAACAGTTTAACCTCAGATTAACTTGTTAATACTGTTTAATTAAAATAAAATGATACTTTATTGATCCCAGAGGGAAATTAAGTGTTGCTGTAGCTTATGAATAATTAATTCTTCAAGGAGTTGTTGAAGAACATGATGGCTGTGGGGAGAAAGGATTTCCTGTAGCAGTCTGTGTTGCAGTGAAACTGAAGAAGCCTCTGACTGAAGATACTCTGTTGCTGTAGGATAGTCTGATGAAGAGGAAGCTCAGGGTTGTTCATCATTTATTTTATTTTATGAAGAATCATTCTTTGCATCATCATCTCCAGTTGTTCCACAGTCATCCCCAGAACGGAACCAGAACAGAACCAGAATAGAACCAGAACAGAATCAGAACAGAATCAGAACAGAACCAGAACAGAACCAGAATAGAACCAGAACAGAACCAGCCTTCTTCATCAGGTTATTGAGCCGTTTTAAGTCCCTGGTTCTGATGCTGCTACCCCAACAGATGATGGATGAAGAGATAAAACTCTCCACAGCAGACTGTAGAAGATCTGCAGCATCTTGCTGCAAACCTTGAAGAACCTAAACTTCCTCAAAAAGTCCAGTCTGTTCTGTTCCTTCTTGTAGACGCTTCACTGTTGATTCTCCAGTCCAAGATGATACAGACAGTAGGGGAATCTAAAATATTCATTTATATTACAGGTTATTTTTATTTATTTCATCGATCTCTATGACTCCCTGGATTTACTTTAGTTTCATCGTGTCTCACCAATTAAAATCTTTGGTAAATGTTAACTTACAACTAAATATGTTTAAGGCTGATCTGATCTGGGACTCAGACAGGATGTTAGAAATGTGCGTAGGCGGAGATCCCAAGGAGGATGGGGGGGGGACGTGTCCCACCGTACCATTAAGTTGTTCTCCCAAAAAAATCATTAAACACTGATATAGCATTTCTTCTTCCTCCTATAATTTATTAGATAACCAGAAAACATGAAACAATGAGTATAGATCTATTATGGGGTTGCAGCTATTATCCAGAGCTTCCCAGAATCCAGTGAATTTAGATCTGATAATCCAGGAAATTCCCATCCAAGTCTAAAGCTGTTCAGTGGCAATTCTGAACCCCAAGGTTCTGATGCTGGTCTAAGCTTTTTCAACCATTTTAAACTTATCAAGTATCAGGCACCATTTTATCATGTTTATGTGAGTTATTTTCATTACAATTAATTTTCTACATTTTTATCATTTTTTCATATTTCAGTTTTAACCTGCATCCTGTTGACTTCAGCTCACATGTTTTATTCTTTATTCAGATTGAGGAACTGCAGTTTGTCAGCGATCAGCTGTGATTATCTGGCCTCAGCTCTGAAGTCCAACTCCTGTCATCTAACAGAACTGGACCTGAGAGAAAACTACCTGAATGAATCAGATGTTCAGCAGCTGAAGGATCTTGTAGAGAATCTGAAGTAAGTAGATGGTTGCAGTGAGTCCAGCTGCTGTCAGCAGTATTGAACTAAACCCAGTTAGTATCAAAGCAAAGATCCAGTGTTTCCAGTAAAGCTGCAGCTTCTCAGTGGGAGGAGAATGGTGACAGGCTTCCTGATTGGACACAGAGACAACAATGAGCCAATCAGATGATCCAGAAGCTGGTTGTGTTTATGTCTCCAGTAAATCCAGCTGGATTCCAGCTGCCAGCCGTCCAACATGTATAGAGACAGTGGTCCTCATTCATCAAACTGTGGCAGCATCAGATCTGATCTCAGACTGTTGATTCTCTCATTTCAACAGGAAACAACTGATCAGTTTCATCTTTGTCACAGCTCTGAGATCAGTCTGACTGCAGCCTGGAAATCACTGCCTCTTATTTCATTTAGTAACCATGTGGTCTTTCTACAGAGCAGAAGCTCTGCTGAAGTCCCCTCATCACATCTGGACATGTGTCCTTCTGTCCTTAGTTCCATCCAGATATGTTCAGGGACAGCCTCCATGTTTAAAGCAGCTGATAACTTTGTTTCTTCTCTAATCTCAGACTTGGTGGCTGGAATATCTCAGCGGCTGAATGTAAAGTTGTGGCCTCAGCTATGAAGTCCAACCCCCCACTGTCTGAACTGGAAATAAGTCAGATCGACATCAGCAACAATTCAAACTTTGGAATGAAGCATCTGTGTGAGATCCTGGCGAATTCAGTTAGTAAAGTGAAGAGTCTGAGGTTTGTTTTCTCTTTTCAAATAAAATCATCCATTTATACTTTAATTTGTCAGAAAGTTTATATATGTCAGAATTCAATATTTTCCTATTTCAGACTTGTAAAATATAGGATTTATTTTTTCACTTTAAAATCTTCTAGACTGATGGACAAAAATAGGAAATGATTTAAATGAAATTAGTTAATAATGAAAATGTTTCAGTTTGGTATGGGAAAGATTCACATGATCAGATATTTATTTTCCCCCCATTTCTTCACATGTTTACATCAAGAATCAAATGTTCCTCCAGATTAGAGCAAGGACCACAGACAGAAACACCAACAGGTCAAAATATTAAAATAGCATAATCTATCTCCTCTCCTCCTGTTGGATGGTGTCCTTGAATGTCTTCTGGACTCTTCATGATGTTGTCCTTCTGACCCAGACTGGGACCATCTAGAGGTTCAGGAAACTTCTGCAATTGTTAGGAGTCAATCAGCCGATATGGGGAGGACATCAGAGTTTCATATTTCACTTTTTCACTAGATTGTAATCTCCTAAAATGGTGAATTTTTGTTTTTCATTCTTTGTAAACAGGAGTAGTTATAGACCAAGTTTACCAAGGGTAGAGTTTGTTTATAGGGCCACAAAACAAAAGAATGAAACACAGAGACACAGACGGTGAGAAAACAATAAAGAACAATAATTCACAGTCTGCATTTTTCAGCCGTCTCAAAGGACTGCTTCATGCCACACTGTTAGCTCCACTGACCTCTAGAGGTGTGTCACAGTCACTACA
The DNA here is from genome assembly GCA_028564705.1 of Apricaphanius iberus. Lineage (NCBI taxonomy): Eukaryota > Metazoa > Chordata > Actinopteri > Cyprinodontiformes > Aphaniidae > Apricaphanius > Apricaphanius iberus. The sequence continues at coordinate 1,875 of JAPXFQ010000490.1, read as the reverse complement.
TTTACCTGCTCATCTAAAATGAGCTTTTGACAATAATCAGACTAATAGTTTAAACAGATTGGGAGACTTTGTCCCAGTATACATGTTACTCAGAATATCATATTATTGAATGAAGTTCAAACAACCAGAGGTGTGGACTCCAGTCACATGGCTTGGACTCCAGTCACATGACTTTGACTTCCACACAAATGACTTGGGACTTGACTCTGACTTCAACCTATTTATATTTAAAGACTTGATGTTTGATCCAATAATTAAAGTTTAAAACATCTCTTATTTACGTCATTTCCCTCATCCTGCGGCTCTGATCCCATCTTAACAAGAGAACACTGTCTGTGTGAGCGACAGCTGCAGAACAGCCAATCAGATTGCTAGATTTAATAAATGAAACCATCTCTTTAGGGCGCTGCAGCCAATGACAGTTCAGCTCTGAATAGTGAATTATTTCAACAACATAAATTACAGAGTAAATGACAAAAACACAGAGCAACATGTAAAAACATGCAAGAAGAGAATCACAGAGATGGAACAACGTTTAACTTTTTAAAACATGTGAAGTTCTAAAGTATTTTTTCCTATGAAGCTACAGCTGACTAAGCTAACTGCGTTTTATGAGCAAATAATCTCTGGGCTACTTTGATGATACTGTTTGACTTTAACATGAATACTTTTTCAAATATCCAAATGCACGTCTTTTATATTTAACATAAATCTAATTGGACTGACGTTTTATCTTGGAAATATCAAATTCTCAACAAACTTCAGATGGTTTTTGACAAATGTATTTTTTTCTTACAAATTTCTGACTTTAATGGTGCTTACACACTGAACGCGACCAACGCCACCAGAGAGTCAGGTTTACATGTAAAGTCAATGAAGGGGCGCGATGAAGCGCGACTGGGGATCCCATGACTCACCAGAAGCAGATTTGCTTTTCTGCTTGATTAGTTTGAAGCACGACTGAAAGTCCGCGCTGCATTTTATGTGCTTAAAGTTTAATTGCTTCGTATTTTTGTATATTTATGCATGTTGGCTCACAATGGCTCAATTTTGTTTCATCACGTGTTCAAATAAATAAAGACTGTAAAAAGAACATGTAGTTTATAATTAAATTGAACATTAAATTTCAGTGTTGTTGGGGTTTTTTACCGTTTTTATGACTCAAAATTAGTTGAAATTCTAAGCTTAAATATTGGGACTTGACTCTAACTTGCCTGTATTTAAAACAGCTTTTGATAAATAATATTTCGATTTCATAGAGCCTTAGCGATGTTTGTGACAGTAAAAAATAAAAACTACAGAGGTGACAGAGATAAAAAAGTCATTAAGCTTTTTGAAAAAGAGTAAATTGATGAAGCGAAACATTAACCCACATTTACAGTTTTGAATGTTCCTGTTTTTAGTCAGGAAACTCATCCCTGTGAATCATTTGCACTTAAATGTTACATACTTAGTTCATAAACAGAACCTGGAAATAAACTTACTACAGACTTATGACCATAATTATTACTGGGACATTTGGTAGTTGGGACAATTTGTAGCTGTAGAATTGTCAAAAATGTGCAAAATGTGCAATAGGTGTTTATTTTTCCTCCCTTTTTTAGACAACCTCAATGTTCAGAACCAAGGTGAATTTCAACATCAGCCCACCTTTGCCCAAAACTATTTTTTTAATAGCAAAGCTAGAACTATTTTTTGTTGGGAAGAATAAAACATTATTTCATTCAAGAAAGTAATATTAATATATGTGAATATTTTATTTTTGGCACTTTTTCTAATGTACATCTACACCTGTATGTCAATAGAAATGCCTGTTTGAAATTTGAGACAAGTAGCTTTGATTCTAAATTTCTTTTTTTTCCAATACATTTTGGA
>JAPXFQ010000489.1:0-351863 GCA_028564705.1 Apricaphanius iberus | reverse complement strand
AGCTAAAAATATTTCCAAAGCTAATTTGTAGAATACTTTATTTCAAGGTTATTTGAAGAAACTTAAGCATGGATTCACGTTATTGGACCTGGACTAGAGTTTAGAGAAAAAAAATCTCTTATTTATATTTCATCAAAAAAAGGTACGTTAAAGTTATCAAACCCTTTTCAATTATCAATCAAGAAATCTTTATTAACATTACGGTAATGAAACAAATAAACTCAGAGTCTTTGAGGTTGAAAGACCTTCTTGCCGTCAACCAGATTTGCAGCTCACTCCACATATCCTCTCTCTCTCTCTCTCTATATATATATATATATATATATATATAACCTTTCAGTAAATGCCTGAGACAATGGCATGATGAGGAGGTTCTGGAGGAGGAACCATCATGGGAGGACAAGCCCCTTCATAGAATGTACCATCGGAACATAACTGAAGTGGCTGATCTCAAGAAATCCAACCAATGGCTAGAGAGGGCTGGCCTACAGGACACAACAGAGGCACTCATCCTGGCAGCACAGGACCAGGCTCTGAGCACCACAGTGATAGAGGCATACAAGGAACATCATAACCAAGTGGCAGGAATTGTATACAGAAACATCTGTGTGGAATATGGGCTGGAAACCCCAACGTCAAAGTGGGAAACGCCTCCAAAGGTGGTGGAGAATGACCGAGCGAAGATCCTGTGGTACTTCCAGTTCCAGACAGACAGGATGGTAATGGCGAACCAACTGGACAATATATTGGTTGATAAAGAGCAAAGGAAAGCCGTTGTGGTGGATGTGACAATAGCAAGTGATGTTAACATCAAGAAGAAGGAAGATGAGAAACTTGAGAAATACCAAGGGCTCAGAGAGGAGCTAGAGAAGGCTTGGAAGGTGAAGGTGACAGTCATCTCAGTCTCTCTCATTATATATATATATATATATATATATATATATATATATATATATATATATATATATATAAACTAAAGACAAAAGAGTTTTAAATTAATAACTCACAACAAATGTTTTACATTATTAGAGTTTTTTTCAACATCATGTATGTAAAGAAAAAAATACAAATTGAAATATCCTGTTGTCATTCTAGGGTCTTATTTACTATGAAATACACAATCAGCATAAATTTTGTGCATTAATCTTTTGGTAATCTGTTTTTATCTACTCTGCATTTGGTCAAATAATGTGTTTATGATTTGAAATTCAAAATGTTTGACTTGATTTAGGGCCTGTATGTCTCAAAGTAAAAAAACACATTGAGCTGCAACAGCTGCTTTATCATGCAGATGATGATTTCTGGTGGAGAACAGTTCCAGCTATGGATGTGAAGGTGAAAGGCTACAGCTGTTTGGTGAAATTAGTTTTATTACCTGCATTATGAAGTACAGTATGTCCATGAAAAACAGATAAGTGCCCCGCTTGTTGATATCATCAGCTGTGCTGCTGCCTGTGGTGGAGTGCACTCTCTCCAAGCCCCTTGACTGTCAGACGAAATTCACTGTCATCACCACGGACACATTGCTCTGGCATTCAAGTCACATGACCACTCCTAGTAGTTTCTTCAATGTCCTACGGTTCTAGTAAGAGTCGTTCTCCTCAACCAACTTGTTTTTTTGCAAATACTGAGTTTGACAGAGTCTTTGGCTTATGCTGACATGTCTGCCTCGATCAGCCTCTCTTTCAAAAGGGAGACAACCTGCTAGTGACTTTCAAGGACAAGAGAGCTGCTCCAACTTAAAATAATGTGATGGAGGAGTTTGAGAGGCTCCAGGCAAACTCCAGGGCTGAATGTCAATTAACTTCAAAGAGAAAAACATAAAGACACTGAGCTATGTTTTGCAGTGCCTTTACACAAAGGTTTTAAAGGATTAATCCACATATTTTGAAAGAGTGGATGACACCTTGGCACTTATCAGCAGACGGCAGGAGCTATTAAACTGACAGTTTTTTTTCCCAAGGAGGCTTAACATGTACCTTGGAGATTGTTTGAGTTGTCAGGTTTCTAAAGGTGGAACAAACACCTGCTTAAATTTGTGTCAGTAAACTATATACAATTATGCTCCCTCTAGGTACCCTCTTAATATGCTGTGCTAAGCCACAGCACATGGAATCAGCAACATGAACCAGAACGGCATTTTTGACAGTTTCATCAAATAGTCATCAACTTCAAAAAAGTCTAGGGTTTTCATACGCGCTGTACATTCTGGCAACAGATGAAAAAAAAAAGAATAAATTCCTCAAGGACTCTGCTGGCAATGCAGTGCTATGCAAAAGTTTTCAAATCCCTTGCACCTTGAATTACTTTATGTTGAACATGTGCTCTACAAATAAAATTGCCTTGCCTTGCCTTCATACAATTTATCCTATTATATCCACAGACTGTTGGGTTTTTATGTGTTAGCCCAACCCAAAGCACACATAGTACTAGTAACAGAAGGAAATGGATATGTGGTTTTAAACGACAAAAAAACATTACAATATTTATTTTTATTCAGCCCACTTTAATCTGATGTCTAGAAGTGTTATATAGAATGCAGCCAAGGGCCTTTAGATGAAGACCTCTGAGGTTTCTTGAAAACATGAATGAACAAACACCACCACGAAGACCAAGGAATAGATAATAGATAATTTTCTGGGTAAGTCTAAAGCATAATTGGGTCAGAAAAAACCCATGCAGACTTTTGAACATCTGACACCTTTCATCTGAAAAATAGAACAAATTTGGCATAACTGGAAACCTGTCAAGACGTGGCTATCTAATCTGATAAGACTAAAAGGAGCAAATTAGTCGGAGAAGCAGCCAAGTGGTCTATGAGCCTGTGAATATTCTCATTCATCCAGGTCATGGTTATCTCAAGGAAATTTCAATCAAACGCAACTGGACTTGGTAATTTGTCTTGGAAGACGTTTCACCTCTTATCCAAGAGGCTTCATCAGTTCATGCTCGCCGCTGACCAGGCTGGGACTGGTCCAACTAACTGGTGTGGAGACTCAGCTATTTAACCTCTTGAATCAAGAGGTTAAATAGCTGAGTCTCCTAACTAACTCACCTAACCTCTTGAATCAAGAGGTTAAATAGCTGAGTCTCCACACCAGTTAGTTGGACCAGTCCCAGCCTGGTCAGCGGCGAGCATGAACTGATGAAGCCTCTTGGATAAGAGGTGAAACGTCTTCCAAGACAAATTACCAAGTCCAGTTGCGTTTGATTGAAATTTCCTTGAGATAAGTGGTCTATGATGAATCTGAAGCTACACAAATTTAGTCTTTACAGAAGAATGGTGAGAAAGTTATCATGAGAGAAGCACCAAGCATGTGGAAGAAGTTCCTCCAGTCAAATTAAAGCAAAATTGAACTTTTCATCCATCCATCCATTATCTATACCACTTATCTTCAAAGTGTCACAGGGGTGCTGGTGCCTATCTCCAGCGTTCAATGGGCGAGAGGCAAGGTACACCCTGGACAGGTCGCCAGTCAATTGCAGGACAACATAGGGACAGACAGGACAAACAATCATCCACACACACACACCTAAGGACAATTTAGAGAGACCAGTTAACCTAAAAGTCTTGTATGGACATTGGGAGGAAGCAGGAGTACCCGGAAGGAACCCACGCATAGACAGAACATGCAATCTCTATGCAGAAATACCCAGAGATAAGAACCCTGGACTTTCTGAAGGGGCAACAGTGCTACCCACTGCACCACTGTGTAGCTGAACTTGTCACATACTTACAAAATCAGATGTGCAACACACGTCACCAAGAATGCACCATACCAACATGAAGCATCATGCTGTGGGGCTGATTTTCGTGAGCTTAGTAGAACAAAAAGCAGTTGATGGAAATTTATGTTGTTCTAAATACAGGCCAATCTGGGAAGAAAACATGTTACAAGCTGCAAAAGACTTAACACTTCGGTGAAGTTCTACCTTCCAGCTGGACACCAAAATCAGATGTAAGATACAAGATACAATGCAATAGATAAAGGCATATACAGTACCTGTTAAAAAAGTACAGATGAAGCAAGATCAAAATCCAATGGACAATATGCGGCAAAACTTTAAAAATGCTGTTCACAGACAGCTCCTATCCAATTAGGTAGAGTTTGAGTAATTTTCTGAGAGACTGTGATAAAATGTAATTTCAGATTCATTTTTAATTGTGGTCCATAAGAATAAGATTCTATAAAACCTGTTTGAAGTTTGTACTTAAAATGGAGAAAACTGCCTAAAGTTCAAGGTATCTGGATTATTTTGCAATTCACTCTACTTAAACAAGAATTGTGTTATTGATTTTGACTAATTGACTCACACAGATTCAGTCAGCATCTTAAAACCATGCACATCTAGAGAAAACTGCAATGTCTGAACTTCTTATAAGCAAGAATGTGGCCCATACAGGAGTGGTAAAAGAGCAGTAATGGTATAGTACTTGATCTGGGCATGAACTGTAACTTATTTGCCTAAGAAAAGCTGATAATTTTAGCACAAGTATAAGATATATAAAAAAAGAGGCTAGATTCGATCAAAGAGCAAAACAGAAAAGCTATCAACAGAGAGATATTATTTGAAGGCATGGACAGGCTTCATCTGATCTTTGAAGAAACTTATAAACTCCCAGGTTCTGTAAAACATGCTAATCAGTATGACTGTGATGTTTCAGTCATGTCAGTCTGTACAATCTTAGGTAGAAAACTTAAAAAAGATATGGATCAAATAGAAGAGGATTAATATATGTTAGAGAACGTGAGCTGGATTTTTTTCCTGCAATCTTCATGGTTTTAAACATTGGCACATTTGCATCTTGGTGATTTCATGCTTCATGATCTGAAGAAAATCCTCCAGGAGCCAGAAGTTGCCCCCTCTTGTTCCATTTAACACTGCATGTGCCGTTGGCTTCAGTCCATCTGTTCTCTGTTCTTTCTCCAACTGTCCTCCAACCGTCTTTCTGTTTGCACTCTTTCCTTGCAGATATTTACTCCTTTCATTTGTCTCTTTAATTTTTCATTGAATTTAGTATATTTACCTGTATCATCAATCTTTCATCTTTGTTTTTAATGTCTTTGATCCATCCCAGCCTTTTACCCTTACCATTTCTTTTTAATCTAATTAATTACCTATTCTGCCCTTGTTTTTCTAATCTTGCTTCCATTCGTCCTACCTCTTTTCACAACTTCTGAACACTCTTTAAATCGAAGAAGGCTTGTGTCCCTCGTTCCTTGCCCTCATGTTTTCTTCCTTTTCCTTTTGAAGAGGGTGCTTGGTGTCCTTCTTTACCCTTTCTTTATTATCTTTCAGATTTTTATGTCCATTGCCACAGACTGGAGAAGGTTTTAAGAATTTTACAAGCTGTGTAAAATGGCTGTTTGGATATATTTTCAGCCTCTGATAAAACACTTTTTTTTTTGTCGTTCACCTCAAACAGTTGTTAGATGCAGTCCGAATCTCTTTTTGGTGGTACAGGAAACAACGTATTTCTGGAAAATTTAAGACTGATGTTAGATTGACCCGAAAGAGGCTGTACTGTACTCAGGATTGAATATGAATTAATTGATAATCTGAGGGAATGGATGAGTACTAAGCTTGCTAAAGCAACAAAATGACTTTTCAAACCACTAATGGAAGGTAATTTGTTTGAGGAAATATGTTTTGCTTTATAAGAAGTAACCATCATGTTGTTGATTTTCTGGAGAGACATAATGAATGTTAAGACTACAAAATGGAATTCCCAGGTTCTTTTTGTTAGTTTTTCTTAGAATGAAAAAAGAACGACTACCGGGTGCTGCATTTCCATTACAAATATGCGCAAAACTTTGTCGATAATGTTGAAATGTCGAAAAAACATAATTTCACAATTGAGGTGTTTCCATTACATAACAAACTCAGTTTAAAAAGTAAGTCTTCACTGGATAAGTCATTAAGAAAAATGGCAATGGAATTGAACATTTACAGGAGATTTATTCACATTGCAGGCATAGCACTAGCGTTCATTATCAGCCATCAGAGGAGGAGACGTAGACTACTTGTAGAGGCATTGGATTGGTTTAAAGTTATCCTAGTTCAAAATGTTGTTAAATCTGGAAAAACATTTTAATTAAAGATCTTAGTTTCTTCATCCTTTGCTGATTTTGTTAGTTAATTGCAAACTGGTATTTTCAAGATCCCCAGTACAAGACTTTAATTTGCTTCAGTACCTAGTTAAAGTGAATAGTTAAGCCTTTTGTCAACATTTAAGATCCATGTATTGTGCCTTTCACAGAACATAATTGATCCTGTTTCTAAAACGTTTTCTTTTTATGACACATCAATGCTAGATACATGATCCTTGACCTGGAGAGCAACATTTTATCTCCAGATTAGTTCAACCCCCCCTGCAATTATTTCTAATCATGTTCTTGAAGTCAGCAAAGGGAGCAGTTATAGCCCCATGAAGAGCTTTGTGTCCTGCACCAAGTATTGATCTAGTCAGTTTCAGGCTCATGTTAATGAAAAGCTTTAAATAATTCAGGCACAGCAGTACTGTACACATATAAAATACCCAATACTTGCTCCAAGAGCTAGCTTTTTTCATTGGTTTTGCATCCTTCCCCCTGTCTTGTTATCGTTCTCATCATTTTATCTTCTTATACCGGTATTCTTTAGATAAAGCTTGAGCCACGGTACCCCCCATTGCTTTCCCCTTCGATGCAGGCTCCCCACCTCTGATCCATTGTCTATTTGGCTGCTCTGAGATTCAAAGACACCCTCTACTCCCAGAGATGAAACACCCTTGCTGAACTATCAAGTGCGTTTCCCAATTTAGAACCCTCTCGTACGCTCTTTATCAGATTTTATATGTTTCTTTGGCCTATTGGATGCTTTTGTCTTACTGATTGTGAAAGTGCATCTCAGTGAAGGTGTGAAAAGCAATATCCCCCCAGACAATACAAATCTAAGCCCAGTATTGTATAATTGTGGCAGTGTAATGAGACGGCAGTTGAATGGACCTTGAAATTAGGAAGCATCTCTGGAAGCAATCTCTTGGAATATTTTTCTCAAAAAAACAAATAAAAAACATTCAAGTGAAATATGCAGATGAATCATTTTTAGCTACTTCAAAATAACAAGTACCCACATCCTTTGATTAGTTTTGCATGATTCCTGCAAGAGATTTAACCAGCATTAAGGCAAGAGAGACAAATATTCCTGTTATTCTAAGAACAATATAATTGTGAGGCTCTGGAGGGAGAGGAAAGTACAATTTCTGCTTAAAAAGGGAAAGGAAAATAGGTCTTGGACTACTTTCAGATCTTCTTAATTCTTTGTATTTTTGGAACTAAAGATAACTAAAAGGAACATTTGACACGAAAAACAAATCGTGACAGAATTTTTGCTTTTGTAGTTTGTTTTTTGTACCTACCCTTACTGTATATTTCATCTTATAAAGTATGGCATGGTCCCTTCTCTGCTTTCTTCTTGTGACAGCTAGTTAGAACATATAGAGAACAGTGACTGGAGGTGCATTCAATCTGCTCAAGAATTAGCTTTTGTTCCTCAACCGTCACTTGGTTGGCTTTATGTGCAATAAATGTACTGCAACCCCATTTTGTAGCTGTGAAAATGCTACCAAGTTATAATTGATGTAGTTTTAGAAAGATCTCAAGCTAGAAGAATTAGAATTTTGCTTTTTTTATTAGGGATCCCTTTTCAGATTCTGCTGGTGGCTTAAAATTCATTAGTAAACAGAATTATGCTTCTTCACTTATTCTTGTCCAAATTGTTCAGCTCAGTGACTGTAGCCTCCCTCATAATAATGTTACCAACAAATATAGGTAAACTAAGCTTGAGATAGCGAGGGACTGAGAGGGATTATGGCAAGCCGAATGAGCATTCATTCTGATATCTTGATATCAGGCATTATTGTCATGAACATGCAAGCCATTTCTGTCTACTAGTTAACTGGTGAGCCATGTTTGTGTGAACTAGTTAACTAGTGACGGCCCAAATTATCTGTAGTTAACTAGTTCATATGTTTCATATCTTACTAGTTAACTAGTATTGCTCCGTGTTTCACTACTTTCACAACGTTTATATTTTACTAGTAAACCAATAAGGTACAAAATAGTGTACTAGCTGACTTCTGAATGTTACATTCCAGCTTGTTAACTTCTACATAATTTGGCCAGCCGCTTGAGCATTTATTCTGATAAACTCCACGTTTGTCAACTAGTTAACTAGTGAGCCATGTTTGTGCACACTAGTTAACTAGTTACCACATTTTGGCTTCACTAGTTAACTTGTGAGAGCTGGAAATGTTCACTAGTTAACTAGTAAGTGCCAAACTGCATACCAGTCAGCTAGTTGAAGGTTTTTCTGTCTCACTAGTTAACTAGTGAAAGCCAAAAATGTGCACAGGTTTACTAGTGAAGGGCATAACTCCTCACTAGTTAACTAGTTAGAGTAGGTCAATGTCACTAGTCAACTAGTGAACCATAAATGGCTTACTAGCTAGCTAGGTGATGACAGCAGGCTCACTTGTTAACTAGTTGATGCATCCATTGTACAACTAATTAACTAGTGAGGTCATAAATTATACTAGTAAACTAGTTCAAGCCTAAATTAACACTAGTCAGCTGGTGGCACAGAATTCTAATTAGGAGGCAGAGAATTCCTTAAATTGAGGCTTTCTATCGGCTCCCTATGTCCAACTTTAATTTGTCAACCAATCACATTGCAGAATTTCACAAAATCCCACCCAAAACATTTGCATGTGGCACACAAGTTAACATGCTGGCCAAAGGAACTTTAGATAGTAAACTAGTGGCTGCAGTGTGACACTTACATGTAAACTAGTGAAGGCAGAACTTCTCACTAGTTAACTAGTGAAAACACAAATGACAACTAGTTAACTAGTGATATGCACTAACTATTGGTCTAGTTAACTAGTGGAACACTTGTAGTCTCACTAGTTTGCGTGTGCGGAAGTGAAGCAGCTAACTAGTTAACTAGTTCCTGAAACAGTCATTATGCAAATTCTAATGAGAGGGTGGGTAGAAGACTCGTATTGGGTATCCTGAATCCCACCCATTCTAAAATGTAAATAACATCAGATGGCACTTTATCTTACATCCATTTTTGGGGTTCCATTTGGAAAGTAGGCTATAAACATAAGCGTTGTTTAAACCGGGGACATTTCCCCAGCATCATTTATAAATTCTAGTTTTGTCCCCCCCACATAAAAACCAGATGTGTAATTTTTTTAACAGTGCAGGTCTAACATCCACTTATGCTCCAATTGTTATTTTCATATATTCAATATTCAATCTGATATTCCACTGTCTTAAACAGTTTCTTTATGTATGAATGTTGTAGCATTTTTTGCCAAGATTCATGTTACATCAAATAAAGACTTGCAGTCAAAGTGTGCACTGTATCAACAAGTAACTGGTTAACCCATATATCTTTAATGCAAGGTGTTTATGCTGCCCCCTCTGCTCCATGCATCTATGCAGATAGTGCAGGACTGTGCCTGCATTCCAGGGGGTAAGGTGGGAATACACTTTATTATTTATGGCCCATTTCTAGGTCATTTTCAGCCATGCAAGACATTTTGCAACTGGTTTGTCTTCGAGTATTGCATTTGTTGTGCATGGACTCTGCCAGGCTGCATAGGTGGTTACAAAATTGTTATCTATAAATATTAGGGATGAGCGAGTACAGCATTATCTTCATCTGTATCTGTTAACCCATAGGAATTATCTGTATCTCTACTCGGACAGCGCGTGTCCTAATCCATGAGTGGGCGGAGTTTAACCCGGAAGTGGGTCTGGTTATATTGAAATGGGCGTACCGTTAACCGGTATATGTTTTTAAGCATGCAATTAATACGGGCTTATCAGAAATTGCTATATTTATTCCTGATTAGAAAAAAACTATTTACATTACATTACTATTAATCTTCAGATCAATGGTTTTGATACATGCACTATACATGCAACTTCATGCGGTTGCAATTATGAAGTAAAATGTAATAAACAAATTTTTATTGCAACATAACTTTCATTTTTTAATTTAATTTTTTTATGATCTTTGTGAATTTGTTGTGCTTTTTTTATTTTATTTGTTATATCCACACCAGGAATGTGTGTGTAGTTAATTGATTTGTCATACAATTCTATACCATAACTACCTTTATTTATGTTATGAAATAAATAAAACTTGATGTTACAGTAACAGACCCACCCATTAGGCCCTCTTTATTAACCTCCTGGAAACGCCCCTGCTCAGCAGAACTTAACATTTAGAAATAATCCCTTATTATTCATTCATAAAATTCATAAGAGTCTCTGTGTCAGAAGAGGGTGAGAATTTTTTTCTCACTTAAGTCGCATGGCAGCATTAAGTCTGTTGATTTTAAGATCTAACTTCGTTTTCTGCCAGATAAGCGCGATAGATGCGCTCTTGGGCCAAAAGAGCTGTGGAAAGAAAATATCCACTGCCATTGTGCAGCCGAAATAAAAGGAAACTAGATGTGAGGTCGGTGGAAACATTTTTAAAACATTAATTACTGGGAGGATGTAAATAGTGATTGAAACTACAGCTTATGTCAGTCACATAAAAACCTTCTGAAAACTTGCGGTTGGCTGCTGCACCATACATGAATCACAAAGGTCACCTATTTTGGATTAAAAAGGCGAACTTCGCGACCTGGTGAGGATTATTTATGACTGGAATGAGGAAATTTTACCCAATAGCACCTTTCTTGGCAAAATGCAAGTGTGACATTTTTTATTCTCCATCCCTCTCATAAGAAACAGAGTGTTTATGAAAGGCAATGCCATCAGATATCAGGAGAAATTCGCGAATTGGTGGCTGCTGGAGAGTGCACACAGTCAGCTAGAAGGTTTATTCAATCCGAGCACAGATACTGACTGGTATTACTCGTATGATAGTCGTACTCGGCAAAAGTGCATTATCCGGCTCAACTCTAATAATTCTAAGACATACGTTTATTGCCTTCTCTCTTGCAGGGACCAAAAACAACATATGGAAGTTAACTCGTGGATCAAAAAAGTATTTTTAATTAAGATGCACTCCCCGAATAGGATACGATCCCCCATCTCCCAGATATTAAGCGCAGATCTTTACCACAGGCTTTTTCAGACTAATAACTGAAAAGGTGAAGACTGTACATATTAACTGAATGGAGATTACAGCAATGCACCACAACTTTGTCACTAGAAATGTTATCGAAACATATTTTTATGCTCAAACGATCTTAGTTTTATAAAATTTGCTCTAAGAACAGCCTGGACGAAGTCAGCCATGCTTTCCCTAGGTTTTTGAGTCCTAAATGGACCAATCAACATCCTTGTTACGCCTTTTTCATTTGCATGCAAGTGCGACATTGCTCACTAGTAAACTAGTGGCCAGTGTGGCAGTCCCACTAGTTAACTAGTGGCACAAAATGCCAGCGGTTTGTGTATTTATTCAAATTCCACTAGTTTACTAGTGTGAGGGACATTTTTCTCCAGCTAGTTCATTATGGACAATGTTTTGTCTTCACTAGCTAACATGTAAGGCCCAATTTGTCCTCTATAAGCTACTGAAATACACTATAATGCAGATATGCTCACTAGTTAACTAGTGAATCTGTCCTGTTCCATTACAAATAGTTACATGCCTGTTACATGCCAAATAGTTAACTAGTGAGGGCCAATTTGTCACTAGTTAACTAGTAAGAGCACATTTTTGCATTACAAGTTAACTAGATAGCTCCAAAAACAGCCACTAGTGTGTGTCTTGTGCACACTAGTTAACTAGTCTGCTGCTTCACTGCCACACATGCAAACTAGTGAGACTTCAATTTTTCCACTAGTTAACTAGTGCACATAAATGCTCAGCTTGTTTGTGTTTTTAGGTGTAATTAGTCTACTGCTGAACAAAATATGTATGTCACTAGTTAACTAGTAAGTCCTGCAACACCCTCACTAGTAAACTAGGGGGTATTTTTGCCTTTACATGTTAACAAGTGACCATTTTGGCAACTCAATAGTTAACTAGTGGTGCTGAAATTGCCTTCACTAGTTAACTAGTTGGTGTTTTGGGGCCCACTAGTAAACTAGTGACACTTTTTGCACCTCACTAGTTAACTATTGGGTATTTGTGTCTTCCCTAGTTAACTAGTGAGCAGTTCTGCCTTCACTAGTTTACATGTAAGTGTCACACTGCAACCACTAGTTTACTATCTAAAGTTCCTTTGGCCAGCATGTTAACTTGTGTGCCACATGCAAATGTTCTGGGTGGGATTTTGTGAAATTCTGCAATGTGATTGGTTGACATATTTAAGTTGGACATAAGGAGCCGACAGAAAGCCTCAATTTAAGGAATTCTCTGCCTCCTATTTAGAATTCTGTGCCACTAGCTGACTATTGTGAATTTAGGCTTGAACTAGTTTACTAGTATAATTTATGACCTCACTAGTTAACTAGTTGTACAATGAATGCATCAAGTAGTTAACTAGTGAGCCTGCTGTCATCACCTAGCTAGCTAGTAAGCCATTTATGATTCTTTAGTTAACTAGTGACATTGACCTACTCAAACTAGTTAACTAGTGAGGAGTTATGCCCTTCACTAGTAAACTTGTGCACATTCTTTGCTGTCTCTAGTTAACAAGTGAGACACAAAAACCTTCAACCAGCTTACTGGTATGCATTTTGGCCTTTAATAGTTAACTAGTGGGCATTTTTGCTGTCACTTGTTAACTAGTGTGCATATCTTGACCCTCACTTGTTAACTAGTTCACAAAAACATGGCCCACTAGTTAACTAGTGGACAGAAATGGCTTGCATGTTCATGATAATTATGCCTGATGTCATGATATCAGAATAAATGCTCATTCGGCTTGCCATAAGGGATGACACAGCCAAACAGCATTGAGGAAGTAAGAACAAAACCCATCAACCACTTTAGTTAAACATAAATGTATTCGGGCATCTAGACTTCCTAAAGACAACCTGAGTAAGTTTAACTCAAGCACTTTAACTCGTTAACACTTTAAGGAGCATTTTAGAAACAGCTAATCTACTGGGATTTTTCGCTCACAAACATTTTTCAGGTTTGCAGAGAATGGTTAAAAAAAATAGAGAATAAATTGGAATACGTAGTTTTGTGGTGTAAAACCTCTGGTTGAAACCAGGTTACAGAAGAGAAAGGGCAGACCAATTTGTGATTACAAAAGTTCAGCTGCTGCTCAAATAACCAGGCAGGGTATTTGCCATACCATGTCCAAAAATATTTACCTTGAAGGAGATGAATTAAATCAGGTGCCGCACTTTTTGCATAAGAACAGGAAACTGAGTTTACAATTTGCACAGGCTCATAAAAATTGGGGGGAAAAATTGCAGCTCAGTCCCAGTTTGGTGTGAACCAAATAAAAGCATAGAGTAATAGTACCAGCGGATAATCATTTAAATATTATCATTTTAAATATATATTTTTTGACTATTGTTACTAACCATTTCTAGTCTTTTATGACCAAAGTGTACCCATCTTCTGTTACCTAATTTCAGCAGTGTACTTTCATGAATCGAATATTTTTGTTTTTGATGTAAATTTTATGTTAAAGGCATGTTTAAACGTTACTCAAGCAACCAGAGAGCATTAGGAGGTAGAGATGATGTTACTTATCTTATGTTGTTGCCACAATGTTACAGGGATTTACCAGTGCACATTGGATTTATAAATAATATTACATTTAATAGGTTGACTCTATTTTGATTTCCAAAGAAGAAGATCCCTGTTTCAAGACTTTTGATGTGAAAGCATTTAAAGGTTGAATATGGACCATGGGCACTAAAGGGACTTCTACTTCTAGTTTTGAGGTTGTAGTTGCAATAACGAAAGTTAATTTTGAGCCGTCTGGATGCCAGTTCTTTCGGCGTAACCAGCCAGCATCATGTCCAGCGACAGAATCTTACAGGGCAAGAGCCGTTAGTCAGCTTTCTTACCTTTCTCTATGAAAAACGTTGCCATTTCCGCACACGTTTTGATGCCGTGAAAGTTTTTCTTTTGTGTCCATCTGTTGTAGGCTTCACCTAAAGTAACTGGTTTTAGATCTTGTAAGGTCGCTCTTCTTCTGAGAAAGAGAATGAAATCTCTGGGGCTCAGACACAGCAGCTAAACGTACAGAGTGCTCCATTTTCTACAGTAAATGCCTTGTTGCTCAGTGCAGTTGTTTATAAAAGTTTTTGGCAACCTACAATACCACGGCACTGTTGGCTGGAACACGTAAATATAAACACAGTGCAGTGGTCAGAAAAAGTTATCTTTTTTAATTATTTTAAGTTAAATATAACGTTTAAAGGAAAGGGTGCACTTTCATTCTGCACACCTCTAAACTCCCCGTTGAAGTGTTACTTTCTTAAAGACATATCTTTTAAGAAAAATGTTCCATATTCAACCTTTAAAGTGTGCATTCTGCATGTAGTTAGAATGAAGAGTTAAATAAATTTCAGAAAGGCTTTCACAAGTACAAAAATGACTATAAACTCTCTGAAAAAATAATTAATAATGCAAAATGGACCAGACTTACAGTGAGAAACATTTGAGTATTTTAAAACTCAGCAACTTTGCCCAGTCTGAGGGAGACTGACAGTCATCTTTACCCTCTTCAATTTTCTAACAATTGCTCCAACATTTGATCTATTTTCACCAAGCTGCTTGGCAATTGCCCCGTACCCCTATCCAGCCTTTTGGAAGTCTACAGGTTTGTCTCTGGGGTTTTTTGACTGCTGTTTACTCTTGCCAATGGTAGTAGTTGGAGTCTGGTTGACTCTGGGTTGAACAGGTGTATTTAACAAGCTCAGACAGGTGCTACTAGTTTAGATTAATAGGTGGAGTAGAGGTGGACTTTTTAAAGGCAGAGTAAAAGGTCTTTGAGAGCCAGAATTTTTGCATATTGTCTGATGTTAAAATATTTATATGCAGCAATAAAATACAAATCAATTATTTAAAAATCATAAAAAGTGATATACAGATTAAAAAACAAAAGCTTCTTCTCCCAGTGGAAATGCACATACAATGTAAATTTCAAACCCTCCATAATTTCTATGTACTACTCAAAGTACTTTACACTGGAGCCACATTCCCTCATTTATGCTCACATGTATACACCAATAGAGAGCTTGGTAGGCAACTTGGTAAAGTGCCTTTCCAAGGAGCACATCAACACAAGCTGGGATTGAACATACTACTCTCTGATAACAAGTCATTACTGCTGACTGCTGAAGGAGGAGCAGCCTCTGTCCGAGCTCTTGATCTCTTACCTTATCTCCTGCTTTATTCACCCTATTAAGTACTCTTCTTAGCTCTCCTATTAATTAATTTATGTGCCCAGCCTCTGAAGCTACCTGTTCTAGCTACCGGATCATCTTTTTCTGGACAACTCTTAAAGGACTTTTGAAGGACTGCAAAGCACTGTGGATTAACAATGTGATGTACTACTCAGCCGAGAACTTTGATAAGCTGCTCCAAAGACAGAATGCCTTGGAGAAACAGCTCCATAGTGTGGAGGCAAAATTAAGCCTTCTGGAAATAAACCTTGATATTAATGCTGAATATGGAAATGAGACAATGCTACCGATGACACAGAAGGAACAACAACCTGGCAACCCCATGTTCATTTGGTCCAGTCTCAGTCAGAAGCCACAGAACAATACTATTTCATCGCCGAGGCGCAGAACAGGAAGGACACTTAACATAAACTATGAGGAAAACACGCCAGCTCTGAAAAGAAGCTCTGAAACTACCTCCACACATCAAGTCATCAGTCAAGGCCAGCAGGAGCAATTCTGCAACAAACAAAGGAGAATAAGAAACACCCCAATGAATGAAAAGCCAGCACCCAGAAACACCCAAGATCAAATGGCAAAATTCAGAAGTGGGAATCGGACACATAATAAGGTAAGAACCTCCCCAGCACATGTTCTGATAATTCATGATGGTTCAGTAAATCAGATCGAAAACTTCTGGAGTGAAAACACTAGTGTCTACGGCTGCCTGTAGATTGTTATCAGAAAAATTATGAAGATCCCTTCTATCATTGGTCTTCATCCAGGATTTAAGAATCGTATTATCCACGCAGGATTATGTGACATAAGGTCTAAGAAGAGTGACGTTTTCAAAGCTGACGTCTCCCAACTGTTTCAGGTTCTTAATATGCTTAATAACACAAAGATTTGGTTAGGTGGCCCAGTTCCCGAACGGGGCGACGAATGGTATTCCAGAATAAGACAGCTCCATAAATGACTGAAAACAAAATACCTGGAAAACTTGTTTGGCTATATCGACAACTTCAAAATGTTTGCCTCTGCAACCCATCTATTATAAGAAAATCAGTGCTATCTCAACAGAGCTGGAATTAAGATGATGGCTGTTAATATCTTCACTCATCTGAACAACACAGCACGTCTGTTTCGTAAAACAACGGACCCGAAAGACGGTACCTCCAGCTCTTCTCAGCCTGCTGATACCGTACAATCAGGAGGCGCCTCTAGCTGCTCACAGCTCTCTAATACCATAGAGACTGAACGCTCCAAGCGACATACACCCTCCTCTCACAAAGGGATTGAATACAGCTTAAAGCAGAGGGATGGATCCGAAGATTCAGCCTCTCTTGGGTCACCACTGGATTTCTCCCAGAAACGTAAAGGGCCTATATCATACACAATCAAGTTTTTGGAGTTTTCAACCATCTGGTAATGCAATTTTCTCATGAAAAACCCCACCAGAGTGGTTTTTAGCTTATTTCACGCATGTCTGAGTAATCTTCCTGAATTCTGCTCTCTGAGCAGCTAACCTTCCCTCTCCTAGAAAACGCCTGATTGTTCAACTAGTGACATCACTAGTTGAAAGTTGAGTGCAAGAGGTGTCTGCAGTGCCCCTGCAGGCAGAGCGGCTTACCTCTGCTAGAGCTCCAAACACACCCTCCTCCTTCTCACAGCTCATTGCTGCTTCGGTTTTTTTGCAGCTTAAAATGTGTTTTTTTTTTTTTTTTTTTTCTTTTTTTTACTTTCTCTGTAAAAACACCTATTTGGCTGCATGGATTTTATTCTACATTCCTAGAGGATTTTATTCTATATTCCTAAAGAACAGCAGCTGGATCAAAGAACAAAGACGACTGATGGACAGAGAAGTAAGTGGCCACATGCTGATGCTAATGTGTGTTGATATGTGGCACCTCAGAAGTTTACTAAACATCCCTAGGATTACAATCAAAGTTGGAGAAGCAGCTTTCATCTTCTATGTTCCTCAAATCTTGAACAAACTTCCAGACACGTGCAAAACTGCTGAATTGTTGGGCTGTCCTAAATCAAAGATTAAAACTCTATTTAGAGCTGCCTTTGAGTCCTAAATAGTTTTTTTAATCAGATGCTAAATGTTTTCTTTTCTTTTCTTTCCTTTTCTTTTTATGCTTCTCCTAAATTGCTGTTTTTAATCAAATGCTAAATATTTTTCTTTTTTAATTGATCTTATGTTTTCTGTTTTTAATTTTTATACTATTGTTGTTTTTACGTTTCATGCTTGTATTATATGTTCGGTTTCTTTACCACCAAATCATGTAAAGCACCTTGAATTACCTTGTGTTGAAAGTGTGCTATACGGATAAAATAGCCTTGCCTTGCCTTACTTGATGAGCCACAGTCACCCAGTAATTACTCTTAAATGAAAAAAAAAATACCGGTAACAATAATAGCTTACAAAAATCATATAAAACTCATATAAAACTTAAGAAATATTATTCTGCTAAAGCAAATACTTTCAATGTAAGAATTAATGTAAAAGCAACAGTCTCAAAAAGACAATAAAAAAGTAACAAATCCAGTGTTTTCATCTTCATGCTCTTGAGTCAATTTTTAGATGAAGTCTTATTTTTCACAATATTATTATAGTATTTGTGTCCATGTCAACCTACTGGATCTTTGCAACTTTTGTCACACACAGAAACACATATGTCTGTAAAACTACACTTTCGCCTCCATATCTTGTAAACAGTTGCAATGCCACATGTGCAGCGTATTGGCCCATACCGTTCTCTGTTCCATCTATGAATGGATAAGAACCATCCACTTGGCGGCAGCAGCAGTTTGGGGAGGACATCAGATGAGAGAAAGATTGTTGAACTGCATACATCAGGCATTACCAGTCAATTTAAGTTTTGTATAGGTCCTCTGAAAAATAATGAAAACCCAGACATTTTCATCATTCTATGAAATCCCTCCTGATGCCCTGGACAGCACGTGAGAAGTTAACAAGTCTGGGGAAAAGACATTTAATATAAATCCCGTATTCATGCTGGTTGTTTTTTTATTTTTTTTTATTTTGCATGTATCTGGTCCAAGTTAATATTGTATGATATCATACCGGTCTATGGCAAAAGACAGGCTGGAGACCACTGTTGTATGTGCCACAAGCTCTCTATACTCCAACGCCTCCACAGTTACCAGATCTCAATCCAATGGAAAATTAGATTATAGATTATATAGATTATTATAGATTACATTGTAGCTCAAAATTTTGCAACAGCTGTGCAAATCTGAGTAAGACTATAAACGCCTTTTTTTCTTCTATGACACAAGATTTATGACAGGTCTGAAGGCAAATTGGGGTCCAAGTCATACTAGCAAGGTGTTACTATTCCTCCCAACCTTCCTTCTTTGGAAATTTGTGAAGCAGAGTTTCCTGACTCCAAAATGTAACCCAGAGATGGCATTAAAAAAATAAATAGAATAAGTATGATGCAAGACCTAAGGTCATGGACATCAAAGGTCTTTACTTTGAAGAAAACGACATACAGTATGAATCGCAACCTCAGTTCTTTCAAACTCACACAAAATTTGTGTAACATGTGTCACCTCCACTAAACATCACACTATATGCAATCCTGAAGGGCAATGGAGGAGATAGACCAAGACTTTCATGTATGTTTTATTTACTTTGCCAAAGAAATGCACCTTTTATTTTGCCTGAAGCATATTTCTTTCAAAATGTTTTGACAAATCATTTTCAAGGTCAAACTCCAACTTTTTAAGTCAGTAGCAGATCTGAATGTGAACATATTTTTTTTGACTAATAACACGTAAAGACCAGATAAACACATCAAATGGGTGACTATAATGAGGATTGTTGCAACAAATGCAAATAGTCTGTCAAAGCCTGTGTAAATTGTCTTCTATGACTAGCATGCCTTTACTTTGAGCCTTCACTCGTGACCAGAGGCACTTGAGAATCTTCACACCAGGTGCAAAAGGGATACTGTCTGGTGTCCATATGACTGCTGTACGGATTAAAAAACATGGAGTCTAATCAGAGAATTTACACTGGCCGCATCGCAGTCTGGGGGCAGATGCGGAGACCCATTAACTTTCTAAATAAAATCTACTTTTTTTTGGATGCCAGATGCATTTTTTAAAAGTTATAAGAAAAAACAAACATATTAAGTGGAAACAGGAAATTATTGTAGCACATACCTTAGCTCCATTGCTAAATTTAACACTCTTTGAATATTTAAAAGACAAAAAATATGAGATTTAATTTAACCTGATAACATTACACTACGTAAAAACTGAGTGTACTTACCCATCGTACAAGAGCCCAAGTGAATAAATACTCTTCAGCAAAAGCAGGAGGAGGTGAGTGTGGCTTTTGTTTACAATCCTTTCTTTGTAATTGTTATGGTGTGAACCACCGATATTGAGTGTTCTGGATGGAGATAACAAAACCACACCGGATGTGAATGGCGGTGTATCCAACAGCTAAAAGGAAATCCGACACCACGCATACTGCAATATAAAAGTTGTTTTTATTAATTTACAAAAATGTATCATGTTGTTTATGGAATTACCTGTTTGTAGGTCAGTATCAGGTATTTCAACACTGTGGTCATTTATGTGTAATTTTAGTGCTCTGGAGATCAACTATATGAGGACATTCAAAAGCTTTAAAACTTTAACGTTGTAGCTTTCCAGTTTCTTTTGGTCTTGGTACTGTGAGGTAAGGGTAGGTGCTTGGAACTTGCAGTCATGTTTGCGGACCGAGTTGCATTTGAAATGTTCCCGCTGGCGATTGACGTGCCCCCAAGGTAGAAAAAGAACCGCGCCACTGATGCACATGGAGTAAATCAGGGTTAACTTGTGTCCGTAATTTTACCCTAACCAATAGTGCTAGTAAATGGAATCTCTGGTACTTCTATGGGACTTCTAATGTATGGGATTATATGTTGAGTGGGGCACAACAACTCAATAGGTAATATCAGCAAAAAATGATTCTATGATACATACAATCCGACTTTGGTCAATATTAAAACAACCAAATAAAATGCCACAGTTGTACACACTACAAATCCAATGTATATAAATGAAGAATGAACCTTTTCTATACATGAAATTAAAGACGTACTCCGGAACTTTGAGCCCTCTATCGACCTCTCAGTGGTTCCAGCGTAATGTCACTGTCATAAAACCAACTCTCTATGGAAGGCATCTCAATAGGCTAGTGTACTGATGGTTTTACAATCTCACTAGCCCCCTCCTCAAAAAATCTAAGTAATGGCATGACAGTTGGTAAACCGTCAGTACCAAGCAGTTGAGTGACGAGGTACAGTATTAAGATTTTAATATTATCAACAGTATTATTATCATTTGGTAGCGTGTGACTTAATGATGTAATGATGTAATGTCATAATGCGAAACTCAGCCAGTAGGCGTCCCAGGCGAGAAAAGTTGTATAGTGCGGTTTTCATCCACAGAAAGCTCCCAGGCAGTGAGACCTTCGAAAATGAACATAATAATTGCTGGTGTGTCACCAAAACATTGATCAGTATTGTTAATTTCTTGAAAGAAACATCTTTCATCTGCGCAGGTTTTTTAATAACTATAATCTGTCAAATAGTACCATTTAAAGCTATAAAAATATCTCATAGTCCTTGAACGATGTTAAAATCCACTGGCTGGTTAGGTCCCACATGAGGCAAGGTGCTAAACTTAGACTTCATCAGAAAAAAAAATCTATGTCATTCTTTTTTCTTCTTTTGTCTTGGTAGCTAGCAAGGATAACCAACATTAGATGGCTGCACACTTCTATCCAACAGAACGTAAATGTGATGTGTGCTATTCAAATATTTTGATTGGAGCTATGCACAACCAAATTTATTTGTTAAAGCTGGCAAAGCATAATATTAGAGCTCTATGGTTTTATAGCAGGATCTTAGCTTGGTATTTGTTCCACACGGGTGTATACCGAGCGCATGGAGGGCATGCTCACTGTGATTTTAGATATTCATTATTTAAACAAATGGACCGCCCCCAATGCCTCAAGAGGGTTTAGCCTTCTCAGCTTGTCAATATTCTGGCAAAGACCTGGATATATATACACAAATGTTTAACAGAATCTTCTTGGAAACAGAATCAGTCTTTCACCATATTACTCTATAAAGGACAATGCTATTCTACTGATTTATTTTAAGCGTGCCTAGACATCCACAGTGACATCTGGTGGGGACCGGCCCTAGTCGCCCTAAATGCAAAGACATCAGAGGTGTTATTCTTTGTTCTACTGTGAGTCTTTCATGAGTTTTATACATAAAGAAAATATCTATAAATACTCAAAAATAAGTTCTCTTTGTTTTTTACATAATTTCTTAGGTGTTTCATTTTGTTTATTATACAAAAATCTACAGTGTGTTTAGATATTAAAAGTTAATTACACAGTAAAGGCTCTGCTGCATTGTCATACCTCAGATTTTGAAGGAAAAAAATTTGATTTCATACTGGCCAGGGAACTATGGAGCAGATCTTTACCCATTACAAGTTTCTGAAAAGTTGTGAGGGTTCAATTGTCTAGTTCAGACAATGTTTCCTCATCTGGAGAAGGCTTCAGTCTATGTCCCCTGACACTAAAACCTGGTGAGAATGAAAAAGTAAAATCTTGGCTAACATTCTCACACACTCTGGTCATCACGTTCTGGTCTGTCATGAAGAAATCACTAAGCCAAAA
The DNA here is from genome assembly GCA_028564705.1 of Apricaphanius iberus. Lineage (NCBI taxonomy): Eukaryota > Metazoa > Chordata > Actinopteri > Cyprinodontiformes > Aphaniidae > Apricaphanius > Apricaphanius iberus. The sequence goes on along the minus strand of JAPXFQ010000489.1, from coordinate 329,828 downwards.
AGCAAGGCTGCCAATTTATCAGACCTATAGTCATGAGATAAATATGATGAGGAAAAGAATAGGATCTTAGAAACAAATAGGCGAGTTTCCTCTGAAGGGTGGCTGGGCTCAGCTTTCGAGATGAGGGAGAGCTTAGAGTTTCTGCTCCTCCAGATCAAGAGGAGTCATTCGATTGGGTATCCTACTGGTCAGCTACCTATGGAGGTTTTCTTGGCATATTTTTTCGTGAAAGACTCAGGAATAGACCAGGAACTCCCTGAAGGGACTTTGCCCCTTTTAACCTGGAAATACATTCAAATCCCCTTAAATTAGCTTAGGAGTATCAATACAGGCTACTCTAGGTTTCCCTCCTAATATACCCTGTAATGTGATTTTAGATAACAGGGAGACAATGGATTAATTGAGAAGTATGTTTTATTGCAGATTATTCTATTCCAAACAAACTGTCCAAATAATTTGGGTAGATCTGTGTTTTGGGATTTGTTGTTTCAAACATGAGAAACAGATTGATCACATTTTTACTATATTATTATACATAAACTTTAGAATAGAGGAAAGTGTAGGTATCTCACTTTAGATATATTTTTCAAGTGATGTTGCAGATGTTCTGAGGCAGTTGTGCGGATAATTTAAATTTAAATTGTAACCCAGTTGAGACAATGAACTCCTGCAATTATCTTTTTAAAGAAAATGACCTAATTTGACCTCCTCAATAATGCAGTGAGACATTGTCAGACAGATTAAAAAATTTCTTTATATAAAACCCAGATCACAGACAAACTGCTGCACAGTCAATCTTTTCTGTCAAATGTTCCTGCTGTGAGTAGAGTCAAGTAGCTTAAAATGTATTTCACATATGAATGCTAATTTACCTCATATTAGCATTTAACTAAAGTTTTATAACTGTGTTCATTAACTATGAGGAAGGCATTATGGTTGACAGATGTGAGTTTATCAGAAACACAGCCTTTTCTCATCAGGAAACACATGGCTGACATATATATACCATATAGTATACCAGACCTAGTGCACGGTTGTGAAGTTATAAATAGGCTTGAATGACAATGCTTACTATTAAAACTTAATGGCTAAGGCCACGTCCACACTAAGCCGGATATAGCCTTAAACGTATAATTATTTAGTCTACACCCCCCTATCGTCCACACTAACCCGGCGTCGTTTAAGGTCTGTGGCCGGATAACTATTAGCCGGGTAAGAGAGCTGTGTAAATCTTAATTCAACGGCTAAACGAGTTAGTGTGGACAGCTTCCCCGGACAATGAAAGGAAGTAGCGTCAATGAATGCTGCGTCAATAACAATACGACACTACAGACAAAGACAACAGCGAATAGTAATAAATCGATCTCGTCGTCTGTCCACACCAAAAACTCTTCTTCTGAGCAGCTATTGTTGTCTTCGGTTAACGGGAAAAGCAGATATGTACTGTGCTGTAGAGCTTCTTGTATTTATTATGTAGGCGCTGGCGTCACATAGATTATACGCGTTTTTCGTGCGTCTTTTCCCACATGCCCAGTATTTGCACAGGTCTGTATGGGATTGCGCAATCATGGGACCTTAAACGGACCTTAAACGGACCTTAAACGGGGCGTAAATGCTCGTGTTGAGTGGATAACATTAGGCGTCTAACTCCCCGTATAACCTTATTGGCTTAGTGTGGACGTAGCCTAAGTCCAAACCTCTTCAAAACAACAGTAGATAATCAAAAGATTGAACCAGAAGGAGCTTGAGAAGGAATTATAGCAGTTTGATTGGCTAAGGTGTTTGAACGATTGATTAGGCTGTTTTTGTACTGATGAAACTCAACAAAGGGAAAAAGTTACCCCGTTTTTACAAGTGGTGCTCACTGCAGATCCACAAAGGTGGAGCAGAACCAGAAGGTGGAGCTGCACCAGATCCAGCCCCGCCCATTCCACCAGAGTCAGACCAAGCTCAGCCTAGCCCCGCTGCCTTCTTTTTTTTTGTTACAAACTAATTAATTTGAAGCAAATCCTTTTTTTTTACTTGATTGTAAACAAATTAATTTGATAGCAAATCCTTTTTATCTTTAAAAAACTTGATTGCAAACAAATGAATTTACAAGCATATCTTTGAATAGTTTAATCATTGGTTTATTCTTTATATTCTAAAGTATCTCTGTTCTTGCAGGGCCGCTAACATCATAAAATACCTAAATCACCTGTCCCATGGCCTGTTTCCCCTTCTGTTTGAGGAAACATAACCTCAAAATTGATTAAATATCTCAGGGTATTAGTCTTGTTCTGGTAACATTAGTTTGTGAATGAGAAACGTTATTTCCTTCAATTGACTCTTGTATCTTGTGACATTGAATGGATGAATGGTTCAAACATTTTCTATATAAAGATATAAAAACAAGGAGGGAAGGATCAGTTCGAAAAAGAGAAGGAAGAAGTACAGACTTATTAAATCCTGCCCCTGTATCACCCATGCTATATATATATATATATATATATATATATATGTATATATATATATATATATATGTATATATATATATATATATATATATATATATATATATATATATATAGTATAAATAGGACAGTGAGTGAGGGTGAGTGGGGTCTCTGAGGATCTGGTGGGCTCCAGCTGAACAACATCTATATGCAACTTCCTGGATGGGGGGGGGGAGTAAAGTCCCAATCTACATACAAACATGTACACACATACAAAAATAAACATCATTAATATCAAACAATGGTAAATACATATACACACATGCCTACATACACCTATACCCACATCTTCCAAACAGACATACATACTTAATGGAGATGTGCAATCATATAACATACACAACACTTGGTCAAATAGTTAGTCAAAATATATGTAATATAAACATATATATATGTTTTTATTTTAGTTTAGTTTGGCTGGTCCTGCGACACCAAAGCACAGAAGAAGTGCAAAAAGCTGAAAAAGTGCACTGGGAAATTCTACCATACTAGCTACGTCAGCAGAAACACCAAGTTGCAATTACCGACATTTACCACGCATTGCAAGATAAACATTTAAAAAATAACTTAATGCTTATGTTGACATAATGACATGTCTTGGAAACCATTTAAAAATTATCTTACGTTGGGTTATTTACAGCCATTTTGTTGGAGTTCAATCACTTGCTCACAATCGATCAGAATGCACTTGATCTCAAATCCAGCATCTACCAACAGGCGAGGTGGGTCTGCCTCCATCGACTAGGGGCAGGACTGACTCTGGTGGCATGGGAGGGGCTGGATCTGGTGCAGCTCTACCTTCAGGTTCAGCTCCACCTTTTTGGTTCTGCAGCGAGCATCCTCTCCCTTTTTAGGGTTAGAGTTAGGAAAAGTGTCTGGATTAGTCAGCCTCCAGTTACTAAAATCAATGCAAGTCAGTGGATGGTCTTAATATGAGTAGAAATAAAAAAATTGTGTTTGTGTGTGTGTGTGTGTGTGTGTGTGTGTGTGGTCTTGTATTACTACCCTTCTTAGGACTGGATTTGTGATATTTACTAACCTTCTTAGGCCATGTCCACGCGTAGCCGGGTTTTTTTTTTAAACGAAGATTTTCCTCTGCTCCTTGAAAAAAAAATCTCCATCCACACGTAACCGGATAAATGCGTTTTTTCAGCACAGTCATAGACGTGGCAAGCCTGTAGGGCGCAGTAGTTCTCCCCAGTCCTATCCGCCAAGAGAAACTTTATATCCTCTATCTTCAGCACGCAGCTGTCATACAGCGTATAAAAGCAAACAAACAGGACGCGCTTTAATAGTGGATGATACCAACACAGCGCTGAGGAAATAAATGCTGTTTTCGAGAGTAAACACAGGTCGCACATGTGGTGTTGGAGCATTTTTTGTTGCGGATAGTGGCTATACGGCTCGTAAAACTCCGTTTTCAACCGTCCACACGCCTCTACTGAAAACGGAGAAAACGCAAATCTCCACTTTGGCCGGAGTTTTTAAAAAGCTTTGTTTTTGGTGCCGAAAACCTCCGGCTACGTGTGGATAACAGGCCAAACCGCAGAAAAATATCTCCGTTTTGTGAGATACCCGGCTACGTGTGGACAGGGCCTTTTGACGTTGTTAGGACTACGTTGGACTCTCTTTTTTAGGGTTAGGGGTTTAACCTCTAATAAGAAAAACAACTGTGACTCCAACGACTGTCGCTATAACACAATAGGGCACTAATGAAGCCGAAACCTTTACCTCCACCAATAGGCGACACGCCAACGACCGTCGTTAAGACGTGGAGCACAAAGGATCCAATGACATAATCAGTCTTGTAAAAGCCCTCCAAGAGGTTAAATAGCTGAGTCTCCACACCAGTTAGTTGGACCAGTCCCAGCCTGGTCAGCGGCGAGCATGAACTGATGAAGCCTCTTGGATAAGAGGTGAAACGTCTTCAAAGACAAATTACCAAGTCCATTTGCGTTCGATTGAAATTTCCTTGAGATAACCATGACCTGGATGAATGAGAATATTCACAGGCCGATTAGGGGTTTGGTTTAGAGGTATGGTGTGAAATGAAGTTTAGTCAGGCTTAGGGTTAGGAATAGATCAGTAATTGTTAAGGTTAGGAAAAGTGTCTGGGTTAGGCATAAATCCAGATACTAAAAACAATGGAAGTCAATAGATGGCACTAATATGGGTAGCAAAATAAAAGTATGTATGTATGTATGTTGTATGTATGTATGTATGTATGTATGTATGTATGTATGTATGTATGTATGTATGTATGTAATACATACATTTATATAGATCTCTTGTCATTATATCAACTCCCAAGACCACATAGGTCGTCTAATTCCAGTCTATTCAGCATCCCTTGAATCAGAACCAAACATGAAGAAACAGCTTATATACTCCTCCTATCTGGAACAAACTTCAAGACCACTGCAAAGCTGCTGAAGTTCCTTTAAGTTCCTTTAAATCAAAGCTAAAACCCATCTGTTTAGGGATACTTTAGAATAATGTATTATTAACAACTGTAATGTTATAAAAGTTGTATATTGTAATGTTATTTATGTTTCTGTTGTTGTGTTTTCTGTTTTTACCGTCGTTCTGCTTTTATCGCCAATCATGTAAACCACCTTAAATTGGCTTGTTGCTGAAAGTGTGTGGTACCAATACATTTGCCTCCTCTATGTTCTGTTTTAAACTTTTTACTTTCTTTAATATAAAAAGTACTCTTACATCAGTTCTTTTGTTCCTTTAAAGGGCCTTCATGAAGCTTGAAAGTGTCATTTACAACTCAACTCTCTCACCGGCTACAGTTTAACGACTGCATTGTGGTAGCTGCAAACTAGCACAAACTGCAAACTAGCCGTAGGTCATTTATGTGGTGTCAGTAAACAAGTTTGCGGGAAAGGTGGGCACATCAGAGCAGGAGGCTTCAAACTTGTGTGCTTAAAAAGTATCTTTCTCCAAACCCCAACTCATAAACTACACAGAGATGTAACACATTTAACAGTGGGTATTTTAGTTAGGCGCATGCCTAGAGAGTTAGGATTTTTCCATCTTTGGGTCTTCTAGATTAACTTCTACATTTCTCCCTCAGGATGACAACAAATCCCTTTATAGAGATCATCAAAACATAGCCTGTTGGAGTTCTCTCTCAGCAGGGGTTCAGCTTTTCACACATCATATACTGGGTGAAGCATCAGCTCTCGGATATATAAACTAATATAAGAATAAACTCCTAAAATTAAAATGTAGTATTTGAATAAGTGTATTTAGTTTATATCTGTCACCAATAAAAGCACAGCGCTGTGAAAAAGTATTTTTTCCCTTCTTAAAAATATATTTTGTCTTGGCTCTTTTCCCACACTTGTTGATGTTAATATTTATTAAGGGCAGTATCAATATGTTTATAAAGCACATGGAAAACCATATGAGATTGATCAAAGAGTTTTACATCTAGGTGAAACAAATCAAGACCCCAACACAATGAAACTAGAAGTCAAAAAAGTTATAAGAAGAATAAAAGCAACGTTAAAACAGTATAAAAAATCATACGGTTATTTAGATTCCTTGTTTATAATAGAGAGTAAAAAACAGAGGCCTAAAATTTAAGTTACAGTATAACTGTTTATGTACACCAAAGTCATGGCTGACCGAGAGCTGTTGGACAGCTCCAGGCTGTGTATTTCCCAGCTGGAGAAGAGCAATAAAATTAAGAAATAATTCTACAATTCTCAACTTGCCAAAAATCTATCTATTCAAAGACTGTTAAACAAACGTTAGGTCCATGGCTGATGTAAACATGTTACACCAGCAGTGGCCTACAAACATGTTTATTTTTTGTTAGTACCTATTATTTTTATTTTATGGTCATTTGAACATCCATCCATCCATCCATTTTCTGAACCGCTTATTCCTCAAGGGGTCGCGGGGGGGCTGGTGCCTATCTCCAGCTGTCAACGGGCGAGAGGCGGGGTACACCCTGGACAGGTCGCCAGTCCATCACAGGTCATTTGAACATTAAAAACATATTTTTTCTGATGGCATTGCACATAAAAATCACTCAACGAGAAAAACATCACAATTTAAAAAGTGATCCAGAAGAATAGCTGAGCAGATTTATAAATCAGGTTTTTGGTTTATTTAGCAAGAAAAGGAAGAAGTTTGGATTGTTTTAAATTGTACTGCACTACAGTAAATAAAAAATAAGAAAAATCAATGACTTATTTAAAATTGAACTATGTAGTTAATATAAATAATTTGTATTTATGTAATAACTAATCGAATAATAGATTTAAAATTAAAAATAGATATATTAAATTATGTATTTGATAAATTAATTTCTGATGTTAGATTTGTGCATGCTTTTAGCTTTTGACGGCATCAGTATCCTCTAATACCTGTTCCAAGGAAGAAAGCGCGAAAATTCATACATATAGCATGGAGCAGTTTGAAGAAAAAAGAAAAGAGGAGAAAACGAAAGAAAGGGGAATGAGAATAGATGAGACAGAACACAGTACAGACTAAGTCTTAAAATCGTAAATATTTAATGCATTTATGCTGTTGTGGATGGGAGACCTATCTAAGATTACTTTGTCCCTGAGTCCCAGATAGGCTATCATGTACAGTGCCAACCATAATTTTCACATTTAAATAATAAAATGTATTTGTAAATAACCATTCAGTGCAAGTTTGACAGCATTATAAGAGGCTTGTGCATAAACTGTAATGACATCTTCCATATTGAAGTTGTTTGGGGTGTCAGACATTGCTTCTGTCTTGACCTCTTTCAGGCTAGCAGTTAGCTTGGGGCTCAGAGAAAATCTAACCAGAATCTACATCAAATGATAATAAAATGAAAGTTATCTGCTTCAGACAAGATATTAACTGACCCATACAATTTTAAGCATGTGTGCATTTTGTCCTGGATATTAATTATTTCTTGCTAGTCCCGTATTTTCCCCTGACTTGCATTTACTCGAGATTCATATCTAGGAAATGATGGTTTAATGCAAATTCATGTATAGTTACACCCCTAGTTTCGAGGCCTTTTTCACCCACTTTTTTCAGAACCTGTGCGTAGAAATCTCTCACTTCATGAGCTTTGTATCACATCCTAAACATATAAATAAAACAAGTTACATTTCCTGTCTCTGCATTCTCTTTTTTTCAACAAAAAGGAATCTCCAAGTGAAGTGTAAAAAGCTGTCTGAATTCTCAAGTATTACCATTATGGAGACAGTGGTTTAACTGTTTTGGGTTCACAAACAAAAAAAAAGATCAGGCACATTTGTAGGAAGTTATAGTTACAGATGCATTTAGTCACAATTGACATATCAAAAGATTAGCATCAGCAAGATTTGCATTTGGAGACATCTACCAGGCGATAACTTATTTAGGAACTTATGAAATTCACACTCAACAAGGCAAGCGCTATAAGCATGCAGACAACAATGTTCCCTTAGTTTCTCACTTCCTGTTTCCTCCTGTCATCTGTCTCTCAGTGTGTTATACAGACAGATCCTAGATGAGGATGAGTGAAAGATTACATGTAAGTTTTACCCTGTGTACCCAGTCTAAAAAGGCAAGGAAAAAAATGCATATTCAGGTCTATCTGACAGAACTGTTATTGGCCCTCTCCTTACTATCATCAGCCACAAGCCAGCGGGGTATATAGCCTACATTTTAAAACTCGTTGACATAGACATTCACATCTACTCATACATAGAACAAACACATTCGGGCCATGCAAACATGAGAAGAAGGGGATATCGCAAAGCAATTGAAATAGAAGAGAAATATCTGTTCCTAGAAGTCAAACGTGACAACAGAAGTACAGCCTATGCCTTAGCCACTGAGTCTCCCATTGCTTCCTGGCAGGTTTAATTCCTGTAAATTATGCAAATGAAGTTCAGGCAGCGTTTCCACATGACTGACAGGCTCACTAACTGACAATTAGAATGTGATGGTTTCTCATTGGCTGGAACTGTGTCAGTATGACATGTAGAATAGATATACCCTGCCTGCTCTAAGGCATTTTATCACAGCGCACTATTTGTCTGTGTCCCTCTTTCTGAGAATGTTTGTCTGCTGTCTTTCTTTGCTAAGCTTTATCTGTCAATCTTAGTCTGGCAGCTCTGAGTTATTCTTTTTCCATTCTGGTTTAATTTAAGTCAATTCAGCCTGTTTAAAAAAACCAAGAAAAAAGTCAGGAAGCAAAAAGAGCATGTAAACAAATCTTGATAAATGGGGTTCAGTTTAATCAAATTATCCAATTATATTGCAATTTATCAATTATTTTCACATTTAGTTTGCTGTTATTTGAATATGTCCATTTGTGAAAACCTTTTAATACAGCATGTGAATTGCAATGCATCTTTATTTTAATTCAATCTTCAACCCTCGGCATGCGCAATGTAGGGGCCGGCAGCAAAGGACCGTAAAGAGTTTAAGGGGCAGTTTACATGACAACGTTGCTGTTTTTGTTTGAATTTGTGGGTGAAAATTAACGTAGGAAATTGGCAGTGATGTCAAAGTCCCTGGTTTTTCATTTACCTGACAATAAATCTTGCACCTTTTTCAGAATTCTCCACTCTGGAATCCATTCTTAAAGGTGATGTACCATTTTAATTTTAACCTTGACCTTATTCATAGCATGCATTACGTTAATTTACTCACCCAGACAAGTTTGGTGCAACTTTAAGTCCTTCAGAAGTTGTTTAGATCCATTCACGATCAGTGTATATCCATATAATGGGAGCTAATGGGGCACACGAAGTGCAGTCTCTAAATAAGTAATTATCTGCCACAAAACACCTTAATTTTACCAATATTTTGTTATGAATTGCTGGCACTATTCTATAGTGAGTTTGTAGTGTTTCGAAGGTGCTTTGCTGTTGTCATCCAGGTTGTTTTACTGGCTTTTATTTTACAACTTCAGGGGGCAAATATGGGGTTTGAATTCTGATATAAACTGTTTTCTATAACATGTTTTTCACCTAAGATCTACATGCAGTCTTCCCTCCAAAGATGTTCCTTATCAATAAGTACTTTTTCTGAATTTGAAGATCTCAGCAGAAGAATTTGGTCTACCTGAGGAATCTACTAGGAGTTGGTAATGCATTTCTAAACACTTGGTTTAAGCATGGGTCAGCCTGACCCATAAGAGCTTCCAGGAGAACATCTGTTTTCTTTGTTCGAGAGTGGGTGGGTCTGTTACACATGAACACGTGACAGTAACACGTGTAAAAATTATAAAAAGTACAGAAATGTTAAGATTTGGGGAGTCTTTTGGGTATGGTAATTGTGAGGAGAGTATGACCTGTGACACTGCCTCCAACCTGTTCAGATAAAGGTATGATATCTTTGTTATATGTGAATACATTTCCGGGTTAAGGCTGTTCATTTTATATTGTAATGGTGCGTTCTGACTCCAAGCTTTGTCAGCGTCAAGCAAGGCTCACAAAGCGACTAGTTCAATGCATATACACAGAAGATGCATTTTGAAGCTGAAGCTTGCAAAGCTTGTAGGCGGGCCTTTCTCTGCTGGATGTTTTAAACACTCACGGATCGTGGTTGGCCAGGCAACCTCAATGTCGGGCAACGTCACTACAGTGAGACAAGAGCATTAGGAACATCAAAAGTTCAACTACCTGAACTTCTCCGTTGCTAGCGTTATGTGCTTTAAAGCTTGAAATGCAGGAAAAGCTTGAAATGTTGATGGAGCCAATGCTCACAAAGCACTGCAGAGACTGCGACGCTCCTCCAGTGGCCTCAACCATAGACTTAAAGGCATGGTACACGATTTAATTTTAAAACACGCACCATAAGGTTGTCGAATGTTTAAATGTTTTGGATCTAAAACTGGAACCAAACAACAAGCAACAATTTCAAAGACATCACTGCTGTCCGCCTTTGCAGTTGTGGTCTGAGCAGGACTGAGGGAGGCTGTGGAAGCTGAGCTTAGTCTACTTGGGCATTTTGTTTATGCAATTTGGAAACATGTATACATGAATTATGTTGATTTTTACAGTTGCAAGTTCTGTCTGACCGATTGCCGTCGTATAGTACAGAGTAAAATCCCTGCTATGACTACATCTGGGTTGGGCCATGGCAGTGACGTCATTGAAATCACAGGTTAGTGTACGTAGTTGGATTAAAAGCCTGTAAAATACCCTGGATGACAACAACAAAGCACCTCAGAGACTCTTTGAACTCACAGGTAATAGTGCTAGCAATTCATAACAAAATTCTGGTGAAATGAAGGAGTTTTGTGGTAGATAATGCCTTTGGGTGCCCAAAAAACGGACATTATATAGATATACTCTGGTCACGAATGGAATTAAACATCTCCCAAAGGGCTTCAAGTGGCAGCATTGGTGTAATTTGGTCACACACAGCCAGAGAGAGTGTGTGGTAGTAGAGACATATATCTACATCAACTCTATTAGCTGTTAGATCCACAAATATGTCAAATATATTTGTTAACCGTGTTATTTTATTTTGACTCCCTTTGTTTTCACAGTTCACCACCAATTGTGACTCTTCCTTTCATTATCTTATATCTGACAGTTTGCATAGCATTTAGACTCCCTGTTTGGTATGCGAGAGGAATCGAGAATAGAACATATTAAATCTGCATTTTGCCAAGGAAGATTCTGTGGGGTACAGTTTCTCATTCCAGTCATAAAAATCCATTTTGGCAAAATTCTAAGTTTTGAATCAAATATGGGTCACATATGTGATTTGCGTATGTTTGTTGAGAAAGTCATCACTTGTAAATAGTGACGCACAGATCAGCAGCTAGCCGCAAGTTTTCAGGAGAGCAGTTTTTATGTGAGTGACAGGAGCTGTAGTTTAAATTACTTTTTACATCCGCTGAGTTATTTAGGATTAAACACTGTTTTGACAGACCTCAAGTCGAGTTTCCTTTTATTTCGGCTGCATGATGGTAACTTCGGCAGCTTATCAAGGTTCTTTGTCCAGCTTTTTGAGTCAAAAGGCGCAGCTGATCAGGCTTTTAGTCCGGCAGAAACCAAAGTTACAGCATCAAAATCAACAGACATGCTGCCCTGCAAGCAGAGTGAATTATTTTTTTTCTCACTCCTGACACAAAGATTACTGTGATTTTTAAAAATGTTTAATGAGTAACATTTCCTAAACGTTCAGCGCTGCTGAGCAGGGGTGTATCCAGGATGTTGATAAAGAGGGCCTAAAACGGGTCAGTCTTGGACTGTGGCACCAAAATAAAAGCAGACATATTCTTCTAGTGGGGACTCAGACTGAGCTGTTCACATTTTATCTGTTAAATTTGCATTTAATGTCATTTTATTTAGCAGAGATCTATGTGACAATGCACCCTCTTAATTCTGTTAATAATGTTACCAAGTAATAAGTATATATATATATATATATATATATATACACATATATATATATAAGACACGAAAGCTCCTCGCCATGCAAATCCAAGGCTGAGGACTGATTAGCACGAGAGCCACTATCCAGGGTGAAACACTGAATCTCCATAAGTACATCAAGGACAAGGTTTCGACGGATGACATACTTAGTGAATGCCTGAGGCAATGGCAAGATGAAGAGGCGCTGGAGGAGGACAAGCCCCTAGATGGGATGTACCAACGGATCATAACTGAAGTGGCTGATCTCAAGAAATCCTACAAATGGCTAGAGACGGCTGGCCTACAGGACCCAACAGAGGCACTCATCCTGGCAGCACAGGACCAGGCTCTGAGCACCAGAGCGATAGAGGCCCAGATCTACCACACCACATAAAGAGTAGAGAAAAGTCGTTGTGGTGGATGGGGCAATACCAAGTGATATGATATGAGAAACCTGAGAAATACCAAGGGCTCAGAGAGGAGCTAGAGAAGGCTTGGAAGGTGAAGGTGGCAGAAGTACCTGTAGTAATCGGAGCACTTGGGGCAGTGACGCCCAAACTGGAGGAATGGCTTCAAAAGATCCCTGGAAGAACCTCAGACATCTCAGTCCAGAAGAGTGCAATACTTGGACGGACCTGAGCTTGGAATGGATGGGAACACCACCCACGGTGGGGGAAAGGGTATATTTTCCTTTTTATATAAGGGTTGGAGCTGAACCGGTATACGGTATTCGGAAAAGAACAAATACAATTTTTTTATGAATATTTATTCCGAACAAATACTTGAAGAAATATTTGTATTCTGTAGCAAAAAAACCATTATATCAAAAGCTACGTTTCCTCAGGAAACCACAGTGCATGGACCCAGGATGAGTGAATGATATTGTTCACCTTCTCGTTCAATGCGTGTTCTTTATTTTCATGAACCTTTTGTAGATTCTCAATTAAGGGCTTCAAAACTATGAATGAACACATAATGTATGGAATAACTGTATGTACTTAAACAAAAAGGGTGAAATAACATGTGTTACATTTTAGATTCCTCAAATAGCCACCCTTTGAATTTGATCCATGCATAATAGAAACATATTTTATGCCCCTTATTGTGGAAATTTGGTCTGTATTATAAATAAAGACCGTATAATAAAATTTTTTTGGTTAAACAGACCATGACAAAATGTTGAGGTATACGTAATGAACAGAAAAAAAGGCATGATAGAAGAGCAAAGAAGCTGCCTGCTAAAAAGTATGAGTGTTTGTATATATAAGTGTGTAAAGTTAATGGTCTTCCTTCACAGACTCTGTTAAATGTCACTCCCTGGCAAATGCTGCTAAAGTGTCCTTTGCAACTGTCACTCCGGGTGACATGCAAAAATCCCAATCTTGTTTATTCATCGACCCATAGTTGCTAAGAACTGCGCTTGCATACGTGTGCCCGAATCACTGTATGACAAAAGTGGCCCTACTTTAACACACACACACATGCATATCCCCACAAGGGGTGAAGCCTTCAGGAGTAAAAAAAAAAGTCAAACAATAAAAAACATTTTGTTTTTCTGTTTCTGTCAGTTGTCAACTCATGCCAACGACATTACTAAACATGTTGTTTATCGTTTCCAAAAGCCAAGAGACAGAAATGGAATTCCCAGCTGTACATATGAGGGAATCAGGGCATTGCAGACACTCACAAACAGCATGCTGCAGGGGACAACTAAGATGTGGGAAGTGACAAGGTCGTAATGGGAACCTGAGGGCCTCACTGCATATGCCAGCTGCACACATGCTGTCAAGATCAACAACATCATTTGCAGGGAAAAAGGGCACAGGGAAATACAAGATGGAAATGGGTCACCTTTTGTGTAGATGTGTGGTAACAGGTACCCTCTATATGTTCATACAACAGACAGAGTGTTGATGGGACATCTGGTTAGGGGTTTATCTATTCCTTTCTTATGCGACCTTCACAGAGTTTCTTTCCCCCCTCTGGTATAACCTGCTTTTCAGACACCACCAGCCACTTAAAAGATGTAAATCTTAGAGACCTGGGTTGCAGTAAATCGTAAGCTTTCTCATCTCTGCTGCTGTGCATCTTTTGGGCTTTGAAAAGTTACTCCACTTTAAGTCAGACAGCAAAAATAGAAGGTAAGCTCCTTTCCTTTGGGGCATCAGAGAAAGTTTGCATACGTTTTGATGTGTTCAGGTATTTATGCATGTCTCGATGTGTACCGAGTATGTTTTGTTTTGGAGCAGCTGATTCATAACCCTGGTTTTAGCTCTCTTGCAACTAAGATGTAGCAGTACAGATGGCAGCGCATGTGCAGCAATTCCAAAACATTTGAGATTTTTCTTGTAGAGGGATGCTGGCACCGCAATGGCATATAAAACAAAAAGCCTGTGGAATGTTAATTGAAAGGAAAAAACACAAAGTGCTCTGTGGGTTTGCTTGAGCTCCTTTCATAAAACATGACCTCGCTTAAATCTTCAGAGCAGCATACATACTGTTGTTATAAAATAGACAGTAAACAGAAAAACAATAAATCTAATGCAGAAACTGAAATGACAAGGTTTCCTCATTTCCAAGTAAAGAAACAATAGAAAAGGATTATACATTTGACTGTTTTTAATGCCTTTGTTTCATGTATTTTTTTAAACTGCAGTTGTATAGCTATGATTTATTTTAATTGGCTGACGAAAAACAAACATACGAACAAAATAAAATAAAATAAAAGTACATTCATCTTAAAAGCAGATGTACTCTTTATTCTATTCTAGATCTGCAGTGAATTATTATTTGGCCAATAAGTCAGCCAAAATGTTGAGTCGTTGATTATTTAGGGATTTTATTCCTGCCCTGCTTTCTGCTGCAGCTCCCTCTGTTCAGAATTGATGAAGATGTCTACATCTTCACTTCTTATGTAGATATTTCTAATAAATGTTAAATGAAGAAAAATAGTTAGCTTTAATTAATATTTAATTTAGTTAAAATTATGTATGTGTGTTTTGAATTTATGTTTATGTCATTCTCTGATCTTTGTATTGGGTTTCTAAAGTCTGGCACTCAGTCTAGGTCGAACCCTGTTTGTATTACAGCCCTGCTTTTATTTTGGCCTTACAAGCTCCAAGATCATCACTAGCCTCCATTCATAGAAAAACCCTTGCTCAGAATTCTTAATTATGTGTTTTTAAGCTTATAAAACAGTATTATTCTAACATGATTACCTATAATCAATTTGAATATGACACCCTGAATTAAATCCACTTCAGAGTTAAACGCAGCAGGTCTGACATATTAATAAATATTGTTATTAATTCAAATGTTGTTTCTTTCAGATTTTTGTTTGATTTGCTTTGTTTGTTTGGCTGCTGAAAAATTCTCTCCATAGGTGAAATCAATAAAGCAGCTTTATGTTTTTCAACGTTGGATCACAATTGAGCAAACACAGAGGTGAGAGTAAAGCTTTATCTGCATGACCGGAATAAGCACCTAGCCTACTGCCGCACACATAACAAAATGCAAACAAACATGTTTCAAAGTTTTGCGCTGTACGTTTTTGTGCTGCTAAGAAGAAAAGTTAATTAAGGGGCCAGGAGCAGGGCCGGCTTTGCCGACAGGCGACACAGGCGGTTGCCTGGGGCGCCATCTGCTTGACAGGGCACAAAATTTAGAAGAAAAAAAAAAGTTATTAAATGTATGTATCGTAGTTTGAAATGCACTCTCTATATATAGCTACTCCAAATTTCCCATCAAAATAAATTCTATCAGCGCACACGCTGTACACTTTTACTGTGCACTGTCATCAGGCAATTCTCCCTCGGCAGGAGCAGGCGGGGGGTGTTGTGACAAAGCAGGGGGGTGGGGGGGATATGGGAACCTCTGCATTTTATTTCCCGCCGTCTTGCCGCATTAAAGTTTACTTGTAAATTTCCCGTATTTTATTATCATCAGTAAATCCTCTGCCTCTCAGTTTTGAGAAGTGGGAGAACTGCTGCAGTTACATTGGCAGGTGTGGAAAAATCAGCTCCTAGAATGGGAGCAACAATAAGATGAACTTGGTGAAGACAGAGTCACTCAAAAACAAATTAGAATACACATAAATATATCGGGAAAATGGGACAGTAAGTTTCCTTCCCTCCAGAGGAACTGGACGGGGCGCAGCATCAACACAGGTAGGCGTGGTCCTGTTCACTTAGTGACTAGTGACAGATTAAAACATGTTGGAAATAACCAATGAAGGTAGGACGTTGTCTGCAAAGAATATAAAGTCCCAGTTAAAAAATCTTAAGAGGTACTCACTCTGCCTCTGCTCTGTCTCCCCTTGGATCAGAGTTTGAATTAATAAATGTATTTAATAATGTGAGTCAGACCTGCTGTATTGTTGAAATTAGTTTAATTCAGCCTAGTTCATATTCAAGATGGCTAAGAGAATAAAGAATGGCAACAGATTTTAAATTAATAATAAAATGTTTTTCCTTGAATCATTCGATCTTAAGTAGAATACAATTCAAGGTTTTTTTGAGGCCTCAGACTATACCATATGGGTTTGTTTCCTCTCTGCTCTAGAAAAATGTGTTTCTTTAATATATATGATGTGCACTGTGAAGCATATTGATGTGCTAAATAAATAAATCAAATCAATGATTATGAGTAATAATGTCACAAAAATAGTTTTCATAATTAAATGTTTACAATTTTTATACAGGGTTAAAAATATTTGATTTTGAGTGATAAGCAGGGGTGTATCTAGAAAGTTTTTAAAGGGGCCCAGTTATGATCTTGGGGTGTCCCACCATAATAAAAGCAGGACTGAAATACAAAAGGGGTGGGGCCTAGACTGAGTGACAAACACCAGTGTTACAACATGGGGTCAAAAAAAGATGTGCTTCAACATAAATAAAACCCATAAATTTATGAGTTATTTGTCTCTTCTATCTATTTTTGTTCAATAAAAAATAATCTACGAAAATGATAATGGTTAAAATGTGCTTTAGTTAAAACATTCAAACTTGGATAGTATAATTTAAAATATACAAATGTTAAAGGTCACCCAAATACCCACTTTTAAAAATGCTGAAATTTGCTGAAATCTCGCCTGGGGCGCAAAATACCCCAGGGCCGGCCCTGGCCAGGAATGAGCTTCCAATAAGAGAACAGATTAATGCAGAGATGCAAACAGGAGCAGCACCTATTTTTTTACTGATATTTTTCAAGCAAAGAACAATTTCAAGTTTTCTCTGTGCAATTTTAACTTCTCTATGTTTTCACAGACATTTTTGATAATGATGCGAGATGGTGTCTCATTTTGCGTGACGTGTGGAAAGTGATTTAAAATGTGGGACTAGCAAAGTGGGACAGCCACCCCCCTCCTCCCCATCTTTTTGCCTCTCCAGCATCAAAGTTTTGTGCAAACCATTTTTTCGCACAAATTAAAGGCCAACTATGAAATCTTTATATTTTAGAGCTTTATATTTTAGATTCCTCATGACTCGGCCAAAGCACATTCATGGTTCATTTTATTTGTTAGAAACACTCTTCAAATCGTTTCCCTCCATTTTTTAATTGAGTCATCCCCTGACTTCTCTGCTTTCAGATTCTCTTGTATGTCAAATCTTGGGAAGATGATAATGTAAGGAAATGTCAAAATACAAAGCTTCAGTCAATTTTATAAGCTTCTAATCCAGCTTGTATATATGGATCTGACAATGATTTACATCAGATGGCTAATTTGTCAGAATTTAAAATCTGAGCTGTCTAACAGCTTTTTTTGATAGTTTCTCCTTAGTGTGGATATTGAATTACTCAGCTTTAGGTTGTTCCTTACCAGTGCACCTGTTGCAAATCTTTGGAACATGATAAGATTGGAGCCACTTACAAAAGGATGGGACATCCTTTCGCTTTACACAGTCTTCATTTACACATGACCCTGTGTCAGGACTCTTTTGGTCTGTCTCAACAACTGTCAACTATTATACACTTTTATCCCAGTGTTCAAATGATGTTGTTTTCAAGTATTGTTAAAAAAACTTTTGGTCTTTACTCCCCAAATCTTGGGGAGTTGTTAAACTTGCTGAAGAACTTTTGAACTTTCGCTGGCACTGTCAGATGCTGCATGAAGCTGGCTCGTTAGTGCTCTGGATGTGTCCTTTTCAGTTGCATCTTTCATGATAAACTAGCTTCTTGTTGAATGTTTGTGTAGAAGCTGATTTAATATCCATGTGTTGTGTCAAGGAAGGGCTGCTCTGAGGAGGAGCCAACTGCCCCCCTTTGAAATGATAATGGTGCCATGTGGCAGGACAGATGCAGGAAAGAGAGATGTGTAGCTGCAGAGATGGATCCTAAGATGCACAAAGATATGAAGAAAGTGAATATGATTGATGATAAATGGAACGGTATATGGGTTAGAGCACAATCATTTTGATAGAGTTTATAAAGATATTGGGATTAAAAGACACAGTAGTCAAGTGATTAGTAATGAGCTATAAAACACTTAATTTCCCTCTGGGATCAATAAGGTATTTTTGAATTAGAATTTGAATAAACATTGAATCAATCTATTAGGAAATTAATATGATTATGGGCAAAAAAGTGAAAAACTGTAATATTCAGAAAGAAAGACTTAAAGTTTTGCAAACAGGTTGATTCTCTTTTATTTAACTGTCTAAATCTTGAAAAAAAAAATACTACAGGAGTTTGGAGCCAGATTAGCATTTGTTTCTATTTGATGGTTGGCAGTTCTCTTGCATTTAAAAAAAGAATTTAAATATTTTTTGAGAAAAGCTAAATCTATGTGATTTAACTGATAGACTAAATTTACTTTATTAACTGATAATTGTTTATTTATTATACTTTAGATGAGCTGTTAGAAAAGTCAAGAGAATTGTAAATTGTAAAAGTGTATCAAACCAACATTTTCACTTTATGGAGACTCTGCTCAAGTTTAGCTTTTTTGTTGTTTTAGAATAATTTCCATATTGAAGAAAAAAATCCGAAAACATCATGCCATGATAAAGGGATAGCAACAGACTAGAGTTGGCCTACCTATTAGGTTTTCAAGCTTTCCTCAGCAGTCCAAAAATGTACGTAAGCTAAAGGAAATTTTTGTAGATAAGATAGATGGGTAGATAGTCAATATTAAGTATCTAACTGGATAATTTCAATTATTTTTTATTTCTTCTTTTTTTACAAACCAGTTAGCAATGCATTGCAAACATAATAACACTCCTAAAACCTTGTGACAACAGCCACAAATTTAAATACATTTTATTACCATTACATGAACAACAACAAGTACTGCTTAATCTTGAAGTAAAATGAAAGTGATCCATTATATTTTAAATGTGTGCTTTCTTGCATTTTTATTCTAAACTACATATTTTATTCAAAATAGAGGGAGCTTTTGAGAAGAACAACTGTCAACTCACACAACATTTTTTTAATTTGATTTATTCTAGATCTAGACATTCTAAGTCATCAACATACAATGGTGCAATCCATTCCATTGTAGCTTGGGAGAATGTTTTCCTCCATTCATCCACCCATGGTTTACTATATTTTTATCGGTCTTATTAGTGTTGAGCACCACAGCAGCAGACTAAAAACGACACTACAGACAAAGACAACAGCGAAGAGTAATAAATCGATCTTGTCGTTTGTCCACACCAAAAACTCCCTCTTCTTCTGTGCAGCTATTGTTCTCTCTGGTTAACGGGACAAAGAGGTATGTACTGTGCCTTAGAGCTTCTTGTATATATTATGTAGGCGCTGGCGTCACGTAGATTATACGTGTCTTTTCGCGCATTCCCAATATTTGCACAGGTTGGTATGGGATTGCGCAATCATGGGACCTTAAACGGACCTTGAACGGGGCGTAAATGCTCGTGTTGAGTGGATAACATTAGGCGTCTAACTCCCCATATAACCTTATCGGCTTAGTGTGGACGTAGCCTTAAGTAAGGAAGTTGGCTTCAGTCAACATCATCAAAAAGTTACTATGCATTATCGGTGTTAAGCAGTCCCTCAAGCTCTCATACATTTCTTTAACTCCACATATTTGAGTACTTCTACAACCGATTTGCATCAGCAGGATATTTTAGCTGTTCTTCATCTATTTTCACCTTGATTCTCTCAGACTCTTTCTGTGCGTGTTGCAGAGACTTTTTTCCCCTCTAGTTCTGAGTCAGCTGTTTAAATGTGTCTGAGCACTGAAGTCTTAATTATATCACATTAACCGCCATATCAGGCAGAAAGACATGAGTAAAAGGAGTCACTAAGCACATTTGCCCTGCAGATTTGATGCTGTGGGTGTTCTGGGTTTTGCCTTCATGCATGAATGTGTCAGTGAGTCAATGTGTGACAACACAGAGCTATATATGGACAGCAGGGATCATTAGAGTGTATCTGGTCATATTTATATGCACCATACAGTATATCTAATGCATGATGTACCTCTGAATTGTGTTACATTTTATCACGCTACAAGACAAAACATCAACATGTTATTTTCCTGATTGCAGAGTCCATCTGTATGGAATTTAACATTATTAAACATACAACTGTTCGATGAAGTTCAGTTTTGCGCAATTTCACACATAAATGTTTTACAATTATCTTTTAAACTTTCAACATTTATTCAAAACATGAAAACTCTTAAAACTGACAAAACATATTTACCACACACACACACACGTTTTGTCTGGACCTATTCACCTTTTTCCAATAAGTGTTGATCCTTTCTGGGAATTTTCCTCACAACTTCCAGATTGCCTAATACATTTTCCTTTACTGAGCACGTATTGAAGAAAATATGTGGGAATATCAACTTTCACTCTTTAAACAGGATCATGTAATCATAGCTAGACCATTATCTTCCAAAGTAAGGAAAACCTTGAAAAAAAATAGGGCGTGTTTTCACTAATGGAACTTCAGGGTGATTTTACCAGAACTTCACGGTATACTTGTGACTCTGCGAGCGTGACAGGGCCGTTTTCTGGGCCATTTTGAAGGAGCCAGTTATGTAAAAGTCTTATTGTAAATACTTGGACATGGCCCAGTAGAGCCACTGGGCAGGAGCTGTGGTTAAGTCATCCTGACTGGTTGTAATTCAGAGGGAAATCAGCAGACGTTACCAAATAATAAATACCTGGCTTTGTAAAATTAAAAGAGTTGCTGGAGCAGCAGTTTACCACAACAGCAAACATTCCTGCTTCTTCCATGTGAATTTATTTTAATTTCTGCTAGAAAAAAAGTTATGGATGTCTCAGCAAATTCCTTAGAGGGCCAGTTTTGTATTGAGACAGGACAGGCAACAGATTTACCCTGTTATAATATATATAATAATATTATACTCAAGCTCTGATAGTAGAAACAAACCTTTTGATTCTAATTAAATAAATCAGATTTTTCTGCCTTGTGAACGTCATACAGTTACAGTTAATGCACTAATACGAGTACTTTAGAACTAGCACATATATTTGTGTGTTGCCAGTTTAGCAGCTCTTCAGCTCTGTAGCTTGTGCACAAATGTAAATCAGACAGGTCACGTGAAATTAATTCCCTCTCTGTCCTGGGATTTGAAATTTAGCCAGCATTTGGCATTGGAAACTAATACAGTTTGCTTTAAAATGTAATCCCTGTCCTTTTAAAATGATCTTTTGAAACTGCTTTGTAATCTTCGAGGGGATTACTTGCTGTGTTTTTTTTAACCCTACCAAGAGGG
Organism: Apricaphanius iberus; assembly: GCA_028564705.1. NCBI lineage: Eukaryota > Metazoa > Chordata > Actinopteri > Cyprinodontiformes > Aphaniidae > Apricaphanius > Apricaphanius iberus. The sequence goes on along the minus strand of JAPXFQ010000489.1, from coordinate 308,238 downwards.
AGAATCAGAGAATAGGATAAACCTTTTCCAGGGCAGTTATATTAGATTGCTTGATTCAGTTGTTTTTTTGTTGTTGTTTTTTTTTATGTGACGTCACCCTTTGCTTTGTATGGGTCCTGACCGTTCCCGAAAAAAAATAACTAATAAACAAACAAACAAAAAACATTGGCACTTAACTCAGAAAAGCTGTGTTGAGTATTTTCTACATTACTGAGAGAAAAGCTGCTCAAATATTAACGTGAAAATCACCAATAATCTTAGATTTGATACACTGTTCACGCTCTCTTTTTAAAGACATACATTTTCTCTTTAAACAAATAACACCAGTTTATTTTCTCATAGTTCACATCTATTGGTTTTCGCAAAAATAAAAAAAGGGTGTAAGAATGCACATGGAATACATCAGTTGCACATCACTGGATCCACCTTGCGGCCCCAATCATACAGTTACCTTTGGATTGCACAATAATTGTTGATGTTTGAAGTGTTGTTTGAAGAAGAGGTGATGCAACACAGGAGTAAGCCTTGCTCAGACTTTTCTTCGGATTCTTGTTTGCATTTAGCTTTAAAGTGGGAGCCTCCTTTTCAAAAATCTGTAAAATGTCCTAGTCTCTGGATGAATCATCTCGTGTCAGCCCACCTCACTGTGAGTAGAAGGAAAATCAGAGGAAAAAAACAACATAATTTCTAGATTTGAACCTTAACTATAGATGGTGCATATTTGTGATGTTCAGTCACATAAACTTCCAGTATTTTACATAAATAAATGATATTTTGTAGCAGTAATGGAACAACATTGAAGGAGTATGAATACATTTATAAGCCACTGTATTGGAATGAGTTGGCCTGGTCTTACCTGAATCTCCACTGATTTGGATTCTATATAATTGGACCTATTTTTCTACTTCCTTGAGATGATATTTGCTGCAATCTGTTACTAAACAAATTACCTGGTTCATCTAAATTCAATCCAAACATTTATTTATTTTGTTAAAAAGGGAATATTACATAGTTTAATAGCACTAAAGTGAGCAGTTTACCTGACAGTGATCATAAATTTAACACTGCTTTAAATTGGCCAAATGCAGCAACGAATAAACCCTTAATGAAGATAAACAGAACTTTTCTTCGTTTTTTTCAGTTTGTAGTGTTTAATTTAAATGTAAAATAAGGCCCTAACATCTCAACCCCAAACTCTTATATTGTGTCTATTTCATGTGCTGTGCAAAACTTTCAGTACATAGTAACCCAGTCCTGGCCTTTTCAATCATCCAACTGCCCTATAGATCTTGAGGACAGATTTGTTAAAGATCAAAATGAATGGCTTTTATGCATTTTTTCTGCTGACAGTCACCTATTGTGACTGGGTGGACACATTTATGCGAAAGGCTGGGTAGGGGGTAAAGGACAGTTAAATCCCTCACACTGCACAAAGAAAAATCACTCTCTGTCTGACAGAGCTGTTTTTCTCTTCTCTTTTCATCCTGCTCCATTCCACAAGAAATATGCACAAAAATACATCTTAAACATGTCTGTTTACACTCTGAGCTTATGACTGAGAGACACTGAAGCTGTTTGCATTGCTATTCACGAATGCTTCCTCATTAGCAGAGAACCATGTACAGTTGTGAATGAGCAGTCTAATGTTTCAGGCATCTTTATACAAGAATTCATGCCGTTTATGTTGATTAGTCTCTACTATAAGACAGACAGAACAGTTTGGGGAATGTCAATGTATGTGTTTTTGTTCACCAACACAGACTCCTTAATTAGGCAGTCAGCCTCTTCAATGTCTAATTATTATAAGAATTAAAATCGTTATTTCATAAATACAGGATGCCAGATATAACTCCTTTGAAATCACTTGGGATGCTACCTGGTTTTCTCCTTGTCAAGATAAAGCTGTGATTAAAACCTAATTTTTGGATTTTTAAGACGCTTAGTGTAGAAGTTTGAGATCACAATATTTTTGATGTGCACTAAGAAATTCAAATATTGACTTTTCCATTTGCGGGGGTTCATATTCATATGCAAAATATTCTTTGCTGATTTCTTTCACATTTAATGGGTAAGGTTGACAGGCACTGTCTACTGCATTCTCATGTTTGGGTTATTTCTAATCAATAATACATCTAAAATACAGTGCTTTGTGAAAATATTGAGAGTTTTTGAAGTTTCATGAGACAACCCAAAACTAAAATGTATTTTTATGGATTTTATGCCATGGACCAGATTAAAGTCAGATATAGTTTTGAAGAGGATGAAAACGGAAACAGATTTTTCAAACTTTTTGAAAATAAAAGTCTTAAAAGGGTAGCATGTATTTTCATTTGGCCTCCTTTACTCTAATAACCTTAAATGTGATATAGTACAGCCAATTGCTTTCACAAGTCAACTAATCCAATTTTATACAATTTAAATTTAGTCCATATATAATTTTTCGCTGAAGGCCACAGAGGTTTGCTAGAAACTATTAATGTGCCAACAGCATCATGAAGACCAAGCAGCATAATGGACAGATAAACATCATTTGATTCAAGGGTCTAACATATGAAAGACAAAGGGCCCTGAGGAGCAGGGCTGAGAAACACTTTAGGGGATGGAAGAAAACTATTGTCAGATTAGATACATTTTTTTTTTTGGACTAAAATTGTGCAAAATGAACCCTGCACATAACATTTCCACAAATAAACATAGTAGCGGGTGAATATTGATGTGGAGATGTTTTTCTTCAGCAGAAACAAGAAGGTCAGAGTGCATGGGAAGACATATAGAGTACAGGAGAAAGTCTGTTGGAGGCTGAAGGAGACAAATGGCCAGGACAGGTATCACCTTCAGCAGGACAATGACGCTAAACATATAGCCAGAGCTACATTGAATGATGTAGATCAAAGCATTGTCATTTGTTTGAATGATCTGTGTCCACAGGTGTTGCCAAAGCAATTTAAGGCATTTGGTATTCCATCCATCCATCCATCCATCCATATCTATACCATATTGCAGGGGGCTGGTGCCTATCTCCAGCATTCATGGGGTGAGAAGTGGGGTACTCCCTCGACAGGTTGCCACTCCATTGCAGGCCCTTTTTATTTACAAAGAAAACTACTTCACTATCTGGATACATTAAGCAAGTAGAGACATACCACAAAAAGTTAATAGTTGCGGTGAAGGGTGGCGCTGCAAATTATGGACACAGGGTTGGATTCAAGTGTACTTTACAAAATATTTTGGGGGGGGGGATTCTAAAAACCATGTTTTTTTTTCCACGATTATCTATGACTCTGTGTTGGTTTTTCACATAAAATTGTGCTAAAATATTTTGAGGTTTATGCTTTAAGCGCACAAAATTAAAAATTTGATTAAAGTAGCAAGGCATGTATGAAGCTCTACTGCTGCTTGCCAAGGTCAAGCATGGTTTTGCCATTCATCTGTGCGAAGCATTAATTCCGGACCATCTGGGCATCAGCTGAGTGATTGAGGAGGGAGCATTCATGATGGTAGATAAGTAAAGATCTGAGGTCTTCTTTATCTCTCCACTGTCATCCTACCCCCTCTCCACATCTGGCCTTTCATGCATTCATCCTTTCTTCTCCTTTCCCTCTGGTTCCTACCCCCTCCTGACTTGACAGCTTTCAGTGTGATGTGGTGGGGTTAAAAGGTGAGTACTCAGCCCACTTCCATACTTTCTGCAGCTGCAGTGACACCAACAATTGATCTGAAATTTTCGAATTACTCACAGCCCACCCATGGGTCTGTAACCGTGACAATGAGGAGTCATATAAGGCTGAAAGTCTATTAGTTTGTCCAAAAACTAATAGACTCTCTGAGTGCATTACCTGTCTGCAGGGATTTTAGCCAGTGTGTCAAAATGGTGCTTACTCAAACCAATTCTATAAGTCAGTTTTTACAGTATTCTAGCTTTATTTAGTTATAATATAGTGAAAACAACCAATGTGTACTACTGGGGTTTCTTACAAGAATGGTGCAATTGGTGAGTACTCGCTTCATCGAAGCAGCTCTTCTGCCCATCTTACCCCATGATCTGCAACCAAAATCAACCAACCACCTTAAAACTTGACCTGACCAGCCTTCCTTGACATAAACTCATCAATGACGTCATTTTATGGCATATTCCCATTATGACATGGTTGATGCTAATGATTGGGAGGGTTCTTCCCACATCACTGTAAAGACAAATGAAGAAGATTAATTTAGTAACTTTCTTAGGGTTTTGCATTGTAACAAAACCAACAAAAACACTGGTAATTTGCCTAAGAAATCCATTGCTGATTCTATCCCTGATAAGAAGCTGCCCTGGGTGGTGATCATACAGTATACGCCATAACAAAAACCTCCTACACACAATCACAGCTGAAGATTTTACAAATAATTAATCCACTCCACAGATCCCAGCCAGAGGGTACCACGTTTTTTTTCATCTAAGTATTGCTTTTTCTGAGTTACATAAAGGATTAGAATTAGGATGGAATAACTGCCACAATCTAATCCTCCAATGAAAACCCTGTGAGTCCATCTTTCTTTTTCAAATGTTCTCCAGATCAATGATTTATTGTTATAGTACAATAATTCCTCTACAGAACTGCAATCTGGTGACTAAAAGGGATTATACTTATCAAGATAAAAGCAGTTCTATGAAGGCTAGCTTGCCATTGTTCACTGGTGGATTGTTTTTTTAGTTACTGTGAATATTAATTAAGGACTTTTAATGTTTTTTGGGGGAAATTTTAGCAACCAAGATATTAGGTATATCCAAACCTCATTTAAAAAACAACACAAAATGAACCCTGGAATGTGTGATGAGCCTCAGCTTTATGCCTTTTTGCAAGAAAGAAAAAATGCCTAATATTAGTGTAATAACATAAATGATAATAATAGACAAAAACTTATCTTGCGATTTTTGACACAGAACCTTAACAAAAAATTGCCGATACATTTTAATACTCCCCCTAAACCATATTAAATCCCAGATCTTTTTTTCAACTTCTCTTATTTATTAAAACTATTTTTCAAATGTGTAACATATTTGAAATGATAAACATCTGAATGATTTTTCTATAGTTTGTTTTGTTTTATTGTGTTGATTATTTGTGTTGGAAAACACATCTCTTCTGCAACAATGAAAAATATATTTAATAGCATGTGTTTTACAAATAATGAGTTACTATTGCTAAAGGCTGACTATTAATTAATGGTAATGTATTGTTTGTACCATATGTAAAAAGTCCTCTTCACTTTTCTTTTTATCAGTGAGTGTATATTGTCATGTGTAAATTTATTCTTCCCTAAATGATAGTTATATTGATACATTTAATTAAGTTTTTACTTGCTTTTGTTAAACTTGCCACGATTGCCAACAGCGAATCCAAAAAGGTGCTCTATTGTCACACTTTTATTGATTGCTCTGCTTTCGTTCCTTGTTTTATAAAGAATGCAGTGTAGGGTTCTAGAATGTACTTTCAAAACTGGAAAAATAGTAAATGTATTATAAATTCTGAACTTTTTGGTTGTACAGGTAAAACTCGAAAAATTTCAATATTGTGAAAATTTTAATTTATTTTTTCAGTAATTCAATACAAAAAGTGAAACAAATACATGATATAGATGCAATATATGTATGCATAGCGAGATGTTTCAAGCCTTTATTTGTTAGAATTTGAATGATTATAGCTTAGGGCTTATGAAAACCCCAAGTTCAACATCTCAGAAAATTCCAAATTAAAATATTGTGAAATGGTTCAATACTTTAGGCTCAACGTGTCACACTCTAATCAGCTAATTAATCCAAAACACCTACAAACGGTTCCTGAGCCTTTAAATGCTTTAAAAGAACCATCATTGACACCCTCCATAAGATGGGACATCCTCAAAAGGTAACTTTTTAAAAAAACAACAGAATATTCCTTTAACAGTCCTGCTGCAGCAAAAATGTGTATTACGTCTTATTCAGCACGGAAGAAAATCAAGAGGTACTTCTGATGCATTTGTAAGTCGAAGGGAAATATAAACATGGTAAAATTACTGCTTTTTGGGTAGATTAAACCTTATTACAATCAGAATTTATCCTGCCCCAAGTAATCCTGTTCTACGGATGTCCGCTGATGGAGCTATAATCAATATAATCCTTTCCACCAGAGGCGAAAGCAGCACGAGTTTGCCCCGTCACAGGAGCGTCATGTTGCAGGACTTTTCTAAATATACGCGGCAGTCCCATTTTATTGGCGAATGTAAAACAGACAGACCATAAAACACAGACCTTTTGGAGCCATGTTGTAGTCTTTTCCTGCTTGTTGTTTTGTTTACTGATGAAACCATGCGTGATTTTGCTGATCTTGCATGATTTCGGGCTCTTTTGGTGACAGCTGCTTCCCTGCTGCTACGTGCTGCTGATGCCCCCCGTGAAAAGGGCCAAGCAGCCTGGAACATGCTAATGACACGTCCAGTTGAAAGCCTGGGTCAGGGTGCTGGAGGGTATCTGATGACTGATCCTATTCTCTGTGCTTTTCCCAAGGTTTCTCCTGATCAGTGTCCTCGTGATCAGACTCCTGCTTTTCTTTAAGCTTTGGTTCTTCTTCCACATCTGACAGCTCTTATGCTCCAAGTTCCTCTGTGTTCCATGATCGATCTCAGTGCTCTGCCCGCCCGCTCTCCCTCCATTCTCAGTCCTTGCTCCTCGATTCAACCATCACCTCAGTTCCTGGACTCCTAACTCTATCTCCCTGGTGTCAAATATCCAGTCCATCTCCTGTCAATTCCTTAGTGCAGTGCTCCTGGTTCTGATGGTCATCTGTCACATCTATTCATTATTCATTTGTTAATAAAACTCAAACTGTGGAGTGGTCTTCCTAGTGGTGTTGTGCATGTCAAGAGGCTTAACTTGAGCCATGAAAATATTAGAAGCTTCACTTTTAATTTTTCCAAATATTTAATATGTATTTTTTTTACATTTTAAAAGTCAGTGACATTAACAGTTCAGAGGAAACAAAGTGCTGGACCTTCTTAAAGACTGACCTAATGCAATCAAAGGTAGGTGTTTACTTTGTCATCAGTGTCTGAATTTTACTAAAAACTACCTACAGACCAAAAGATGAGGGAATCAATTAGATTTTTTAAACGTATGAATAAAACTAAATAACCTGATATGCAGATATAATATTAACAGATTCAGATGACTGCTGAGCTGCTGTTTCCAGTTAATACAGCTTATTATTCAAATAATGTCTTTTTACATCTATGAGATATTCTCTTCACAATGTTCAGCTCATATCTCTATGTTCACACTTTTGCACTCAAATGTCTGAGAGCAAGTCCCCACAACCGTTTGTCATTGTGTCTGGCTGGTTCACTCTGTTCCGCTTTCTGACCTGCACCTTGTCAAATTACAGTGCCTTAAAATGGCTTGTCTTCTGTATGCTCTCCTTACACTTTCCTCAGGTGTATCCATTTTCCTTGTCTCTCTGAGAGACAATTTTGTTCTCAGTATTTCTGTAATAGGCAGTAAGATGCACTCTCAGGTCCCACTTGATTTCCACTTTTTTTCTCTGTCACTGTACTGCATGCATGTTTATTAATTGAAAAGGAAGACAGACCCATAAAACTTTATTTTATTTCTCTTAAAGATTAATACATTTATCAAATGGAGAAGCACAGACCTCTGTCAAGGCTCCTCAGTCCCAAGATCAGATCAGGCCAAATGACAGAAAACGTTCTTAACCGTGTGCAGTATGAAGACAGTGAAGTCAACGACACAATGCAGGTGACTGTTGCTGTATGTTTGTCCAAGAGCTGCTTGAACTTAATGCTCTTGATGCAGCACGGCAACCAATCAGAGCGTCTCACAATAGTGGCGTTGCCCGATATTGATGTTGCCTAGCCAACCACGATCCGCGAGTGTTTAAAACATCCAGCAGAGAAAGGCCAGACTACAAGCTTTGCAAGCTTCCGCTTAAAAATGAATCTCTGTGTATACGCATTGAACTAGTTGCTTTATGAGTGCTGCTTGACGCTGACAAAGCTTGTGGTCTGAATGAACCTTAAGAATTGAAATGTATCCTATGCTATCGAGAAAAAAAAACTAATTGGAAGCGTGTACTGATAGTAAAAAGAATTTAGCCAAACAATTAACCCTTTTGTACTCGATAAGTTTCTCTTGATTCTTAGAAATATTCACCTTTAACAAGAGCAATCAGACGAATATGATGTAAACCAACCCTGAATCCTATAGCATGTTTGAGCCTTAGTGAGGAAATACTGATATTGATTGTATCAAATGCAGGACATACTGTAATATGTCTTAGTCAAATATCTTGTAGAAAATATTTTGATATCTCCTCATTTAATACTTTTTATATTTTATTAATTTGACTGACATTATCTAAAAAAAGGTTAGTATCTGCCTGTATAAAAACACATGGGAGGGAAAATAAGAAATGGACAGATGGCAAGAGTGGGAAGGTATCTTTGCAAGCAAAGATATGTTTGCAGTGTGTGAATGTTGCACACATGCATGCACCTGTGTTTGCAGCACAAGTTCCTTTTCTCTTTCTTTGCTCTAAATTGGCGTAAGGCCGACAGGTACAATCATCCTCCACATCAACAACTGCTGTTAAACTTCCGTGGTGGCTTCAACCAGGATTATTGATCTTAGAACAAGAACAACTAGTTATGCTCAAGTACAATACATTTAAGGTATGGACTTTATAGTTGCATGAACTGTTGATGGGTTTTTATTCTGCTAGTATTGTGTTTTATCTCAAATTTCTGCATAGAAAAAGAAAATAATTATTTGTTCTTTCACTCTTTTAAGTTATAAAGAGTCCATCACATCTAAAAGAAATTGGTCCCTTTAAAAGTCTTGAAAAGTTTCCATTTGGATGATATAAGTTTTCGGCAAGGCATGAGTGAACTGAATGTGGCTGTGCTTCCATTTTCTCTAAGCCCTTATCTCCACGTGAAGATTGGATATCATCAAAATCCATCGCCTTTGAGAAATTTCTTCTTGGCAGCTTCACAATTCATTTCTTTTCATCTTGCTATCAAATAGGATGAACAGAAACAAAGTTAAAAAAAGAGGAAAGTGGCTAATTTACACCTCTATCTTGATTTTAGGAAGCAGAAAGAAGAAAGAATTCAAACCTTATAGGAAGATAACCTTTAAGACTGTGGCTGTTTGCTTGCAGAGTAATTGTTTCCTTTGGAAATGTGTTTCTCTAATACAGTCTTTCAATTCTGGCTTCCAGAGAATGCAGACTTAGCTTTAGTCCTCCCCTGAGCTTCCGTAGAATTTATCAGTTCTCCTTTGTCACATAAATATATTTATTGGCCACTTGTATTGATAGTCACTCGAACTGAACAGTAAAATGTGACATGATCTACTTAAAAGTGTATTATATCTACAGTAAAAGTATGTTGTTATCTTTTTTTAAATAATCATTAAAGTACATAAATTAATGCATTTTCTTTTATTTGAATATTTATTTGGTCTGATTAACATAATTTTATGAGAATCAGAGTAAACAAAACATCTAATTATTATGTAATTCATAGAACAGAAAAAACCCACAATAAAACACATTTAGGTATTAATTGACTGACGTCAATAAAAACAGATTTGAGGTCCTTTGAAATAAAAGCCAGCTTTTCAAACTAAATGGAGTATATTTGTATTTTCATGTGTTTTAATTATAGATTCACTATCATCCTGTGTAAGCCAAGACATCTAACAGAATATACAGGCTGTGGGCCAGGAGCCATAAAATGCACAGTCCTACGGTTCTAAATAATAGGATTCCAGCATAGTTTTTGTCTGAATCTGAAGCTATATCAAATGTGATATGATCAACAACAAATTTCTTTCACATAAATATCCCCACTTGCTGAACCAATATATACTGCACTGCCAATGCATCTAAATTGAGATAATAGACCGATTTACAAAAGTTGTTATTTTCATGCTGTGCTATGCACATGCTCTTTCTGCATTGATGAATTGTCTCCCACATCAGCATGCCAAAGTACTAAAGTGGTAGGGACAACATCTTTGCTTGTAAGTCCCCTTGGAATAGAGCCTTAGATAAATGTATAAGTATAGTAAAACCCCAGGAGAGTACCCTGTATCTAATAAATTTAGCAAATAATAATTTGCTGTATTAAGTATTTTAATATATATACATATGTGAAAGTCATTATTAGATGCAACATTTGGTGTATACTTTTTCTGGAATTTGTGTTATTTGAGCTTTATTTTAAGATCTATAGTAACGCCACAGTGTCACTACACATATTTTAAAATAAAGTTCAACACTATTTGATATTTGATATTCTGTTTTATAGAAAAGGTTAATGTTATTTATATCATTAACCTGAAGAAGACCTGGGAGAAGCTGCTACTGGCAGCCCAGGAAACTGTTTCCATTCAGATACTGTTGCTTGGTTGTCTGTGAGACATTTTTACTTTAGTTGAGATCCTTCAATGCACCATTCTCTCCTATAGTGTTACTGAGGAAACTCTTAGTATACAAACATTGTAGGTCATACTAATGTTGTTAGGTAAAAAATATGGACAACTTTGAAATGAAATGATGAATCCCTGTCTCTTTGTATCCAGTAAGGCTTAACCGTGATTGTGATTTTTAGAGGGATACAAAAATTGCAACAGCTACCAATGTGATACAGTTTTGGAGTTTATCCAAGATCATTGTCTTTCCCATGAAAAAAAAATGTATAATGCTTTAGAGCTGTTCCTTAAACCAAATTATACTTACTCTAAATTATTTTTGTAAAATGCCATTCTTTAGACTTAAAAGTCAAATTCATTAGAATGTAATACACCATGATACATGCAAATACAGTTCATTCAAATGACTTTTTGTTTACTTAAGATAAACAATAAATGACTTGTTAAGTAGTTTGTCAATCCACAAACAATTAAAATAAATAATACATAACAAAGCAAGCATTGGGTTATTCATGTAGTGTACAGTATGCACATATCCCTGCAATTCCTTATTCCAAATCAGACAAGCTCAAGTAAGGAACTCACTCCAAACATAGGCAAAACATTTTTGAATCTTAATGTGACATTAAGCTTAATTCCAGGGTTAGTGTTCAGGTTGTTTAGGGAAGGGATTGCATCTGGTCCAGGGCCTGGATCAGTGCACTGGCTAAGAGCTAAATCCAGCAGCTCATCTCTATCAGCATGGAAGAGATGAGTGCAGGTTTTTTGGCATGTCATCCTGGAGAAAGGCTGAGGGGTAAAATGTGAATGAATTGTTTCCACCAAAGCATGAAGTAGTATTAATGAATTACATAAAGTGTGACGCTGCAGGAGTGAATCTAAACACCAGCTTGAACTTCAGTCCACGCCAGACTATTTTTCCCCGGCATCTGTGAGCTGTAAGAAGCAGTGAAGACAAACCTCTAAACGCTGCTAGCCCTCCTTGTCTAGATTCCTTTATACCTGCCTCCCTTGATTCTCTCATTACTTCATTTTGTTCTCATTTTCAGCTTTTGTGTCATTTTTTCCCCCACTACCTCCAACTGATTGCCACCTTTCTCTTTGATTTCTCTTCAGTTTCCCCTCCTTTGAAATCTTTCTCATTAACAAATGTGTCCAGGTTGCCATTAGCAACTTCATGCCTGTGGTCGTGTATCTAAGCACCATTGCAAATTTTTTTTTGAAAGAATGATATCAAAAAGGGGTTTATACAGCTGCAAAATGAAAATACCAAAGCCAGACATGCTGTACAGTGGATCCGAAACTATTTGGGCCAAATATCTGTTAAAGCAGATATCTGGCTCAGTCCATGCAAGTCAAGGCCAAAACTAAATGTGACAGCAACAGATTATCTGCCACATTATTGTTCCCATGGAAAACTAGATGACCAAAATTCGGTCAGGAGATTCTGGGTAAATACTCACCTGATATGATTTCCGTTGTTTTTTGAAGATAAACCATTGTAGAAAAAGATTAAATTAACAAAGAAGATTGTATTGAAGGAAAAAAGAACGTACTAAATGCTTTTGGACTAATAAGTAGCAGCTCACACTTTTTTCTTTTTATTCCATTATTTTATAGTGCCTTTACAAAACTGTTTACACTATGTGGGGTTTTGTATCATTAGAAAATACTCGCATTTACTGTGGATTTTCTTTGATAAAGTAACACATATTTGAGTTGGAACAAAAATAATGCAAGGGTTTCCAAGCTCCTTATGAGTAAAGTACTGATGTGGTGGTGTAATGGAAAAGGAAAAGGGCTGGCATGCAAGAGGTAGTGGGTTCGAATCTCAGGAGCAGCAAGTATTTTTCCACACAGCAATAGTCCAGTCTGTCCTGACCTCATCCATCTCTGTCTGGTTCGGATCCGCCACCAGGCAAGACAAGGACAGACTGCAGAGAACAGTCAGGTCCTCAGAGAGGATCATATGTACTGATCTTCCCTCCATTGAGGACCTTTTCCGGGCCAGGGTCAGGAAGCGGGCCAGAAAAATCACCACTGACCCCTCACACCCTGGCCACAATCTGTTTAGGCTCCTCCCCTCAGGCCGGCGTTACAGAGCGCTGTACGCCAAAACCACCCGACACAAGAACAGTTTCTTCCCCCAGGCTGTCGCTCTGATGAACTCTGAATAGTCACAGAGTGTGTGTCCACTCACATGAACAATAAACTAAAACTCTGCACTGCTGTATATACTTACTGTATATACTTACTGTACAATAACCCTGGTTTGGTGTACATATTATCCTTTATTTTTATTTGTATTTATTTTTTTTCCGTTTTTTAATTTCACTTATTTAAGTTCTGTACTGGAGAGAAAAGTTGCCGCAGTCAAATTCCTTGTATGTGTCATACTTGGCCATTAAAGCTGATTCTGATTCTGATTCTGAAATGCAACTCTGAAGTTTGACATGCATTTTAGACTGCTTTGTAGAAACATCTTTTGCGGCAAGGATAGTTAAACATTACAACCCTTGCACATCTAAAAATGGAAATGACTGCTCATTCCTTGGAGAACTTGGATTAAATAAACAGCATTTAACTGCACATTTTTCAGTCACTCAATAAGATTTAGATCTTGGCTTTCTTTGTACCATTTTACAAATTAATATGCTTTCATCAAAACAATTCCATTTTAAGATAGTATTTCAGTGTTGTTGTTCTGCTGCAAAGTGAACCTCTATCCAAATGTGAAGTCCTTCACAATACTTGAGCTTGATTGGCAATGATCAAAATCAAATATTGACAAACGCAATTCCCTCCACAGATCTGAAAACTGGCTAGGCCACTCCAGAACTGGAAAATGCTTTTTACATAGCTTCTCCTTCTTTGCTCGGGTGGTGTGTTTGGGATCATTGTAATGCTGGAAGATTCAGTCATGAATTCACTCACTTTAGATGGGCCCGGACGTGTGCTGGTTTAAGCAGGAGGACTTTTTGAGCACTGCAGGATTTTATTACACAATGACGTAGTTACTAATAGTAATCTTTTTTACAGTCTTCCCAGCTCTCTTCAGGTCATTGATCTTGTATTTATTCAATTTTCTAAACATTGCTCCAACAGTTGATCTTTTCTCACTAAGCTGCTTGCCTGCTCTAGATTGGCTAATCCCAGTCTATTGCAGGTGTACAATAGAATAGAATAGAATAGAATAGAATAATCCTTACTTTTCCCCAGAAAGGGGAAATCCAGCTTTAACAGCAACAAAGTGACAGGTAATACAAGAATTTAGATACACACAACAAAATAGAAAAGTATTTTATTTACAAGATAATTATGATTAGTATATGTAAATTAAGGACAAAGTCATAACAAAAAAATACTAATAGAAATAAAGTGGCATACCCAGATTTAAATGTGAAACTAAGTAGGGTCATTTTAAAACAAAAAATATCTACATAATGTGCTTGTTTGATTATGTTTTAAAATTAAATATTAATGACAAGAAGTTAAAGTATGTAAATTGTGAAAAACACATGTTCAAATAACAGCAGCAGTACTGTTAATTGAGTCAAAGAGTGCAAATTACAGCAGGGATGTAAACATTATTAGGTTTTTTGGGAGCAGTACTGGTGTTAGAGTTGAACAGCTGCAGGGAGGAAGGGCCTGCAAAAGCATTCCGTCATGCACCTATGACCCAAAGTCTGTCACAGAAGGGGCTCTGTAGCTCAGCAAAATTTTGCATGTGGGGGGAGACTGTACATCAGCACCCTTGTCCATCAACCTTATTCCTGATGTTTTTAGACAGGTATCTCAAACATGTGCCATTAAAACAGGTAATGAGTGGAGGAATATATAAATAAATATTACATATTTTATATTTTCATTTTTCACAGTTGAAGTGTACCTATATGAAAATTACAGACCTCTCTCATTTTTTTAAGTGGGACAACTACACAATCGGTTCGCCCGACTGCAGTACATACAGGTGAACTTTTTTTATTTTGTATGAGGTGATTTCTGAAATAATATGAACATTGCTTATAATATGATAACATATCAAATGGCTCAAAGGGTATTAGTAGTATGTAAGGGATAATGCCCGACGAGGTGTACATTATCAGAAAATAATGGACGACGCGGAGGGGAGCACCGTCCTCCGCTTCACATGTTTAATCAATTAATAATACTTTAATGTGTTTTAGAGTTAAAATCGCAAGTTTTTTTTATATAAGTCGAGCGCAATATTTAATATCTCCCGTATACAGGTGTTGCCAAGCAACGTGCCCAGAGCGAGCCGACCGCAGCGATTTATCAGTGAGAGGAAGTGAGATGATGGCTTTACCTTATGTTGAGTGATACTAAATATAATTACAGAAGGCTTGTACACTACTTACTGCTTGTGTGTGTCCAGAGGATAATGCAAATAACGTTGAGACTCCGTTACCATTTGGGCCAGCGCAATAATTTAGAACTGTCATCAGGCAATTTGACAGGACGCCTTTCCTAGGTGTACATTATCACTTTTTAATGTACACCCTCCAGCCAATCAGAATCGAGTATTCACCAACACCATGGTATAAAATAACTTATACCTACTATTACTTATTTCTTGTGTTTATCTTTGTACCCATCCTTTGTGTCCTATATATTATGGATTTTTTTTCTATACTGCATGTGTTAGAATAGAAAGTCTCCATAGTTCTCTGGTTTATTTTGTGCTATATCTTGTATGTATTGCCTTGTTTTATTTCCTTCCTTTGTTTTTTCTTCTCTCTTTAAATATTTTATTGTTTTTTTTTCTTTATTAGGGTGTGTCATTCTTTTGTAAACAGAACAGGAAACTCAAGTTAATGTCACGGTCAAAAACAGACAGCAAAAAAAGATTATTTTACAGTTACAGTAACTTACTTTGAAAGCAACTTATTTAACTCTATACCTGATCTTTACTCTTTTTGCCATTGACTGCCTTCATAATTATAATTTTAATGTTGTGATTTTTTCTTCTTTTCTCCAATGTGCATGCAGATATATGATTTCAAACCAATGTACGTTACACTGTTGTACTGAACATATTCATGTCCCATTTTTCAATGCCTGACTGCTTGTTCTTCACCCATCCAAATCTACACATACACATACAGTGGGCACAGTTGAATGTGGCAGCAAAGACACTGCCCCACTTGAGTCACCTGCATCATGTGCAGCAGAGATACAGTATCTGACATTTGTACTGCATGATGAACACAAATGTTTTCAGGGTATATTGTAATGTAACAGCGTGTTTCCTCTCTTTCACAAGGCTTGGGGCTTTATAACCTGAATATTAAATGATGTGTTGTGTCATGATATATCTACAGCCTACACTTCAGACATCTAATACCAACACAGCTGTTTTGTCAAAGTGTGTAAAACATTTGAGAAAAGCCATTATGTTCTTGCTCTAACAGTTTTACATAAATCCATTTTGTGTCACAGGTCATTAAGAGCTTCATTTTTATTATCAGTGTTCAATGCAGCAGCTAATGCAACCGTTCATGTCCAATTTATTCTGCAAGCAGTTTAAACTAAAACTTGAGAGATAATTGTACAGTCATATGGGAGTTTTATTTTATTTTTCTAAAAGTAACTAGGTTGGTTTTGTTAGGATAATTCATCATATGTCCCTGTAGATGCTGATCCAGCGTGTATGTTGGATATGTAACATGATGCTTGTATGCTCGGTATCAATTTACAACTGACATAACAACTACAAGTCAGTTTCTTCAAAGTTTGTCTGTGTCTCTATCCTCTAACTGAGAGCATTAAAGGGGTTTATGGTTAGTGTGGCTGTGTCAGTAAAATATGTTGCAGGATATTTGTTATAAAGATAACAATCAAAATTAGTCACAGATTACCATCTGTGACTAATGCTATTGGGCTGGTTTTCACCTTGGAAGTAGGTCTGCATGGACTCCTGAACAATAACCCTAACACCACCACACTCTCTGTTTCTGTCACATGACCCTGTGTTGTGTTTTGCACCTGTCTGATTTTGCACTGATCGGTTAGAAGTGTTGGACCTTTCATATGTTTTGTCAATGTACCACAGCAATTTCTTAATGTTGACAATCTGTTCACATATTTTGCAATAGCCATATCTGATTCTGAATATGCATATCTGAAGTTTTTCTCTGCTCCTATTTGGTTTGGCTTTTATAGGGCACTAAAACTATTTCAAAATAAATTTAGATCATTGTTAGATATTTATTTTTTATTGATTTTACTTTTGGTTTATTTAAATACACTCCCTTGGAAAATGTATTGTTAATTTTACATTTTAGTCACAGCTACCAATGGTAATATACTTTATTTGGATTTTAGATTATCTGATTCTTTGTTAAGGTTTGACACAAAGTATCATATAACTTGAAAGCAGAAGGAAAGTCATACATTGTTTTCAAAATATTTTAAAAATAAAATTTTAAATGTACGAATGCATATTTATGCAGTCCATGTTCTTCTGACATCCAGCTCAAAAACAATGTTGGGGGAGTCTACTAAATCCTATACTTTGAACATCTCATAGGGTTCTGCTAACAGCACAATTTGAACAAGAAAATACAGATTAGGCAGAGAAATTCTTAATCAAGGAAGTAATCACAAGGTAAAAATGGTGGTGCTGTAGAGATTCACATCCCAAGTGAAATATTCTGTCAACAAGACAGCCTTAAATCTTGGCTTTTTAGAAAAGCAGCAAAAAGAAATCCATTGTTGAATGAAACCTTGTGTTACAGCCACCTGTTTTTACATGTGCCTTGTTGTGTTTTATTAATTTTGTTGGTGTTTTATTTTCCTAGTCTGCCTTTCAAGCCCCCACATGTTTCTCCTGCATTCGTATACCTCTACTATGCTTGCTGCGTAGCAGGCGAAAATGAGTGTGCGAGCAATGTAGATCCGAAATCTCCAGTATGGACTGCCACAGTAAGCAGCCAGACGCTACACTATCGCACAATGCAGCTGAAGCCCCAAGATCGTAGAAGAATAGAAACCTTGCAAAAAGAATGGCTACCAGGGAACTGTCAACTATTGACACTGCCGCAATTTCGGCGTATAAATATAAACGTAGCGATGTCACTGATTACTTTAATTGTTTTTTGACTTGTGATTAAACAACCACCAGTGGATGGCGGGACCACAGGCGACCTTACATAACGTAAACATCCGGGTCAAAGGACATGCAAAATGGTGGAGCAGTACGTCCAATTTAATGCCTACTCCTTGCTCGTTTGCTACAAGGGTTAAGGGTTCAGATGAAGAGTCTGTTCCTGGTTCCTCCCTCCTCCTTTAGGCAATTGATACTAGCTGCAGGTCATGAAGTTGGGAGCTGCTGATTGGCTTCTTTGGCTTTAAAAGAGAGATTCACCTGCACCTTGGGGGAAGCAGCTTGACATGGTGGTGCTGGTTTTCCCCAGAGCATGCCACCATTTCACTGCTTTTTGTTTCTGGTCTTTGTTTTTGCTTTGGTTTTGTTAGAATTGTGGTTTAGTGCAATACTCTTAGTTTGTGTTATCTTTGAGGAGTTTCTTTTAGATAACACATTTGCCATTCATTTAAAAAGACAGCACTTTAAGTTCTTTGTTTTGTGACCCATTTTATTTAAGCCTTCCCATTGCCTTTGTTTTACGCACCTTTTTATTAAACTGAAAAATGTAGGACTTGTGAGTTTAAGACCATTTTCTGTTATGTGCATTGGTTTTACTGCTATTTTTATCAAACTATTTTGTTCCTTCTTTTTTAATACCTGCCTACAGGGTCATTTTGTGTACATCCCTTGGCCCCTACCCTAGCAGGGCTGTAACACCCTGGCGAAAAAAGAAAAAAAAAGTTTGCCGCTAGCTTTGTGGGGCCAAATGAAACATATAAAATACAGTTATCAGATAAGATCAGAACTGAACTCTGTGATCTACATGCAAAAAAATTAAAGTAGATAAAAACAGTGGAATGAGTTATTGGGAAGATTGGTGAAGATTAATGCATTTAAATTAAATGTGAAAATCTATTAGATGATGTAAATGACTTAAGACTATGATGAACATTCAGCTTCTAGTGGGACAAAACCCCTAAACATACAACCAAAGCATCAATGAAGTGGTTTAGATCAAAGCATATAAATTTTGGCAGGAAACCTGTCCAGGATTTAACCCAGTCCCCTAATGACTTTTGGAAACAGGAAACAACCCCTACAATGACACCACACGGATGAGTAAGTGTAGAAAATGGATGATTTGATAAAATGGCCCATTAAAAGTCCAGATCTAAATTCTATTTAAATTTTGAGTTAAGAATCCATGTTTACAGAAGCTCTCCATCTAATCTGACTGATCTTGAGCTTGGTTGAAAGTGTGCAAACTATTCAGCATCAGATCATCTAGAGCTTAAGGCTGGTAGAAGCACACACAGATACAGTTGCTATCTGGCTGGTTTTGACAGCTGCAAAGGTGGTTAAGCAAAATTTGTATTCAGTAGGGCTAAAGACATATGACACCACACTAATCCTGTTTGACAACCATGTTTCCTTTTCTTCCATTTCTTAATCATAGGGTATTCTGTAATATTTCACTACATTAAATCCAATAAAAAAACATATAAGTTTGTAGTCATTAAATTATAAAATGAGAATTAACTCCAGGGCAATAAACACTTAAATCTTTCCAATTTATAAGTGAAGCCACATATCTAAAATCTCATGAGAAAACTATCTAGCCTCACAAAGTAAACTCCTTCTAAGTTGCTCTCTGTCTCAAACACTGTTTCCTGTTTACAGAGCAGCTCCAAACTACAGACAAAGCACCTGTCAAGGGAGATTTAGCAGTAACATGGGCAGAGCTGGCAAAAACTTATTGTGACATCACTGAGCTGTGGTGCCTCTTTAGGTTCACAAAGGTTATAAGATAAGCTGGAGGAGGAAAGGGTGCAGTAAGTTCTGGAAGAAAATGTGAGTGTGTGTGCACATCCATTATTCGAGTGAGAATGAGTCTTCAAGAACCTATTATTTTGTTCTAATCACAGTCAATACTTTAATTCAGGAGTTTGGGATTTACATAGAAACATTAGATGAATGTATCCAGCAAAGCAGTAAGCAACAATGATTGGCAGCTAAAAAAAAACATCAATCAATCCATCAATCTAGAGTTTTGCTAACTGGAACCTAGAGTTGAACAAAAATTTCGAACCTGCAGAAGTAAAAGTCTGTTTTATATGTCCTGGTGCGAAAAAAAAAAGAAAGTTGATTGCATCAGATTGATGCAGTTTATTTATTTATTTTTGGCAGAGTTTGCAACTCTATGTTGAATTTCTTTACATGAGGAATTGGGAATGTAACTACAAGTAGACACCTTTATATTAAAAGAATCGAATTTATTTTGTTGTGTATGTAAAGAGGAAAAATGATTTCACTACACGTATACAACTATTTTATCATTTTATTTTGGTAACTTGGCTTTCATTTATCTATCATTTTATAACCACTGTCAATCAAACATCTTATTGACCTAACTTTCACATTTATTCCCAAGTATTTTAATTTTTTTTTGTCCCTCTAGAAAGTTCTCCTCGCTGAGAGTCAAGCCATATCTTCTTCCAGGACAGAGAACCTGAAGATGCTGATACTATACTCTAAGTGTTTTCTGTTATTGTTATAATTTATTTCCAAAAGTGTAAACTATTCACTTTGCTCTTTAGCTGTGTCTTATTTTTATACGTTATTCATGGAATATAGCTGTTGTGGATTATGTTTGCTCTCTTTGCTTTTGTTTCTCATACAAAAGTACCTTTAATGCTTTACTTTGTACCTTTACTGGACAATGCAGTTAATAGAGACATTGCCCCCTTCACCTTCTAGTACTTCCATGTTTAGATTTGTCTCTTTTGTGGACAGTGCCAAAAATAGAGAAATTGCTGCCATTAAATGTGTATTGTTTTTGCTTTCTGTTCAATAAGCATGAGGTTTTCTGCTGTTGCAACATGCTTGCTAAGGAAAAAGATGCTGAATCAACAAACTGATGATTGCCAGCTAAACAGGCATGAATGAATCAATCAAATCAGATTGTGTTTCATTATAATTTGAAATTAATTATTCTGTAATGTATGTTATTTAAACTGAGTCTTACTGTGTAACCATATTTTGTTGGGATTAACTAATTTGATAATTGAATTTGGACTGAATAAGATTGTAAATAATTGAGTATGTATCAGACCTGTTTGCCTTTTAAAGTGCCTTGAAATTGCATTTGCGGTTATATGGTACTGTATAAATAAAGTGAAATAAATTGAGGAGAGAGGAGCACTGATACAGTAAACATGGATCATGTTGTTGTTTTATGAAGCCATAAATATCAGTCTTGTTTATAAAGGAATCCACAAGCAGGTAGCAGCTTTCCCTGCATTGCCCATAGCTTATGTGATTTTGGATTCACTGTGCTGTGTAAACACCATATGTTGACTTTTCTGTCACACCAAAAGAAATTTAGTCAGTCATCCTGGAACCCAGTCTAATGAAACAAATAGCTCTGCTGTCACATGGATGGCCTAGAAGAAACATGCCCCTGACCTATTTCCTTTGGTCTAGACCATTACGCTAAAGAAATCAAAACATATGGTGCTGGTGTATGGGCTGGGAATGAGTGGAAATTTTGTTAAATAGATTTGAATTGGAGCAGATGTGAGTTTGTAATAGGTAGCTTGGAGCTTAAAACTCCCTATGGAAAAATCAGTCAGCTATGATTCTCTTATATTTACATCTCAAGTAATGTTTAATGCATCAACAGACCAGTAAATGTGACTATATTTTTGCACCTACCTGAGGACCCCCTCTGCTGAAACAAACGGAAATACATAGACCTGTTTCTAGATTGTGTGAGATCTTTTCCCACCAGATTTATTTCTTTAAGGCATTCAGCCTGAGTTTAGAGATTAACAAAGAGGTGCTCCACAAAGCTTCACTTGACCTATTTTAATTGTCTTTTGTTGGGCTTAGGCACCACATCTCCTGCACGTGGTGGTCTAAGCTGACCCCTATCTCAAAACACAGGAGGGACTCGGCAGAAGAAACAGACCAGATCCCTATTCTAACCATCTGAATCCTTACACTTAATCTCCTGGGGAGATTGTTTGTGAGCCATACAACTAGAAGCGTATAGCACAAAAAAAAAAAAAAAAAAACCTGTGGGGAAACCCATGTGCATAGAAGCACAAGTGTATTGCTGTACTATCCCTCCTCCTGTTTCTTAGATTCTCAGGTTTTCTTTCCCAGGTAAGAAGTAAGAGGACAATCTAATCTGCTCCTCATTTTTGAAACTGGTACATCAGATGTACAAGACCTGAAAGTACACAGAGATGCCCTTCATAAACCACTGTCTATTTAAAAAAATGTTTGAATAAATTGTGATTTATTCATGTACATTTAATATATTTACTATTTAGACCCTGGGTTCCCACACTTTCTAGGCCTGTAACCCCAACCCTTGCTGAGAACACATGATCGTAGTGGACCCTCATTAGTTCCTCAAATAGTGTTTAACCTTGTAATGTAGTAGTAAAATGTAGTTATCATATACAATACTATAATGATAATTTGCATTATATATGACGTTTTGAAAACAAAATTCAGACCTGCTGCAGTTTTAATCAGTCTTACCCTCCAATATGATGTGTGCATGCAGCAGAGAGCAGTGCATGTACACCGCATGAATTACATTTATTACTGACAAACGAAAAACAGAATTCACAACATTTTAGCCTATTTTTTGTGCCAAAGACGCATCATGGATTCATGAGCATTATTCCTCCTTGCACTAGCGGCAGCAAACTCTTCATTTGAATACTGCTGCTTGCGCCTGCTGAGAATTGCTCACGCAATCTTAGTAAATCACCCACAAATTAGAGACTAGTTTGGTGTGGCAGATAAACGCAGAGTTTGCCTTCTGTTGAAAGAAAACGTTTTCCTTTTCACCATCCTCACATGCATCAAAATTTCATGAAAGACTGCTAAAAAAAATCCCTGACTAAAGTTAGGAAACGTTCCACTTATTTGTATAAAAAGTGGAATTTTATTACTTTAAATTATGCATAGGATTGGATATGAACTTAATTAGTATCTGTCTTTGTATTGGATAGATGTCATTATACTGTATGTATATCTACAGATAGACAACTGCAGGAGAGGGTAAATCAGTGCTGGCAAAAACATAATTTAAGACAATCAAAGCAAATTTTTTTTGAGATTTGTTGTCAATGTGATATATATACTCAACAGATTTAATGTAATGTTGTGTTGATTGACAGTTTTTAATTTGTAACTGATCAGAGTTTAGTTGGTTCACCTGTCAGAGCTGTACATGAAACAACATTGACCTTATTGTAATCTCAGCATTCAGTGATAATACTTTGAGCTTTCAGTCTCATAAGAAATAACACAATAACCATAATATTGCAGGGAATTCATGTCTGGTTCCAGCTGTTTGCACTACAGAGTGTAAAAGGATATAACTTTATTGCTCATTGCCCTCCTCTGGATGATGTTTACTGCTTGGACAGAAGGATTAAGCCTGATCTCAATTTTCTTTCTTCACCCTCTTGTTCTTAATTCTCCTTAAATGCCTCTCTGAACACAAGCCAGGTCATCCCTGCAGCTTGATTTTCCATCTCACTTCATTAACAGTGTCAGAGCTCTCCAGTTAAATCCATGCTGAGGAGAACATAATTGGATATCCCTGGTGTTGTTGTGGGTGAAGACACATTGCACACTTGTAGACTCATGACTTGTGACCTCCAACGCATTTTTACCCACTGTAAAAAGACGGCAAGGCTTTGGCATGAAGAAATCCCTCTGTGGGGCGTTTTACCCAATTACAAAAAAGAACAAGATTTTTTTTCAGCATTGTAGAATGACTTGTGACCTCCAGTGCATTTTCACCCTCTGTATAAAGACTGCAATGCTCCGACATGAAGAAATCCCCCTGTGGTGTGTGTTTTCCCAATTACAAAAAGAGCAAGATTGTTTTTTTTCAGCATTTTGGAATTTGACAAGTATTCCCACAATATTATTTTAAATTTATTTCACCTCTTGCTTTGCAGAAGATGTGCAAATCAGTCTTTCAAATTGTTAGACTGCCTTAAGGATTTCAAAGCTTGGATGGCATTGGACATTTTGAATGTTCAATACCATCCAAGCTGCCATCCATCCATCCATCCATATTTAAAAACTGAGATTATTCTATTTGGTAAATCCCAGCTTTTAAATAATGCTGATGGTATTTTTGGTCCAATAACCTCCTACACTTATTCTCATCCCAAAACCTTCAAGTATGGATTGTAAACTCATTTAAATTAGAACTCATTTGTTCTAATTTGGACTCCGCCGAGGCTGCCCTTTGTCATCGATCTTGTTCATAACATTTATGGACAGGGTCTCTAGGTGCAGACAAGGTGTTGAGGGGATCCGTGTTGGTGACGTCAGGATTGGGTTTCTGCTTTTCACAGATGATGTGGTCCTGTTGGCTTCATCTGAACGTGATCTACAGCTGGCATGAGGATCAGCACCTCCAAATCCGAGACCATAGTCTTGAGCCGGAAGAGGGTAGGGTGCCTTCTTCGGGTCGGGGATGGGGTCCTTCCCCAAGTGGAGAAGTTAAAGTATCTGGGGGTCTTGTTCACAAATTAGGGAAAAATGGAGCCAGAGATCGATAGACGGATTGGAAAGACGTCTGCAGTTATGTGGGCGCTGTACCGGTCTGTTGTGGTGAAGAGAGAGCTGAGCTGAAAGGCACAGCTCTCAATTTACCGGTCGATCTACGCTCCTACCCTCATCTATGGTCACAGACTCTCGGTGGTGACCGAAAGAGCGAGATCACGGATACAGGCAGCTGAAGTTTGTTTCCTCCGCAGGGTGGCTGGGTTCTCCCTTAAAGATAGAGTGAGAAGCTAGGACATCCGGAGGGGACTCAGAGTAGAGAGGAGCCAGCTGAGGTGGCTCGGGCATCTGGTGAGGATGCCACCTGGACGCCTCCCTGGTGAGGTGTTCTGGGCACGTCCCACCGGGAGGAGGCCCAGAGGAAGACCCAGGACTCGCTGGACGGACTATGTCTCCCGGCTGGCCTGGAAATTCCTCGGGATTCCTCCCGAGGAGCTGGTCCAAGTTGCTGGGGAGACGGAAGCCTGGGTCTCTCTGCTTAAGCTACTGTCCCCGTGACCTGACCATGGTAAGCGGAAGAAGATGGATTGATGGATGGATGAAACGAAAAGCTCTGTTGTCAAGAGTGTCTATTTCATTTGATGTTGCTTGGAAAGGTTAATCTCTACCTGCCTAAAAATGAGTTTATGGAGGTCATCCATTTCCTTATTATACCTCAACTTGATTTCTGTAACTCCCTGTAGTTTGGACTACAACTATCATCTACTCATCGCTTGCAGCTCATACAAGATGCAGAAGCCTGTTTAATGATCTGCAGGAGACAGCATGAGCATACTAACCCTGTCCTTGCAGCTTTGGATTGGCTGCCCATTAGTTACAGAATCCAGTTTAATTTTTTACTACTTGTTTTTAAATATCATGACTACTTCTTAATGTCTGAGCTGCTACACTATCCTGTTCAAATCCAGATTTTAAGTTAATCCTCTTTGGTTTAGTTGGATATTCATTTATCGAAGCTCAGATCCCAGGGTGACAGAGCCTTTTCAGTGGTTGCTCCTAAATTGTGGAACAGTTTGCTGCTCCATATTGGACCCACCAGACTCTTCCAGATTATAAGTCATTATCGACACTCACTATTTTGTAATGGCTTCTAAGTTATTTCCTTTTAATTATTTTTGGTGGAAATTGTAATATTTTTATAGTGTTTAACCACAACTACAATTGTTTTCTTTTGTGTTTTATTTTATTCTTTTGACATTTATTTTTATTGTTTTTACTGTCTTTGGAAAACCATGCTCAATTTGAAATGAGTTGAACAAATGTGCATGTTAATGTTCTCAACTAACTTTCCTTATTTAAAAAAAATGCTAATAAGCTGTCATGAGCATACAAAATATCGGCATAAACATTCTGAACAGAAATAGAGAAATTAAAGGAAAAAGTAGAATTCAGTATCAGTATGAAATTACACACCCAACCTGTATAGATGGAAACAGTTTGTTCTGCATCCATGAAAATTAAACACAGCACATTAGAAAAATAATTCAAAATGACATTTATGATTTGCATTTAGATGGAGGACTTTCATACTTATCCCGGAGGGAAATAGTACTGAAGGTAATAAAGACTTTTCGCCAACTGAACAAGCTTTATGCAACACAAACAAAAGCTTCTTTACACTCACTTCTTCAGATGCAGTTCATTTGTGTGTGTCATTCAGCTCCAAAAGTCAAACTCATATATTATTTAGTTCTATTACACAGAGCCATATACTGGTAAGTGTTCTAAGTTATCCTGATTATGGTTTATGGTTAATAAAAACCTCAAGTTAAAATTTGTAAGAAAAATAGAACATTTCATAAAAATCTCTAAAAATTATTTTTATTTCAGAAAAGTCATGGTATGGTGACATTGTTGCCCACATAGTCATGTGGAAGGCTGCTGAGTTCACGCTTGTCCAGCACACAGTCACATGCAAAGCCTTAAAAAGGTTTGCTGTTCAGAGAGCTGTATTCACAAAGGCCATCAAGATTTTGAGGTGAAATTCTCAAGAGGTGAACTGTTAATGGATTCAGGTTTTTAAGAACCTCGTCACCACTGTTACTTTTACGTACAGCTCTTACTTTCTTGGTGTGAAGTCGCTGCTGAAGCTGAGACATTAGAAGTGGCCGACCTTGACTAAAAATACTGTTCGGTTTGTCAGTTGTCAAAAGTCCTCTTTTCAAATTAAAATATGTTTTGCAAGATGCAATCAAGGGCCTAGAGTCTATACTCTGGATTAATTTCAGAAGCATTAAATCCATGTTGTTTAATATCCTGTCAGTAGTGATTCTTGGAGCCATGCAGTCTCCTGGTGTTTGTTCATTGTGTTTCATGAAGTTTAAACATGGCGCAGAAAATATGAAGTATTTTCAAGAGGAAGATGAAAGACACCAAAACCAACAATGCAGATAGCTGAAGTTTGCATTTAAAGCAACCAATTCTTCGTTAACAGCTCGGCAGTGCTACAGATTGATCCCTGCTAGCCTGGCAGCAATATTTCATGCAAAAATAAGGCGTTCGGCAACTATTGAGTTGGCTGATATTTTTTTCTTTACAAAATGTTCTTATTTGTCTTATGTAAAATTCTAAAAAACTCATTTTTGGTTTAGATTAGCTGTAATGAATCCATACACTGGATGTGTTTTAGGCTTTAACCTGAACTATCTAAAAAATAGCATTTTCAATGATATTCCCTTTTAGCGATGTTATTCAAAATCACATTCTAGTATGTTTTGTAGCTTTGTTCTCAATCTCAGTGAACAATCTCAAAAGTCAGGTTTCCAAAAAGGTTTGTTTTTGCACCTCAAGTATACATATTTTTCACATGCACATAATGAAATACAATTTCCACTTTTTGAACTATGAGACAGTAATGACAATAACCTTTTTCATTTATAATCAAGGTTATTGAGATGTTAAGAAGCAAGTTTTGATACTATTTTAATTGGTCCCAACGACAGGATGTAAAACAATTGCAAATGTTTCAACTATAAAAAAGATGATTATTTCCAACAAAACTTAATGGGAGAAAGATAGAACAAGGCACAAAAACGCCCCAAAATTTTTGAAATAATGTAGCTGTAAATGAAGTCAGAGAAAAATATCAGTCCTAAATGTAGACTTAAAATGTTTAAATCATGGGAAAACATCCCAAATATCTTAGGGATGTTTTCATTTGCAATATTGAAGTAATAATCTAAGCACCCCTTTTCAGTCCTCTCCAATTTATTCCTGAGCATGTTTAATCTCACTGATGTATCTCTCAGATTAGGAGTTTAATGTCTTGTAAGACATTAGATGAAGCTGTCCAAACCTATATTTGCTAATCCTACTCAAACTGCAAGAACTTTTGACCCCCTTCCTCCTCCTTCCACTGCAGGTTCACTAGTTTTCTACATGTTTCACCTCTACTTGCCTAATAGTTTGACCTCTTCTTTTATCTTCTCTTCAGTCCTCTCTCTTGTCTCTCAGGGGAACATGTGAGTGAATACCTAGAGGGGAAAGGGAAAAACTGAGGGTACACTTTCTGGCTACCTTGCCTCCTTTTACCTTCACCTCTGTCAGCTGATTCCAACCCATTCTCTTTTCTCGTATATCACTTAGTTACATCTCTTTTTTTTAAGGCCTCTGTCTCCATCTACCAAAGAGTCCAATCTGAATAGTAATGTCTCTTACTCTTTACCCTCGTGTGTATGTTGGAACCTCAGTGTTCAGGATGTGCTGGATGAATACTGATGGAAGTAAAGAGAAAGAACTCCCCTAGACTCAGCAGCATCTGGCAGGCAGAAAATAGGGAAAAGGAAAGGAGTCCACATTTAATTTTAAACAGTTAAGAGCCTCTATGTGACATTGGCATCTTAAATGCTGCAAAGACCAAGGACAGAATTAGAACCTATTTCTTTTGTTCCAAGATTATGTTTTCTTTTCACCTTTGTCCTTCACCACCAGTCTGTGCATCAGCATGGTTGTTTCCGATTAAATTTTGTAACTCAAAGTGAAAGCTCAGCCCAGGAGGGAGGGTAAACAGCCCTATTAGCTGTTAACATCACTTTCCTGACATGAAACCATGCCTGCGTTTGGTGCTAAAGCCACAGGGAGATTATTTAAACTGCAAATGCACGAACGACTGAGATGCCCTTTGTGCCACACAACAGAGGGCATTTCATGGGCTAAGAGCTGATCGCTTTATTGGTGCACTGCTGAGGCAATGTAATCCCAAATTATCTAACTAGATTACTATAGCATGAGGAAAAGAATCAGCCTTTGAATTGTCCATAGCTGAGTTTATCGCATGACATTAGGTATTGGGGTATATTCAATCTCTCATGCTTTCTTCTAATATGCACGGGAATATAATTATCAGAAATGATGAGGATGTAGATGAAACGCAAAGCAGTTTTAAAGAATCCAAACATTATTTCTTCTGTAATTTGGTTAATCTCGCCTGTAAATCCACACAGTCCTGGTAAAGTAATCCCAATATGTAATCCCAATTATTTTCACACACCATGATCGGATTTGAGCATTCCTCTTGCTATATTTTCTAGGCTGATCTTATTTTTAGACTTCTGATGAACAAGAAAAAAACAATAAAAGGAAACAAACTTGATTTTTTTTACTTCAATATGACAAAATGAGAAAAAGCTAATGAAGTATGCAAACGTTTTGCAACAAACCATTAGAATACCTTATTGGTAGTGAATCTTCATCTTTGCAGTGTTACTGAGAAGCAGATATTCTTCAAATAAAAGAAGGTGTTTTCCTCAGTTTAAAACTTGTTTCAATTATCACAAAGGGTTTATAATCTACCGACATTACTGGGTTAAAGCCAGACAAATTTATCTGCCAAATGGTTTTTATGCTCTGAGGAACACAACCAAATCAATGTACTTTGTTTCCTCATAAAAAGAACAGCTTCTCTGAAAAAATGGTTCATTTTAAGAAGCAAAATCCTTTCTGATTGTATGGCAGCTGTTTTCAGATTTCCATCATTAGCATTTTCTTTGTTTGCCCACTTTTGTTTAAAACTTAATTCACCATGCACTCATCCTGGCAGCACTACATACTTTTTCATCACCCTGCCATTGCAGGTCACTGAGATTAAACTGGAAACGTGGTTAGTCATTCCAGAACGAACACACATCAAACTTCAAACCCCCAAAATTAATTCCTTCCTTCCTTCCTTCCTTCCTTCCTTCCTTCCTTCCTTCCTTCCTTCCTTCCTTCTTCAAAGAAGAAGAAACAGCAAGTTTCTTGATTGTTTCCTCATCTTTCATCTACTTTGACGTAAATCTGTGAGGAATCACAATACATTCTGTGGATTTGGGCCCTTCTGACATTTCCAAACCCTTCATCTGGTAAGCATCAGGACAGTAAACGCTTTTGTAATTGAATGTGTGTGAGGTGGGAACATTTTTAAATCTTTTTTGCACTGCTGTGTTCTACCCAGCTGAGGGTGAAAGTGTCATGTTGCCCTAAATCACTCACTCTCCTCATCATCATCTGCACCTGTCTCGTCCTGTTTGAACCTCCTATTGTATGCACCCTTGTCTCCCCCTATTTATGATCCAGCAAGCACTTCAGTCCTAGCTGGATCATTGTCGTACCTGTTGTGTGTATCGTCTCGTCTTATGTTGCTGCACTCCAATAAATTATCACCTCACCTATAACTCTGCTTCTGCGCCTGGGTCCTTCGTCCTCCACGCAGCATATCCCTGACAGAATGATCCAGCCCGAAATGATGGACCCAGCAGAAGCGTCGGACCCTGACCTCCTGCAAGACCTCTGGTCACGTCTGGATGACATCTGCGGCTTGGAAGCCTCAGCTCGTCAGACCGCAGCCGAGGACTTCATGGTGAAGACTCTTCCCCGCTTCTTCTCTCTGCTCACGTCTCATGACGCGCTGGACCTTGAGGACACAGCGGATGTCCTCATCCAGACAGCCGAGGAGGAGTTGTGCAGCGCAGGCTTCGTCTGCCACCGCAGGACTGGGTCCCCTCTACGTCAGCGAGGATGAACTGTTCGAATTCTTTCACGGGGTCGAGTTCGACTACCTCTGCTCCAGAGGGGATCCAGCTCCTCGCCGCGATCGGCGACACGGACGCCAAGGAGCTGCGCCGGAGTATCCTCCCTCGGACTGGTTGGACTGGGAGGACGGTGAGAAGCGGTATGTGGAGCAGCAGTATGTGGAGCAGCGGTCCTCGCTCGTCGGCTCAAGGCTCGCGTACTGTGCTCCTGGAACCGGTCCATGCAGGCATGAGTGGCCACCTCAGCCACGCAGCCGAAGGCAAGAGGCTCCGCCACCATCTCACCACAGACAGCGGCGCTGACGAGAAGGAGAGGTTTCCGGGACGCTGAAGTTGGCGTCTGCATTGACCTATTTGGCCTCGAAGTTGGCGTCTACATCGATGTGTTCAGTCCCGAAGTTGGCGTCTCTATCAGCCTGTTCGGCCCGAAGTTGGCGCCTGCTTCAGCCTGTTCAACCTTCTCCTTCTTCCAGTCTCTGCCCCCAGAGCCAGTGGAGCCCCTTCAGTCTCTGATCACAGAGCAGCTGGATTTCCCGTTGCCTCCGCCAGAGCTGCTGGATGCACCTGTCTTCAGCCACCGCTGTACCTGTACTCAGCCGCCGCTTCTCAGCCGCCGCTTCTCAGCCGCCGCTTCTCAGCCGCCGCTTCACAGCAGACGCTGCACCTCCTTCAGGTTCATACACCTGCTCCCCGCCTCGGGGCCCCTGTGCCTGCACCCCTCTTGAGTGTTCAGACCCCGACGCCTCAGCGTTGTCTCGAGGTTCCCAAACCTGCTCCTCGTCTCCAGGTTCCCAAACCTGCTCCTCGCCTCTAGGTTCCCAAACCTTTTCCTCGTCTCCAGGTTCCCAAAGCTGCTCCTCGTCTCCAGGTTCCCAAACCTGCTCCTCGTCTCCAGACGAAGGATCCAGAGCTCTGTGAGGATCAAGTTCCAGACCTCGAGAGAAAGTCCCTCTCCCGTCGTCCATCCCGAGGACGCCACCAATCTGGTCGTCCTCCCGACCATCGTCCAGCCAGAGGATGCCATTCGGGCCGTCCGCCCGTCCTTCGTCCAGCCAGAGGACGCCATCCCGCCGACCTACGTAAGGGGACGTCCGCCAGTCCTTCGTTCAGCCAGAGGGCGCCATCTGGGTCACCCACCTGACACTCGTCCCGCCAAAGGAACCCGTCCGGGACACCCACCTGACACTCGTCCCGCCAGGGGCCGTCAATACAGACACTCGGGCCCTCCTGCCGTAGGCCCCCTCCACCCACCCTGGAAGGGTGCTTCTCTTTTTTTTGTTTTCTCCCCTTTCCGTTCCACAGCGTCTGGAATCCGCCTTTAAAGGCGGGGGGGGGGGTGTCATGCTGCCACTCACTCTCCTCATCATCATCTGCACCTGTGTCATCCTGTCTGAACCTCCACACCTCCTATTGTTTGCACCGGTGTTCCCTGAGTGTCTTCACCTGTTCTTCCTTGTCTCCCCCTATTTAAGATCCAGCGAGCGCTTCAGTCCTCGCTGGATCATTGTCGTACCTGTTGTGTGTATCGTCTCGTCTTATGTTGCTGCTCTCCAATAAATTATCACCTCACCTAGAACTCTGCTTTCTGCGCCTGGGTCCTTCGTCCTCCACGCAGCATATCCCTGACAGGAAGTATTCCATTCCATCAAACGAGGGGCTTGACTTATGAAAACAAAGCTGGGTGTCAACTGGTATTTCAGCACCTGTCCTCTGTATAGGGGTTCCCAGACTCTGGACTATCTCTTCAACTTCTGCCAACTCTGTTCACCTTTCCTGGTACTGCCATCTCTTCCTTAAACTGCATCAACAACAGATTCCTATAACTAGCCAGGCTCTAGCGTTAAATAAAAGTCAACTAAAAAGGTAAGGCATTTGGGTTTTGTAAACAGTCTGGGCACAGCTATTGTTGAGATCAAATGTTCTTAAGATATGCTATCATGGTAGAACCTACCTGGACAACTTGTTACCTGGCATTATTTTGACACTTAAACATTTCCAGCTGAATTTCATGAACCCTTTTTAGTGTTCTACTCATTGTCACGGCAATTGATTTACACTTGTTCAGTTTCTTCTGACACAGAAGTTAGAATACTAAGATGTCCCACATGTATTAAATGTAATTATCCAGTAATGAGTGATAAATCCTATGTCATGTTGTCCATTTGACATTCAGCTCCCCAAATCCTGCCCTTCCTTTGCAGCCATATTGGCTTATGATGCAATGATATGTAAATCCCTTCATATCCTCTGTCCCTGTAAGCAGCCACCTGGCAACGACCAGTCCTCACTTGTGTTTTTGGGTCACCAGCTATGGTAGGAAAGCAGATGAATCTCATGTCTCACATCCACTTTGTCACACATAGATGAGTGATGCTCAGAGAGAAAGACAGGAGATGCTAAATGTGCCAAGCCAGAGAATGGGCTTAGAGATGGACAGAAAGACAGAAAGATTGGAAAATGTATGCAAAATCGGTAAGAAAAACTAGAATGAGCAGATCTTGAGATTAGAAGAAAGAGGTAGATAAGGGGAAACTGGTTAGATTGGACACTGTCAGAGAGAGGCAGAGGGAAAGATAAAGCGACAGACGAGGAAAGTAATCATCTTAAAGGTCTGAGGGTCTCGGTCAGACCCACTCACCGTCCTACGGTACTGATGAATGCAAGAGTTAGCTCTTGCTGTGTGTGCAAGGATGAAAGATGAACACAATTTCAGCACTGACCTCAAGGGTTAAAACTATGAAACAGTTGCATGTGAGTGTAAAGAACATAGTGCCAGCATGGAACTGAAACACGACTACCCTGCTGCTTAGTCTCTCCTCAGACAATCTAAAGAGAGGCTGAACATGTGTCCTTCCTGCTGTAGACTCAGATTTTTGGTTAAACAGAAGTAAAAATTTTGTCCTAGCTGACAAATGCAGCAACGTGTTAAATTCTTTCTCCACTTCTACACCTTTAAAATGGAAATGTGACCCGACACAACCACGACAAATTTAGATGGTTTCTATTAATTATATTCATACCAGGAGAGTTTGCAATTTATTGTTTTAAGCAGTTTTAATTATGTTTCTATGATCCATAACGCTCCACTGCAGATCTACTCTTAAATTAATTTAAAATGTATTTCTGCACTTAATTTTTGTCAGTACTAAACGTTTAATAGGTTTTTACCTCAATGAGCTCAATAAATCCCTCTGCCTATAACCTTGTACTTGTGCTTAGATTGACATCTTCCACATCTTTTAGCTATCTTTATGTTACTTAAGCCTAGTTTATGCATTTCCGTTTTGACGGAGACAGATTGACGCAACGCCATTATCCATCAACGCAGGGACTCTCCGTCACCTATGCAAGGACACACAGAGTAGAGGCCCAATTTTTAACTATCCGTCTCCGTTAACAGATAGTGTACGCATCTGATTGGTCAGTTTCAGCAAAAGCTAGAGATCGCTTCACCAGAACGGGGCTCTATAGACACTATGAACAGTAGTTAATGCAGCGTTTGGCCACTACATGCTTATATTGAAAAGATAATTTATCTTATCTGTTCTTTTGGACACAAGGAGGTGTAGAGAAAATACAAAAAAGGCTGCTGTGTTTTCTTTCCATGTGTTTCTAGATTATTCTATGAGCTGCACTTCTAGTAAAAAACTTTAAAGCTTAATCAAAACTTACTTTCTGTCGTTCATTGCTCCTTGAGGAAGAAGCCTAAAAAAATAAAATAAAACGACGCTGTGATACTAGGCAGAGACAGCTTGAAATGTTAGCACTCCCTGCTGTCCAGGTCGAGCAACGCTGAAAAAAACATAGTGGATTGGAAAAGCAGAGTACTATGAACAAAAAACTTTTCCGTCAATAAGTCTGCGTTTGAGTGCAAATTTGGAGTCGGAGAAGAATAAGTGTTGGTAAAGTTAAAAAAACAGAAAATATTAAGGGATTTTGATATGAACAGTTAGTTTTTATACCTAAAAAGAGGTTTATGGGAGTGGCCGCTGAAAAAAGTGGATAAAAAAGTTAGGAATGGCTTTAAGGAGGTAAAGGAAAAAAGCTGAGCTGGGTAATGGTCATTTGTAAGGTATATATAGTATACTCAAAATGTTTTGCATCATTTGCAACAACTCTATCAAGTAATCGTCTCTTTTTAAGTGAGAGCCAGCTGCTCACCCAAATAGCGACTACATTAAATATATTTATAGATTTGCTCTATTTCTCCACTGACATATTTTTTTTTTCCTCATTTTTTTCTGGACTTTCCTGCTGGCAGATGTTTTGTGAATCTGGGCAGAAGACTTGCCTCGCTCTTCTGCTCCAATTCATATCCAGCCGTCAACTCCTCACAACAAGGCTCCACCGTTGGAACAACACACATGGCGTAATCCTTTAGGCTCGGTGTTTATTCATTAAACTACAAGAAGCAAGGCATATTCACATTACATTATCCCAGATATATACCTAGCATTATAGACGATGTTAAAACAGAGAAAATATTGTTAGCAATTAATCTTCCAAGTGGTTTTGTTGTTCTGGTGATGTGATGCCAACCACCTATACACAAGGGGCACATATGCTGCCGCTGTGGAATTTTGTCCCACTGAGGCAATAGCTTGGGGTCAGGAAATGACTTATTCAGAGAGTTTTTCTGACCTCTTATCAGTTCAATAGAAAAAAAGTTCCCTTTTTTTTAAACTTTTACTGAAGTGATGCTTATTTACAGAGTCCAGTGTGGCAGCAGAGCGCAGATTCGGCCTCCAGAATAAGATCTAAACCCCCATGAGAAGTCATCTGTCCAAGGCAAAAATCCAAAACCTCCTGACACTAACCTTTGCATCAATCCCATTATTTGATTACACAGAAGTGAAAGGGTATTTCAGTTCAATGCGGAGCAGGAGGAAGTTGTGAGATTGTGCCTTCAGGCCACAGCAGGGGAGCTATTCTATTTTAAGTGCAATTATTTAGTTCATGTTTGTATAAGCAGTTCTCTGTTTAGCTTTTTCATATTCAATATTAATGACCAAAAAAAGAAATACTACTAAATACTGTATGTTGTCACTTAAAAAAAATTACAGGTAAAAATAGATTATGACCGGACTTTGTTGACCCTGTTGGTAAAAATAGAAAAACAAAATGTCCTGTGCAGCCTCTGTTTTGTGTACCTTTTTGTATCCTTTCAACTTGTATTTTATCCCGAATGAAGCCCCGCTACTTAAGATTTTTTTGGGAGGTGCTCCAAAAGTTGGCTGTGTTTCACCTTCTGTTTCGCGAAGGCGTGAGCTTCATTCACAAGTCCAGCTCTGCTGCAATTTTGTGGTAATATTACTATCAAGCTTGGTGGTACAAAGGCCACAATACTTCTGTCTCATCGTGCCACCATGGCGTATTTAAAGGCAAAACCATGCCAGCAGTATAACCCTGATATGTCACCATGGTGTGTCTTTTAAAACAAGCTAGAGAGACCAGATCTTTTCAGTCATGTTGATGGACTTTGGGAGGAAGTACCGGGAAAAGAACCGTAAAATGGACAAGGACAACATGTAAACTGAATTCAGAAAGACCCCAGGTTGTGATTCATACCCAGGATCTTCTTACAAGTAAACATATGTACCAACTGTGCCACTGTGCAACAGCTATAGAACATTTCAACATGAAAGAGCATATTACAATGACAGCAACATTTTCTGTTACTATGGATTTTTATTTAACATACTTGCTTTTGAATGAATAAAAAAATGATCAACATTGTACTAAAATAGTGACACAAAACTATTTGTATTGCCTTCAAAAGGTGTCAATCTTTTTTGTTGTTGTCATGGAATGACATATCCAAAGGTCCGACTCATGATTAGCCTTTCTATTTATACAGTAATTTATGTATCATGTAAAGCACCTTGAATTGCCTTGTGTTGAAAATGTGCTATATAAATAAAATTGCCTTGCCTTGCCTTGCCTTGCTATGTGTTGGTTCATGAGCTAAAGTCCTTTTATTCACAGAAGTCATTATTAACTACCAATCTAAACCCAAACCTATGTTCATAGCCCAGAAACACGGACCTGCTGGTTTCCTGTCAGTGTAGGTACTTTTCCATTCTGTTTAAATGCGGCTTTCCATTTTCTTCCCCTCTTTATGTCTTGCCACTTCATTGGCTTTAAGTGTCTGTGCAGATATAACTGTGTGTGCTTTAGCTCAGTTTAGTTGAATTATGGTCTAAATTGTTCCTTCATGATTAGAAATATTCTAGTTAGGTGAATATGTCAACCTCAGATTGCAAAGAATAAAACACAATGCATTTTTTTACAAGAGGAACTAAAAAAAATAGAAAATCATCATCTTGTAAAACAGTAAAAATAGATGAAACACTTTTTGGCAAATCATACCATGATTAACCTGACAGTTGCTTTCCACAAAATGATTACCTGTAGCCAGCGTGGATATAAATTTCTAACAGTCTAACAACAAAAGCGGAATTCATTTTCCCTGGCTCTGACAAGCTGTACCTTGAAGATTGGAATGAATAAGGAAGACTGTCAATGTTAGCTTCTGCTGCAGTACAAAGACTATTCTGTGACTTTTACTGTTCTATTGTGTGTATTAATGCGTATTAATGTACTTTTGGTGTTTATATGGAAAAAAATAGTCAAGTTATAAGAATTCATAGAGGGATTCCAAAGTATTTACAGATTTTAGCTTTTTTGCTGGCAGTTGTGTGCCCTAATCCCCAAAAATACAACAAGTCCACTATACTGGTTTAAAAACAATGGGCAAGAAAATAGCACAAAAAGAGAAAATGACTTAAATTATGACTGTCTGTGTTTCAGTACACAAATTTCAGTCTATGTTCACCCAGTTACTATTTAAAGCAATTGTTGAAATGATAACAGTTTAGGTGTGGTTTGTCTATCTTCTGGTTAAGCTTTTTTGCTTGAATCTAGTTATTGGAAACAAAGACATAAAACATACCAGAATGTGATTTAAAAGTGCATATCATAAAATAGTGTCATAAGTCCATGTACTGTACAGAATCTGCACCTAATATGTCTGTATAGGTCCCTTTTGCATGAATTATTGGATCAATGCAACTTGACCTGTTGCTCTGCCTGTTAATGAGGTTCAATTGGCATTAACAGCAGCCTTCTGATCATTTGTATTATTGGGCCTGTTGTCTCATCATCCTTTGGGCAATACAGTATAGTTTCTCTGTGGGATTTAATTCAGGTGAGCTTTTTTTGGGGGGGGGGGGGGGGGTAATAAAGCACAGTGCTACAATGGTTGTTATATATGCAATTGCAACTTTTTGTTACTTTTGACAGTTGGGGAGGGTGACAAGTCCTACCTGAAAAAAAAAGAGTGAAACATGAGGAGCTCAGCAGGTACATGGCTTCTAGTTTATTCCTAACTTCACTACATACTTCAAGCAACTTGGATTCTGTGTCTCTCCATTGTTATTCCTGACTGCTGGATGATGCTTGATATTCCAAATTAAAGAGCGACTCACCCCCAAATCAACTTTTTTATAATGTATTTGTGGTATTATGGTATATTTTAGTAAAAATATACATTTTGTACCAAAAACCGTTACTTTACACTGTACATGAATGTGAATCAGGCATTGCCACCGTCCCAGCTTAAATTTCTGACAACAGCCATCCTGCCACTGTGGAGCCCAGTATTGGCCACACCTCCCTAGTGAGTTGGAGTCATGCTGCATTCCAGTTAACCTTTCCGAGTCAGAAAGTCGGAAATCTTGTAGTTGTCTCACATCATTTCTCCGAGACACGCCCCCATTAGGTCGGAAATTTTGAGCTCCAACTTGGATCTCTGATTGTAGACCGAGCTAGAGACCGTAGCTAGAGACTACAGAGACAGCCCAACCTGTCAAGAAAAATCTAAAATCTTACATTAATTGACTGCATAATTTGCCTGAAAGCATCAGATATCAAGCTGGTTTATCTCTACCAAGTAACCGCTCTGTTTGTCCCATATATAACCGAGCTTAAATTAGCCAACCATCTGTATAAAGTGAGACGCTAAGCTAGCCACTGTGTCAAGAAAAGTGTCCTTTGTGTAACACGTGAAACCATCTGTTACTTATTATATGTAAATATAACTTCAGACTGCAAGCACTTAGAATGACATATGTGGCCACACTGTCACGGAGACGTGATAATGGCTTACTGTACACATGTATTCACCCATTTGTTTAGACTGCTTAGTCAGG
Organism: Apricaphanius iberus; assembly: GCA_028564705.1. Lineage (NCBI taxonomy): Eukaryota > Metazoa > Chordata > Actinopteri > Cyprinodontiformes > Aphaniidae > Apricaphanius > Apricaphanius iberus. The sequence goes on along the minus strand of JAPXFQ010000489.1, from coordinate 269,832 downwards.
AGAATATACAGTTGGCTAGGCTTTCATCATCTAGAGGGAAACCAGGGACGGTTGTAATACTTTTTGAGATTTTTCCAATAAAACAAAAACAAGTTATATTGAAATGCCCTATTTGCCAAATCATAAACATCAATGTGTCAACTACTAAATAAATGTATTTAAATATTTTTATGAAATAGGTACAGTTTGCAAAATTAATTTAAATGCAGTCATTCCAATGTTACAACTGTCCCAGTGTATAGGAATAGTTGTAACATGTAACATATTTCAAATATACATAATTAATCAAAAAGAAATGCTCAAGATGTAAAAAAAGATTATCTATCATTTAAATTATTGTTCTCTCAAACTACATGACTTAAATAAGGGTAAGCTGTCAAATTGCAAATGCAAGAAAGTGATTTAATGGGTAGAACAACAAACACAAACCATTTAAAGCAACTTGGTAAAACAGTTAACCTTGAGAATACTGTAAACCCTAAATTCTGACTGAATGTATAGCCTCTTCTGAAGTTAAGATAATTCCTTTATGGTCCCACAATGGGAAATTGTCCGTGTTACAGCAGCAATAATAAGAAAAAAAACCCAATAAAGATATAGTAACTACAGATCATTCCAATAACCTAGGTACGGTCATACAAATTAAATGATTTTTAATTTATAATTTAAATACATTTGCAGTCATATAAAAGCTGTTTTGCTTTTTACTTTACTGGTGGGAACAGTGAAAGTAAACAGTTGCTAATGTCAACCCCTCCACCCTAGGTTGACAGTGGCTGTTAGCTGGGCCTCACGGTTTCACACGCCCAAAAGGTGTACCTTTTTCCACACTGAGCGCCTGCCCCCCAAATGTCTGTGCACGCCACTGATTGTCATCATCAGTTTCCATGATTATAATATGATCTAAACATTTAATTCTTTTTGCTTTATGTTATTATTTTTAATCTTTTTTTAAGAGTTTGATCTGATGTTGTCAGTGGCTTTCAGACATAATAATTAAAATTACAGGTGTTATGTTGATAGGAGTTCACCCCCAACCCCGTCAATATGAGTTCCCATATCGAGATATGTTTAGGCTCCACCAACAGGGAACTGTGAACGCTGTTAATCAGAGGGGAATAACTATCTGATGGTCCCAAGGGCGATTCTAGACCTTGACCTTTGCTGGGGCAAAGGCCCCCAACTTGCAATACATTAAACAAAAGCACCTGCTGCTCTTAAGCCCCCCCACCCCAACCCCCAGCCCGCGCGTGTGCAGGACGTGAAATGAGTACCAGCAGAATGAAACTGAAAAGCAGCAGAAGTGACAAAAGATTGCCATTGAAAAAAAAAGATTGGCATAAAAAATGAAAGTGTAAATATTTGATTGTGAGTTAATTTGTTTAATGCATATATTTTGAGTTTCATTTCCATTTTTTTCACTCTCGATTTTTATTTCACTTTTAATACAGAAATTTTCACTACATTTATTTCACATTCAAAATTAAGATTTTCAGTTACAATTATGTTTTTCAATGCCACATTTTATTTTCAGAGCCAATATTTATTTTCAGTTTCATCTCAAGCTGGTATCGTTATAAGCCCATAGAAGATGCGCTCATGAATGTCGTTTCCAGTGAGAGCAGCTACAGTTTTACTGGGGAACAAGAGACTTTTACTAAGGCACATGTCCCAGTTAATAAGGTCGAGTAACGCCCCGGATGGTCCTATGAGGAGCTGTTCACCGGGTGAAATTGTTAAAATTAAATATTGATTTCTTAAAACTGCACAGAGTGACTTGTTTACAGGTAACAAGGTTATGAAAAAAAAAAAATTCAGATGGGTGTGAGCTTGTTTACCTGTTAAACAGAAGGGGAACGCTATCTGACAGTCATCCTCGCATTATACATATGCTAAAAATTTTATTTCCTTTACAAAAACATACAGGAACTAGAAGTATAGGCAGAGAGATGTCTTTTTTTGTGGGTAGCTGGTTCCACCTTAGCGAGTGGGTGGAGCTTTTTTTACAGTCTATGGTGGAGCTGAAGCATATCTCGATGGGGGAACTAATATGGACATAACACCTCAACTAAGGCTTACAAAAATTAGACTATGTGTATGATATTGACATTTAAAACTAAAGAGCTAAAATAAATTAACTTTTGTATTTTCAAATGTATTGTAATTTACCAGGAGCCGAATCCACATAGTTTTTTTGTTTCTTCTTTCCCACATTAATGTTAAAAATATAACTAGGTACTGATGTGTTACAAGAAGGGTGACTCAGCACATTCTCTCCCCAACCAGACAACATAGCCCTCCCTAATATTATAACCGCAAACGATCATCACACGCCATCCCGCCCATAAGCGTCACTCACTGTAGCAGAGAGTAGGGGCTGATCGAGCTCACACTCTCCGGAGCAGAGCCACGGAGAGGAACGTAGAACCACCGCTGACGACGTCTGAAGCTGGAGATCGCCTCACTTTGTATGATCGCAGCCGCAAATCGTCCAGGAACTAAAGATGTGGACCAGGGTCGGAAAGCTTGTGCTGCTACATTTGTTACTCATGGTGCTCACCAGCCACGTTAAAGGTAAGTCCCCTTTTGGTTCGGGGATGGGAAGCGAGAACGTGCATCTTCGCAGGCGCTTCTGCTGGAAGCTCGGTCGGGGGGGGGCGCTTTTGTCAGGTTGGTAAGCGTTGACACAGACCAGTGTCACCTCATTGACACGAGGTGTGACTATGTGTTTCAGGAAGAAACGAAAAGCACATGCAGGCAGGCTGATGTGACGGTAGCCAGAGCACCGCTGCCTGTGGGGATGTGATCAGCCAAGTGCTGGCTGTAAATGCTTCCTTTTTAATGTTTACGTTGCATTTGCTAAATTACCACAAAACACATCAGCCTATAAAAAGATCCGAGTGCTTAAATGCCAGCACAGCACTGTCGGTAGGCGCTCATTGTCGCACTTAAGTTGACGTATTGAAATAACATTAATGAGCAGACTGCAATTTTGGAATTCATACTTTAATATTGTTTGGATCAGGATGTCTTACTAAAAGCAGATAGCAAAAGCATCCACTGGGTAGTTAAGGGGAGCTCCAGCGATTTCTCATATTGTAAGCTCAAAAACTGGGTTTCTTTGTGTAGTTTGTTCCGTCTTTATTAACTCTCTGAAGTTTGAGAAAATGCCATTTACTCTAAAATAACCTGAAGTGCCCCTGATTTAAAAGAATAAATAAAAAGTCACTAACTGTCAATTTGTTGTTTTCTGACTCCACAGGAACTCATACCGAGTCAGAGTGTGAAATAGGGCAGTTTCAGTGCAAGAACGGAGTGTGCATCCCAAGCCTCTGGAGATGTGACGATGACAATGACTGTTCAGACAGCAGCGATGAGGAGAACTGTCGTAAGTAGCCTCTAGATCATACTCACATGGTTACTTTATAGATCTTTTCACTTCTGTGGTCATTATGACCTGCCATTCGAATGCGTGGCCCATGGTTAACAGATTGTGAGTAACTTTTTAGGAATGAACCTTCACCGAGAATAAGAACCTTATTTTTGTTCTTTGGGGCCCTTTGGAATTCTGTGCACAAACCTCTCATGCTGGATCAAAAGTCACATGTCCAAAGGATTTTTTTTTTTACTTCTTAACTATTTACATTCTTTATAAACCTCTAGGACAAAATGGATTTGGTCCTTATCTTTGAGCCTTTGAGCCTTAACTAATATTACATGTGGTTATTTTGTTATTAACCCTTTGCTGCTGGTAATGTACAAAGCTACGTAGGTGGAAAAACAGGCTTGCAAATGCTTTGCATATGTCTGGTACTGATGGATCAGGGTTTTGCATTATAATAATTAGTTTTTTTGTTTTTGTTTATTTATTCAGATCCCCATTAGCTACTCAATTTAGCAGCTATTCTTCCTGGGGTCTTAGCAATTTTGAACAAAGATCAACATCAAGACTGTGCAAAAATATAGACCAATACAGAAGTGCACACGCACACATGTACACACACACAGACACACACACAACAAAACACAACAAATAAGCTCTTCTATGTACAAAAACATTAACATTTTCTGGGTATCATAGAACACAACAATTACATTTGAGTTGCCATAGCTTATTATAAAAGTCAATACAAAAATATTTCAATTACTCCAAAGTAAGTGCATACAGTCTAAGTCTTTTGGAAAAAGTAACATTGTGAATCTCTGTAACTAAGAATTGTGGGAGAGAGTTCCATGCCACCATTGCTCTATAACACGATGTTCTCTGAAGTTGATTTGTACGACAGGCAGGTAGCAAAAAACGCCCTTCACTTGATTGTCGAATGTAATAAGTGTGAACGTCCGAGAAGAAGGTCAGTTTATTGTAAATAATTTCAGGTGCTTTTGTAATAATGATATTTTTTAGGAATTTAATAAGACAATAATTTATTCTACTTTTTACATGAAGCCATGCTAACTGATTGTGCATGTCCCTGATACTTGTTCTGAAGGAACAGTTTAGAACAAGCCGAGATGCTTTATTTTGTGCAATCTGTAATCTGTTTAAATTATACTCTGTAGTTGTTGCCCAAATAATAGAACAATAGTCCAGGTGACACAAAACAATTGATTCGACCAAAGTTTTCCGTATATGAATTGGTATGCATTTTCTGCAATGCCTAACTGCTGCTATACTCCTGCCCATTTTATGCAATACATGTTTTGTGTGAGCATTCCAGTTCAGCCTGTTGTCCACTATCACGCCAAGCAGTTTGGCCTCAGCCACTTGTTCAATGATCGAACCACCAACAAACAAATTAAGAGCAGGAGGCTCCTTTAAAAGATACTTAGATCCCAACATCATACATTTGCTCTTAATAACATTAATAATTAACTTATTTTCCTTAATCCAATTTTCGATTAATTTTAGTTCATGATTTAATACAGTATTAAGTCTGGTGGATTCTTTATCAGACACATAAACAGTCAAGTCATCTGCATATAGGGTAATAGTGGCATCCTTCAAAATAAAAGATAAATCATTAGTAAAAACAGAAAATAACAAAGGCCCAAGGCAACTCCCTTGAGGCACCCCACAACACAACACCCTTGTCTCAGAATAACTACCATTAAACAGTACATTAAACTCCCTGTTAGTAAGGTAGCTATAGATCCATTGTATTTCACACTTTTCAAATCCATAACAACTTAATTTTCCCAATAATAAATCATAATCAATTAAATCAAAAGCTGCACTCAGATCTAGCATTACTGCACCAACTAATTTTCTATTGTCAATTTCATGCAACCACTCATCTGTCATCTGAACCAAGGCTGTTGTTGTGGAGTGCCCTTTCTTATAAGCATGTTGATATGGTGAATTCAACCCATTTTTACAAAAATACAGATTAATTTGATCATAAACTATTTTCTCTGTAATCTTACTCAAAATTGGCAAAATACTTATAGGTCTGCTATTTTTCCCAGTTCTCAGTTATGAGTAATGTGGGCTGGTTTTCCACAATTTCCTAGATATGGCTGCTGGTGTGTGATTCTCGTGTTATAATTGTATTGCAGTGTTTACTCAAACATTTATAGCAAAAATATTTAAACGGATTAAAAGTGGCAATTTTTTTACCACTTGCTGTAAAAAAATCTGAAAAACAGATTTTTGTTCTTTTAATCCTATTTCTTACATTATCTATTATGCGAATTTGATGCAAAGGCTAAGGTAAAAATATAGAATGAACACCCACGGAAATTTGTAGTTATTTTGAAGTTCTTATTATATAGAATGAAAAGCATTTTTGCTTTCTGTTCTTAATATTGTAATACATGTAACATTATGTATCATTAGTCCTGGGGATGTAAGAAAATAATACTTGATACTCTGAGATATTGCTATATCTTCTGTCACGATATTGTATCAATACTCATAAGCTTCTAGTACATAAAAAAAGAATAAAGAAGAGCATCCCGGATATTCATTTTTTAATTCATGTTATTTTAACATTTAACAATTCTGTTAACAAACAGAGCACTTCTGTCTGGTATCTTGAACAATCAAGTAATAAATAACAATTATTCAGTCTTCGACTTTAGTGCAACAGTAAATGTAAGAAAGCCTAATATAAAAACAAATAGCACCTCAACTTAAATAAACGTAATAATGAGAATGTATGTATACATATCAGGCATCACGTTAAGTGAATATTCTCTGTATTTGTCCAGTTTATTAGAACGGTGATGGAAAAATATGAAGACTGTCACACTGACTTGTTGCAAATGCGCAGACACACAAATTCCTGTTAAATAAATCAGTTAGAGAAAACATTCTGAGATACTTTCATTAACGCATGTTAATGACTGGGAGCTGACTGCCCGGTGAAAAGTTTCAGTGAGCGACTGACTGCTTTGTGGCTGGTTAGAAGCGTTACAATGTGTGCCAATAATGCTGACTGCTGCTTCTTTCCTCCTGCTGGCTTTTCTGTCACTGAAGCGCAGTTTATGGATCAGGAAACTGTTTGTTCAGAGTCTTTTAGACTTCTGATCGGTTTATTTGGACAAATGTTTCCTCATTTTAAAACTTTGCCTGAAGCGACGCGTAATTCCAGTCTTCAGTGTGACAGCACGTGGATACAGCCTTCAGAACAATCACGTGATGGGTTCAGGACATCCCTACTAGATCTATTAATAAAATTGGATGTTTTAATGATGAAACAAGTTGGAGTGTTTAGAATGCTATGTCAGTTTTTTCTAAAGTTAAATTCATTTTTAAAAATCCCAACATATAGTCTTGCTTATAGTATCGCAATCACTGGATTATTGCCAATACACATCCCTAATTAGCTGGTAGTAGTCTATTTGCTAATATAGCTATACTGAACTTTTGTTTGAAAGGAGACATATCTTTTATAACAGTATTTGGGGATGCTCCTAAGGTTTTCATACCATGTGCCTTTTGTCACTGGATATATTCCCAAACAGTCAAATATTTATCATATTTTCAATTAAAATAAAACATGCAATAGCCTTCTTTTAGATTAGTTTACCAGGAATAATAATAATAATAATAATAATAATAATAATGATAATAATAATAGTAATAAATCTAGTATAACTTGATACCTGTACCCAACCCATGCCTTGAGTATAATCTTAACATGTCCAATTGCATTCATGTTTAAACAATGACATATTTGATTTAAATAGATCAAGAATCAGAAATGGCAGTAATCAAAACCTTGGTTAATTTCTCTTGAACTTCACGGAGAACAAAACAAGTATTAATTGCCTGTAGGGATGTTCGATATTGGCTTTTCTACCGATATCTGACATACCGATATAGCCTAACTCATAATTTCCGATACCGATATAAACCGATACCGATATGTGGGGACCCTCCCTCATAAAAAACAAAAACTACTAAACCCTTTTAGGTAACCACAATGAAATATCTTGTATCATGCATACTTGAATTTTAAATTTTTAGAAAATGTGATAAGTACTAGAATTTTAGTTAGGCAATTGAAAAAGGTGCCATTTTTATTTGGTCTTCAAAATGTAGCTGGAACATTTTCTCACACAGAGAATACTGACAAAGGCCCACCACTCAGGATAAATTTCTACTTTTAGAAAATGTAAACAACATTATACCTTTGTGGCTGATGACATCACCAAGTGCGCCTGATAGACGGTCAAGGTTGGCCCAGAAGAAGCCTTTTGATAAATTGAAAGTTATCTCAAACAAATAATATCTCAAAAACTAAACCTCAAATCTGTCATATTTCTACATTCTGAGAGAGAAAGGAAGTAGCTGAAGAGTTTGATATATAATATGTGTATGGTGTGAAAAACTCATTTTATTAAAAAAATAAAAACCGATACCAATAATTTCCGATATTACATTTTAATGCCAATATCGGCCGATAATGACTTCAGGCCGATAATATCGGACATCCCTAATTGGCTCATGGAAGTTGGTTTAAAGGTGTTTGTATTAGCAGTCGGTTTATTAGTCACACTGGAGACCACATGGTTCTCACATCTTGCTTTCTTGACATGCTGAACCCTTATCAAGAATGTTATAACAATTCTGATTGTTCCTTTGTGACTCCAGACATTTGAGTTTACTTGATAGAGTTGGTGGATGATGCTGGATGTAACGTACAATTAGCTTTTAAGGAGCTTGCCTTCTGTCTTAACAGGTGTGGTTTGTTTTGTTTGGTGTAAGTGTAGCTCAGAGAGAATGTAAGAATGTGCCTTATACCACAAGGTCATCCACTGTTCTTTACAGTGAGCGGCTTTGTCTGTGGTGGAAATGAGGTCTATGACTTTCTCCTCATTCTCTTTGCTAAATATCTTGTAAGCTTCAGATATGGGTATGCTTTTCTCTTGGGTTTGCTGTCACTCTTTGAATCGCTTCATCTCCTCAGTCTCTACCTTTATGTACTTCCCCCTATTGTTCCCTCTCCCCCTTGCTACCTGGTATCATTCTTTTCTTTGAAGGCTCCAGCGCTTAGTCTGTGTTGAAAGTGACTCTTTCTAAAAGGCTGTCTCATTTCCTCTGCATTCCAATGTCAATTAATCAACTCTCTTGTGCCATTTTCAAATCATTTATTGCTTCACCTGGACAGTGCCAATGCCAAAAAGGTTGTGTCCACTCGCCTTAGATCCACAAAGAGTATCAGCTGACTGGTTGGTTGGAGATAAATCCAACAGCATGACTCTAGCTGCTGCCGTGATTCTCAGTGACTGGCAAGTAGCCAGGCCTTCGAACAGATGCCAGCGCTGCCGCTGAACCCCCCCCCCCCCAAAACCAAATATCACCAGCAATAGCTCTGCGGAGAGGGGGTGAAGAGCAGAGGGAGGCGGAGAAAACATGGGAAAAATTTGACTGAGAGAGACAAGATGGTGTGGAGCAAAAATGATGAGGAAAATGAGAACAAGTGGTTCTGGAGAACATCCAAAGATAGAACAGTTTGGCCAAAATAAACGGGGAAAGTGGCTATTGCTTTTATTCAGCAAGAATTCATCTAGCACTCTCTTGGCTTTTTCCAATCTTTATTTCACGCTTCAAATATAGAAAGATGTATAGAAAGACAGAAAGTGTAATGAATTACTGAAAATACTGATTGATGACTGGAGAAAGTGATGACATGATATATTGTGTTCATGAGAATGGACAGTATTTTTGGAAAAATAAGAAGCCCCATCTTTTTTTTTTGTGTTTCAATTATAAAGTGCAAGTTTCTGAAAACACAAACGTTTTTAAGAATCTTTGTTAAGTTTAAAGTTCTCCAGTTCAGGTTTCATCAGTATTTTTGATTTTGAAATAATTGAGTCTTTCTTTTACGGTCCAGAAGTATGCATGTTAGGTTAATTGGTCTCTCAAAATTGCCCTTTGGTATGAGTAGGCTTCTTAGGTTTTTGCTCCTTAGCTTGGCTCTATGATGCGTTGTAATGGACTTCTTCCAGGGTGTACCTTACCTGTTTTCCACTGATTGCTTCAGATGGGAAATAATTCAATGGATTTTAAACTGGAGATGATCAAATGCCGACTCTCTCCTCTACTTTATTCTTAACATGGCTCTTGTTTTCTAGGGAAGCCATGAAGTGATGATGCTGGTCATGGTTTTTGGTACAATTGTGCTTTCTTTTTGGGAAAGCAAACGTGTCCGCGTAGGAATCACAACAGTCCATTTCCTTTAGGTTTTTCAGGACCTATTTTTAGGTTGTGGAATTCACATAAAGAAGAAGGTTGCATAATTGTTATTAAATGGGTTTAAAAGGCCCAATAACAAATTTGAAATAATCATAGCATCACAATAATCATAACCTTAAGTCGTCTGATATTTCTTGATTGCCATCTCCTTCTCTGTTGAAAAAGCTGCACTGATCAAGCTGCTATGTAAATGATTGGTATGACAGTGGTTTTCCAAAAATATGACCAAATGATTGTGATGGTCTTTTATTTGGTGATGATTGACCAAAAGTTAGACTAGTTTTCCGAGACCATCTTCAATGTGTTTAAACAAAAAGAAAATATATCTTATCCTATTTTCATTTGATGGCATTGCTTTACAAATGATAGAATCTATTCATCCTTCTGTCAGATAAATTCACACCATTAACAGTTGCTTTGTGCAGTGGTCTTTCTTCATTTTACAGACCAAGTAGCCATTCAGCATCTTACCACTACACCCACAGATGATTAAAAAAAATCTGACATTCAAGGTGAAAAAAATCTACATTTTACTTAGATCTTGTTGCTGTAGCTCAACAAGCTTTCATCAGAAGCGAGAGGAATAGGACTAAGTGGTATGTGGAAAAAGTGTAACAGTACAACTTAGAAGGTTGGCGGTTTGATTCTGATTTAATAATCCACTTTAACATGTCTTAGACTGTAAAAGTTTTTGTTGTTCTCAGTCTGCTTATCACTCATCTATATAAATTTTAAAATATTTTTGGTGTAAAAGAGCTTTTATTGGTCATCAAGAATAAAAAAAAGTTGCATGTTAATGTTGTCCTAATGCTATTAAAACCAAATTGTGCGAGTTTCTAAGTCTACTAAGTATAAGGATTGTGTAGAAGCACTGAAAACACATTGTACAAAAGGGCAAAAAAGTACAGTTGTTATTCTGTGTAAAAAAATAAACTGTCAAAGCTTTAGTCAGGTCACCCCTGCTAAACCCTTGGAACTTTTATCCCTGAATCATAAAAAAGCAAACAAAAAAATGACAAACTCCTTAAATTTTGAACCCTTTATGAACCCGGAAAACCAGGGATTGTAAAATGGCTAAAAGCCGAGGGACACAAACTCATTACCTAAGGGTGGGAAAAAAAATGTTGAACCGTATATGTGGGTGTGTTTGTTCATGTTTGTGTGTCGCAGCAAGACAATGAGTCTTAGATGGGGAGCGTCTCAGCTTCAGTTTGAAACCAGCTTGCCATAGAGAAGACATCAGAACGCATTTCACGCTGCTGCCATGTGCTTCTGTGTGTGAGTGTGTGGTTGGTTGCGTGTGTGTGAGAGAGAGAGATCAGCCATTGTATTGCACACAAACACACACCACTCTCCTCACACAAAAACCCACTGGCACACACATGATGGCGTTACAAGAGACTGTAGAGAAGCGTTTAGGAATAAGAGGCGTTGCAATGACACAGGCCCACATGTTGGTCACCTCCTGATATGCATGCAGGCTCAGACTGTTACACTGGGGCCAGATTTAAATTGATTGTGAGGTCAGAGTGACCAGTTACATGAGGAGCTGCACTTAATCAAACTTCTTTTTTTGGGTATAACATAAGTATAACACAATCCAACAGTGAAGTACTTACAAAATTAACTACGGTACGGCGTTGTTGTCCATTTATTCTCTCATTGTGCATATCCTGCATTTTTTCTGTCTTCTTCACCAACTTTCACATTCTGTACTGTCTTTACTGTCTGTGTGACTTTAGTCCAATGGAAGAATATCAGCAGAAAAAGGCAAACATCGCCACCTAGTGTTGTGGAGACGAACATACTTAATTTAATAATTTGATTTTGTGAGTGAGATGTAAACTGGGACTCGACCCTCAACTCTGGCTAAGCCATTAGTCCAATTTCTGCTAAAGGCTTGATTTAGATGTGCATGTAAACATACTCAGTGAGATTGTTAAAAATAAGCCTGATTCAAAGATGAAAGGAGCCATTTAAGAGAAACGTATATAGGCATATTTAAAAAGTAAAGTAGAATATTGTACAAAATGTTCAATAATTTTATAATTATTACATAATGGAATAATTCATTTTGGAGCTCTTTTTCACTCAATAAACCATCATATCTGACTTGTTAAAGCTCAGTTGCAACTCAAGTGCAGCTTTAAAGGTATATTCCACACCTAAGTAAAAATATGTCTGTTGCCATATTCCTCAGGGTTTGATAAGTGATTAAAACAGCATTTTGTAACCAGCCAAGTAATTCCAATGATGTGGCAGTAGTCTGCTTTAGCTTAGCATTTACCAGGGTAAATGAATCGGAACAACTTGCAGGCAAATTTTTACTTAGGAGTGGAATATGAAATCAAAACAGCTCAGGGGGGAAAACTCTACTTTTTTTATAGTAACACTAGCTACTCTGAGGGATTAGATTTTTTAAGTCAACAGCCAAAATAAATTTTATATCTTCAGCACATAACAATGAGGTAAATTATTAATAAAAAATAATTATATATAAAAAATAATGCATATTTATTTGGATAAGTTTTATTAGCATTTTCACATGCATAAAGACCAAAATTAAGACGTTTTGTTTAATCAAATTGTGGCATGTCATGCTTTCCATTATGGAACACCAAATCCATATGAAATATATGTGCTGTGTTGGTATCGTCCATTGTTAAAGCATTTTGTTTGTTTGCTTTTATAAGCTGCATGACTGCTGCGTTTTGAAGTTAGAGGATAGAAAGTTACTCTGATGGGATAGTATTTGGGAGAATTACTGCCCCCTACTGGTTTGCCAAGTCTATGAATGTGCTGAAAAACGCATTTATCCGGTTATGTGTGGAAGGAGATTTTTTTTTTTAGGGAGCAGAGGAAAATCGTAGTTTTTAAAAACACCTGGCTACGTGTGGACATGGCCTTAGATTTGTACGAATAAATGGCATAAATGTAACTCCTTAAGTTCATTTCTCAACTGGTGCGTTAGTATAAATAATGTATCAAATGTTTCTTTGCCTTTAGAAAAATGCTGTAGAAGCAGCATACAGAGTGCAGACTTTAACCAACACAGCACTTGGCTTCAATTCAGCTCTTCAGAAACCTACGGGCGATGTTACAGAGGCTTTGTCCATCTATATCCAGCCTATAGATGCCAAAGACGGTCTGCAAAAATAACTGATAAAACCTGATGTAGTGTAGCAGGTTTTATTGATAGTAGTGAAAAGTCATATTCTATCTAAAAATAAATATAAAAAATGCTCAGGAAGGGTAGAAAAAATATAAAGTGCTGTTTTTACGTATTGGGCGAAATTGGGATAAACTAAAATCTTTACTTGTATGTGGGACTTTACTAAAAACTAAAATTGGATATTCATTATAATATTTAATATGTGCTGCTTATATCCTTAAAAAATGGTACCATGATACCAAACAGTATACATCTGTATACATTAAGTAAATTAATTATTAAACTATTTAATTGTCAACAAATATAATGCTATTTGGTTTTTGTTAACATTTAAACCAATCTTTATACAATGGAATATATTAAACATTGTAGCAGGAAGTTAGAATGGTTGCATGCAAGACATGGTTGTAGATCATGCTTTTTCAAGAAACATTTTATGTCATTTTTCCTCCTTAATCTCTTCTTTTTTTGTTGCATCTTCTCTTTATTGTGGTTTGCTGTTACTGTACATTCTTAATTGTAGAAAGAAAAAGACACTCATACTGTTTATTTTAAATGATGTATATGCTGACATGATAATTGATGATTTAAAATGTTACCAGTTATTGAAACATGTAACTGCGATACTGTGGCTGAATGTTGCTACTGACTGTAACGATTACTATTCACGCAAACCTTCTTGACTTTTTTCAGCTTATACGTTCCCCCAGACTTGTGAAACCTTTAGCATTTCGGCCACTAAAAATATACCTATGGTGTCTATCAAGGGCAGATGGAGCCCATCCAACTGAACAGATGTATTAATGGAGAGTCTAAATGGATCACACTTGAATAATTATATCCTATCATATATTGGTTCCAAGGAGTCCTTGGATTGGAGTTGGCGTAAACCAATATATTGTAAAATTACAGGCTACCTTGTGCTTTTGTTTCATTTTCTGAACTACTGATAAAATTGATTTGAGGATAGTAACAAAACAGAATTCTGGTGGGGATTTTTTTTTCTTTCTGATAAGTAATTATTACATATATACCCTAGATAGATAAAGAAAAAGACAAGTTGTCTGCTGCGTTGATGGATGACAGACTAAAATGTTCCAGGTTACCACCTTTATCACAAGATGCACCATGCTCTACAAGCAAACATTATCCAGTGTGCTGAGTAGGTGTTGGGTGCAGCGGAGCAAAACGGCAGCAGGGTTATTTTAGCTGAGGTCAGTGCTGGCCTGAGGCATTTGCTCTGACTATTTTTTTTCTCCATGTCTCCATCTGTTTGTCTTTCTTGCTCATTTATTGGCAAACCCCTCTCTTTCTTCCAATCTTCCCACCTCTGTGTTACTTTTGTCTCTTATGCCACTTTGACACATGCACACTTTTCTAATAATCTAAAGCCAGCTGAACATGTCTCTGTTGTATATCAATTACCTCCTTTGTGCTTTTCTGGAGGGCTTGGCTGTAAAATAAAAACCCCGAAGTGGTCAAAATTTGAAACATCTAGGCCCCTTAAGCAAAGATAGGTCTTAGCTCCTACTGCCACTTAAACAAGCAAGCACACAGCAGCAGCAGTGTTCAGCTGCTTGCTGGAATCAGACAGATTGCTTGTTTAAATTAAAAAAATAACAACTCTGTTCATACGGTCATCCTCCATGGTTTAACATTTTATAATTAGCTTCAGCACCTTGGCATTTTCCCTGCATCTGAGTCGTTTGACCCAGAACAGTGTATAATGCTGACATGGTGAGTCCAGATTTTTTATGAACATAGAGACATATGACCCATCTCGGGCCCTCAGAACTTCAGGGAGGGGTCTCCTGCAGGTTCCCAGAGTCAACAATAAACACGGTGAGGCTGCATTTCAGTTTCAGGCAGCTAAAATCTGGAACAGTCTTCATGAGGATGTGAGACAAGCCTCAACTCTAACAATGTTTAAATCCAGGCTGAAAACAGTTCTTTTTACCCATGCATATGACAATTGAAAGTGTTTTCTATGCATTGTTGTTTTTTATTGTAATTAATAATTTTTTAGGTTGATATTTGTTTTCTGTTCATCTGTTTTCTTAATTTATGCAACTGTGAAGCACTTTGAATTGCCTTGTGTATGAATTGTGCTCTACAAATAAACTTGCCCTGCCTTGCCTTATGAAGTCAGAATTTAATCTAGTGATGCAAGGATAACACTTTTTCAAACAGATATGATACCGTTATTTGGATTTGAGTAGTTGCTGATACCAATACCGATAATTCTACCACACAAAAAAAAATGCAATGAATAGGAAGACAGGTTTTATTTTGTTCTCTGTTTGTTGCAGCAAATGATGATGAATTAAATTAAACAAATAAAATGTTGATGAAATGATCACAAAACTAAACTTTAAAATGAAAAATAAATATTTTCTATTAAACTGTAGCAGAATATCCACATTTTAAGTATCGTCGTCAACCTGGATAGCTGCGAAAAATACTGACCATGTCTGCTTATGCTCTATGATAGGCATAAAAATACAGAAAGGATGGCAGAAAATATTCAACTTGGTTCGAAATCAACAGAAGTAACCGCAGGTGAGTCGGAGGAAGTTTCAAAGTCACATCTACACAATAAGGAAGCTTTACTATTAACAGGAAGCTTAGGACTTTCCTTTGTTTTAAAATACATTTTTTCTCTAATAATTTTTCATTATCATCCTTCCTTCTCTTATGTAGCACCCCTCTGTCAAAATAACCTAGTTTGTTTTTTTTTCTGCTGCAAAGTCACTCATAGTTCAAAGTCAAACTTTGATAACACTACAATCCTCTTTCCTTAACTGTGCAAACATTAAGCTCTGCGTTGGCTGGGTGCTTGTGCTTCTCCGTTATCGAGACCCCTCCCCCAGTCTGCGTCATGTGACGGGGTATCATGATGCTAATCCCCAACTCAGATTAACCGACTATCTGCTCGGCTTCCATTTTTATTATTTACAGTTTCTGTAATCCTCTTTTTCACCTTGTGCTCCGTTGCCAGCCACGTGTAGTTCGAGAGCGGCACATGAAATGACAAGTAAGAACAGCGATGAATAAAACATAACTGCTAATACCAGACTGCTGGGTTTAAACTGTGATATAATTGCTCCAGAGTGCATCATGTTTAAGTTTTATACAGTTCATTGTGGGTTCGCCCTTCTTTCTCTGTGTATTTGTCCCTTTTTTAATATACCTTTTTCTATCCTGCTTGATTAATCACATCCCCCTATTTTTGTCTAGTATTGTGTCGATATGTTTTTTCTCCACCTGCTGTGATCATAAAAGTGAAAGCAGCTGGAGTTATAAATTTTGTGCGTGTGTCTTGGCATTGTGGTTTCTTTTTCTAAAACATTTTTTTTCTGTTTAGACAAAAGCCATAAAAACCCAAGCACTCAGAAAGTGAATGTAAGAATATGACTTAAATTTTTCTATATCTGTACTAAAAAAAAATTTAGGGATACATTTTTACTGAAAAAAGTCTGCATATTTAAATATAAAAGGTGTTTATTAATTTTTGCAATAGTTATGTTTCCTTTACAAAAAAAAAAACAAAAACTATAAATTAGTTCATCCCAAGTTCAATTTTGCATAAAATTTGGAACAACTTGTAAAAAATTTTGCACAGTTTCTGCTTCCAATAAAGTTTACATTAGTTATAATGCCAAACAATTGACATTTTATTTTTTAAGAATCTTTGTATGATTCATTGTTTTCAATTACAGAAGTCAAATGTTTCTTGTAGTCCTTGACCAGGTTTGTACAAACTGCAACATAGATTCTTTCTAGATGTGTCAGGTTTCTGAGCTGTCGCTGAGCAAAGTGGAGTTTCAGCTGCCTCCAAAGATTTTTTATTGGATTTAGGTCTGGAGCCTGGCTAGACCACTCCAGGACGTTGATATGCTTCTTACGGAGACACTCCGTTTTAAGACTCAGCCACGACCCATCTTCAATGCTGTAACTGAGGGAATATTTTTTTTTTCTCAAAATCTCATAGCACATGGTCATATTCATCCTCTCCTTAATACAATGCAGTCATCTTTTCTCCTACACAGAAAAGCAGCACTAAAGCATGTAGTTTCCACCCCCATGCTTCAGAGTAGGGATTATGTAATTTGGATGCAACTCATCCTTCTTTTTCCTCTAAACACATAGCAAGTGAAGTTCAAATGAAAAAGTTCTGTTTTGGTCTCATGTGACCACATGATTTTCTCCCATTCCTTCTTTGGATCATCCAGATGGTCATTGGCAAACTTTAGACGGGCCTGGACATGTGATGACTTGAGGAGGGGAACCTTCCGTACAATGCATGATTTTTAACCACGACAGCGTAATATTCTACCATCAGTAACCTTTGAAACTATTAACCCAGCTTTATTCATGTCATTGACCAGCTCCTCCCGTGTAGTTCTGGGGTGATTATTCACCTTTCTTATCATCAGTGATACCCCACTAAGGGAAATCTTGCATGGAGCCCCACTCTGAGGGAGACTGACAGTCGTCTTTTGCCTCTTCCATTTTCTAAAAATTGCTCCAATAGTTGATCTATTTTCCACCAACATGCTTGGTAATTTGCCCATAGCCCTTCCCAGTCCTGTGGAAGTCTACAATTTTGTCTCTGGTGTCTTTTGAGAGCTCTCTGGTCTTGCCCATAGTAGTAGTTGGAGTTTCATTGACAAAATGTGGGGTGGACAGGTGTCTTTAACGAGCTACGACAAGTGGTACTAATTTAGATTAATAAGTGGAGTAGAGGTGGCAGAGTAACAGGTCTCTGAGAGACAGGATTCTTTCTGATTTCCAGGTGTTCATTAACTTACATGCAGTAATAAAATACAAATAAATTCTTTAAAAATCATACAATGTGATTTCCTTTTAAAAAATATATCTCTTAGTGTGGAAAAGCATCTACAATGTGAATTTCAGACCCCATTATAATTTCTTATTGGGATAAATAGCAAATTCACAGGGTTTTTAAATGCTCATGTTCCTCACTGTATGTAGTTTGATATACAGTAATGTAATTGAGACCAGCATTGTTGTGTTTTTCGGTCATAGATGTTTTGAAAAGATACTTCTCATGTTAACATTTCTTTTCTTGCGTTAAATTTTTTTCGAACGAGCTGTTTGTGTTCAGTGACTCATCTATAGTAAAAATACTTACCATAAGCAAAATGTCATGCATCCATTAAGCAGCGTAAATGAAAGTACCAGCTGCTGCTAAAATAAAGTTGTCATTTCATTTAACAGAATGTGAGTCATAGTTTGGTATGTGGTTCCTTTTTTAGGTTGTCGTGATGTAAATTGTACCAAATGCTGGGTTTCCTTTTTTAAGTAGAAAAATCAACTAAGGACTACAGAGTAGATATATTTTATTATTATCATCTCAAACTTGATATAAGTGGTATCTTTCATGTTGCATGTTATAGAAAAACATTTTGTCTATTAAAAAGTATGTTAAAGTTATGAGAATAATAGAAAATAAAAATGTCACAGTTTGATTATTTTGATAGTGATATTTCTGGTAAGACATAATTAACAGATTTAAATAATTTCTCCCCAGATACATTTTTGCTAAAGGTTTTAGAATAAGGTGGCCAAATGGAAGATGTTTGAAGTAAATGTGTTTTTGTCCAAAATATTGATTTTACTTTTGTCATCCTGCTGTTTGAAGAGCATTTCACCTGACCTGAGTGTTTTGGAAAATGCGTTAACAAAATGTTTTCATGTCTTGCCATATTTCTGCATTTGTGGGTTTACTTCCAGCTTGCCTTTAAATGAAGCTGTTAATGTTGATTTCACACAAAACATCTCTTTTATACACAACTCTCTCCAGCTTCTAAGCCTGGGAACAGATAATTTTTACCTCAAGGGGATTTTGTTTGTCATTCACTGCACGATGTTGGAACGAGGTGCCAGAGAGGTGAGTCTCTCTTTGATGATGTTGCTCCTGTTCAGCAGCGCTAGTTATCAAAACGAGATGGTTGTGACACAAAAATTATGCACACTCACATAGACTATATTTTCAACATTTTCCCATTACTATTGTATTACATACACCTGCTGTATGGTTTATTATAACTCTTTTCTGACAAAATGAATCAGCCAATTGGAGATTAAAGAGAAGAAAATGGCAGAGGAACGAAAATGACCACTATTTTATTCTGCTGATCTGAAGGGAAATTGAGCAGTTCCTTTTGTTAATTATCTGTTGCATAGTGTTCCATCTCTAAGTTATGATGGGAGGATTATTAGTGTGTTTGAAGTAAAAAAAACATCACTGTGCTGCATCATAGATCTCTGCATTTATTAAGATACAAACAATGCCAGATTTTGGTCCGGCTTGTTTGGATTTACAAAACTTTGTAAACTTTTTAAAGATGTTGCTTAGAGGGGCCAAATATAGAGAGGAGGAGTGTTTAAATGGAGTGTGAATCAGTCAAGTTTGCAGCACACCATTAATGGTTAGGGTCCGACCTCGCTTCCTTCCTGGCATGTGGTCATTGTGTGTTTGAACAGTGATGGCTCTCTCACTCTACACATCCACGCATCATTGAACTCAACGCTTGAATGTTTGGAAGCAGGGCGACCTTCCCAATAGGGCCTAGGAGGCCAGCTTGCTCTCTCACATACACTCCCTTAAAAACCAAAAGCATTGGTCCTTTTTTTTTGCTCCGTGAACATAAAGAATAGTACTGTGATCCTGCATGCAAGTGCTTAATCTTTTTATATGCAATACCTTTCCTGATCTGAGAAAGCTTTCTCCAAATTTTTGTTTAACATATCTTTCCAATTCAAACAAAATAAACTTGTACTTAACCTGCAAATTACTCCACTTTGCAGCAATATCACATCATTTTGCAATTGTCTAGTTCAGTAAACAGTAATGATTGGGTTAGGGTTGTTTTAATTTTTCTACCCCAGCAGGAAAGATTATTTTGTCCAACAGCTTTGCCTTTTACAGACTCATATTGCAAGTCAAAGGTCTTCAATTAGCATAGGGAGATATGTGTATAGGTGCTTGTTTTAATATAAGTTGATTATTTGGCACGTAAGAGATGCTGTGTGAATGTTACAGTTAGTGTCATTCTCCTGCTTCATAAGCTAGGTACGTTGCTTTGAACATCCAAATTATCATTGTCCAGTTATTTACTAATTTAGGTCTTTCTCGTGTTTGTTTAAGAGACAGCTGATTCTCACCTGGCTGTATCAAACAGAGACTTAGGAAGCCTCTATTTTCTGCTCTTTCAAAGAAAGAATGGTTGGATTCAGAGGATAATGTTTTTTTTTGTTAATTCCATCAACTTCTTTATGTAGCTTGCATGAAATTATCCAGCTATATTTTTAATCTCTCCATTTCTTAAAGAGTTTATTGATGCTCCTCAATGATGGTAGAGCCTGGCTATCTAATGCTATGCCACGGGTAAGAAATATTTAATCATAACTGACCTGTATGTGTTTTTCTTTTGATGTATTAACACTCTTCTTACTCTTTCATTGACCGCATCATTTTTTTAAAAGGTATAAAGTGCTGGTACCCATGAGCAACACTGCAGCTTCCCTCCTTTCCCTAGTATAGGTTATTTCTTCTTCTTGTAACTAGTATAATGTGTGGCTTCATTTTCTTTTTGTGTCCAGCAAATGGATTACAGACCCTCTGTTGTAAACCAGAGTCCTACAAAAAACATGCTGATCAGAAGACAGAAAGGGGAAAAGTATGGTCTGTGCCTGCTGCAGTGAATAATTTAGGTAACCAGCTAAATGTTTGCGGAGCTGCTGCTTATTAGAGGGTCTGAGCAGAGCTTCATAGTGGTGTTTGTTAAAGTTAGCCATATCTGTTTTTTTGTTCAATTGTATAGCATGTTTCCCCATTTAACATGAGAGCTTAGAGGTCCTTTGTTTTTAAGTGTCTCAGCAGATTTACTGCTTTCTGGCCACAATGTTCAAGTACTCTTTGCACACAACCCTACAGAGGATACTGAACTTCCACACCGCATAAATCCCTATTGGCACTTTAACTAATGCAAATATTCTCCTATTATCTGGTCAACTGACCAGACAAACACTTTCTTTATTTGACACAAATTGTGACTCAAAATGTTATTTTAAGTATTTTTAAAATTTAGTTTTGATTTCTGGTCAGTACAGAAAAAGTGTACTAAACGATATTTGAGCATTCCAGAATACTGTAAAAGAATAGTAGTGCTTTTGGTTGCTGATTCTCAGACTCTATATCTGGTGGTTTGTCTGTCACCTTTTATTATTTGATGCATGGGAATTTCTATTTTGCAGCCCTGGCTGCACTCAGGTGCCACCAACAGTAAGCTCCATGTTTGAAGATGCAACATCTAATCCCTTAAAGTAATCTTTCAAAAAGAGATTGCATTCAAAAGAAACATAGTATGTATTGATACAACTGCTTCAGTGACATCAGGAGGATTTGATCTGCAGGACCCTATTATAAAATGTTTTTATCATTTTTTTTTATTACTACATACTTGACCTTCCCCAGTCTAATCCAGCACTTTAAAAAGGATTAGTTTAGTAGAAGTATTTTCTCTGTTGTTTTATAGTCTCCTGTGGTTTAAACCTATGTTTCCAAAGCAAAAAAGTTGACTCTGTTGGGTGCATTATAGAATATTACCTTTTGGAATATGATGCCAAATACTCACATGTGGAAACCAAACCATTCAGCTGAGACACATGAACTTGTTTGACTGAGAAAGACCCACTGACCCACTTGTGAAAGAAGGCAGTAGTTAATTGGCCATTGCTGTGGTGACTGAGATGTACTCTCCTCTTTTTTGGATTTATTCCACCTCTTTTGGCCCAGACTAAACTGTTTTAGCTTCCATTGAGTGGTGATGCTTTCATAAGTGATCAGACAGTTTAATTAAGCCCTGACAGTCTCTGGATGGAGAGCCCTTTATTTTTGTACCTTTGCATTCTACTTTGAAGGTGAACATCAAAGTGCTTGTAAATGTTAGAGTCCTGATTGTTCCCTCTTGTTCCTATTATTAAGTATCCAATTTAGCTGTCTGTTTCTTTGTAGTCCAATTAAATAAAAGGATAGGAAACTCCTAACATTTTTTTATGCCTTCTCTAATCCCTAAAACACTAAAGTGATCACTAAAATCACAAAAGATCAAATACACCATTGTACCTTGACAATTTATTTGTCATTAAAAATACAGCTACAATAATCAGTTTATATTTATGTGAATTTATAGAACAGACCACCAGAAAGTAATTATCATTGAGTTATTTACTGCTTATCTGATCAATTTAGGTTGCCGGTCATGTCTCATTGGTTTGTAGCTGAACTATACTTTATTTTGTCCTTTTTCAGAAGTTCAGTGTTTTGTACACTTTTTAACCATGCTTTAAACTTACCAACAACTTTATCCCTGACTCATCTGATATGTTTCTTATTGATGTTTTTTACTCCCTACATTGGTTGGACTGGGTTTTATTCATGGGTGTCAAGTTAAAATTACAACACTACAGCTTGGATTGTTTTAGTAATACATAATTTTGAACATCATTTGTATAATTTTAATACACCACACAATATTTTTACCCAAAACAAATTCCTTACAATCTGTGGCTGTTGCACCAACATCGTCAGAAGGTATGAATAGCTTTGCAAGGCCCTGCAGCACTACCAGAGAGACTAATTTTGACCTTGTTAGAATGACATATGACTTTTTATGCTACCTTTGCTTTTTCTGTTTATTTTTCTCTTAAATAAGAGCTCACTTGCTGTAAACAAATAAGAATTTGTATAAACTTGTTCTGTGCATGCATGAGTTCCCTCTGAGTACTCCCATTTTCCTCACATAGTCCAAAAACCCGATTCTGGTTAATTAGTCAATCTAAATTGTCCTCAGAGGTGAGTGTGTTTCTGGCAGGGCAGCCCAGAGTCTTATGTCTCTGTGTTGCCCTATGATGGACTGGCGACCTTTCCAGGGTGACCTCGCCCAATGACTGCTAAAGATAGGCGCCAACACCCCAGTGACCATGCAACAATAACTGGATATAGACAATGGGTGGATGTTATTCAGAGTAAAGCTTAGAGATAAAGTCTTCCCCTAAAGGTTCTATATCATATTTTATTTAATCTAGCTGAGACAAATAAACACAAGTAAGAACTGATGAAATAGAAGATCTCTGATGTTTGGGGATCATTTTAAATTCACTGAAAAAATATTACCATAAAAAAAGAGCTCATAGATGTAATGATGTTGAGTTCAATTAGGCTTTAAGATGCAGATGACCCATGTGTCTGTAATACAGTTTTAGTGTTTCGTATATCTAATACTGATGCTTGTGAACAGCCGTCTTCTGATTGCAGGCTGGAATATTTCTCTTGCATATTTCTAAATCTTGTTTTTATCTAATATTCAATTCAAGTATAAAATATGTGGAATATTGATCACTGACCTCATTCTGCTTGTACTCCTCTTGGCAAAACTGCCTTTTTCTGCCCTATCCAAAATCAAACTAACTAATGTTTTGGAACAAATGTAAAACTTGTGTTTGGAGCCACTTAGAGCCATTCAGCAGTAGTTTATATGGAGTCAATCAAAACGCGGTCTCTGATCACATGATTCCAAGATGGCAGCCCCCCATCCCTTGCCCCAGAAAAAATAATGAAACAGAGACCGAGATGGATATGGAAGAAATGCAGCTCCTCATTTTGTTGATGAAGCATCATCACATAATATAAACATGTGTAGTCCAAATTGCACTAACCGAATGACCAATTGGACCAAGTTCAGCTTCTACAGGCTCCCTGTCAGCAACCTACGAAGACTACAGCTGTAATGGTGGTGGGTGCGATGTCATTGAAATCCCAGGTTAGTGTAAATTGGAAAAGTAGCTCCAAACTTGTCTGGGTGAGTAAATAAACGTAATATTTGCTAAGAATAAAGTCCACGTTGAAAAAACTCAAACCTTTCCTTTAAACAAGTTTGTCAAATAAAATGTGCCTTGGGTCACTAAGTAGAGTAGTTGTCTTGCAGTCAGAAGGTTGTAGGTTCAATTCCGAAGTCTGTATTTGTTAATGAAAGTGTGTGTGATTTGGAGTGCGAATCGGTGAATGTGTCACCATTGTAAAGTGCTTTCAGTGGTCATTATGACTAGAGAAGTGCTATATAAGTCCAGTCCGTTTACCATCTCATTTAAGACACCAATGAAGTGATAACAAAACCAAAAATTCAATGAAAGCTGTGTCCACCTGTTCATGTTTCTTTAAAGATCTCTCTTGAAGCAAGTATATCTGCTACCAAATCTATCCCTTTTCCTTCAGCCATTCTGGGAAAATAATCTTTGGGTTTAGTTCAGCGATTTTGAAATCTTTCAGCCTCTTAAGAGTACTTATCCAATCATAGGACATGCACATGCCAACTTCAATGTAAGACCTTCTAGCTGGCCTTGTTGTCACAGACTTGAGAGTTTCAGTTCACTTATAGCGCACAGGAGCGTGAACTGTTGATTCTGAAGGCAGATTTCATAGAACCTGACAACTAGGGCTGTGCAATATGACGAAATATATTGTCAGGACGATAGAAAACGCCCATCGTTTTATATATGAATCTCTATTGTTTAAGCCACGATAGGGTTTTACGGCAGTACATTACATCAAGATGTACCTCATAGCATTCCTGTGCATGCTGCCACGACTCGACTCTGCTTTTACTCATTGCCTCTCTCTGTATTCGTTGTTGTGGTTCTTGAGCAGCTCATAAAATAAATGTGAAGTGTTGGAGTCCGTTGGTCGGACCGGGAGCTCGAAAGCTTTACAAACAACTGTTGTCTGATCTGACAACGGACCAAATGGCATCGATAACCGTAACGTGACTATTTTCCTAATCCTGCTTTTCAGGAACCAGTGCGTGATCATACGAGCAGCAGCCGCCTGGCGTGTGGGTGTAGCTGGGACACATCTTGAGGGGGGAACACATATCATAAGACCCCTCTTTTACATAGGAGACATGCAGATAGTGAATCAAATAAAAACAAGAGGGTGCATGAGGAGAGAGAAAAACACTGCTGCCAAATTGTGCTGTAAGTTAAGAAAATTTGTGACAGCAGGTATTGCGGCAAATGCAGAGTGTAGAGCTAAGCCGCTCTCCTAAAAGATCACGGATATCCATGGCTGCTGCAGGTGGAAGGAGATCACTACATGATGAGTCTGGGTGGTGTTATTGTCATCTATCATTTAAAACTGCATTTCTAAGTTGTACATTTTTATAAACTATTTGTGAAATAAATTAACAGAAAAATATTTATGTCGTGAAGTATATTGTTATCGGGATATAAACCGATATAAAAAATGTTGCCATATCGCCCAGCCCTGCTGACAACACAAGCTAGCTGAAATGGGATTGAAAAAAAAAAAAAACTCTACCATAATCTGCATAATATATAGCACTGGAAACAGCACAACAAAGTGGATATAATATGAGATGAAGAGAACAGACCAGGGAGAATCATTTTATTAAAAAATACATTTTTAAATATATTTACTTCTCTGAGTATGGTTATCGTATTTTTCAGATTATAAATCGCTCCGGAGTATAAGTCGCGACAGCCAAAAATGTATAATAAAGAAGGAAAAAGACATATATAAGTCGCACTGGAGTATAAGTCACATTTCTTGGGGAAACTTATTTGATAAAATCCATCCCAGCTGGGTGAAAAACCACTCACTCAAACCGACCGTGGCTCCTCCTGCGGCTGACTGGATGCCTAGACAAATAGGAGGAGCCGCAGCACCGAAGCGAGCTGATAGAAATATCCACGCACAGCTGCCAGCTGGGCTCTCTGCTGCTACAGATCGAAGCGTGAGGTCCTCCGCTGACTTTTCAAAGAGAGAAGCTGTTCCTTAGTTCTAAGACTGTGCTGGACACTTTTTGAACTGCCCTCCTCGCAATCCCTGAATTTGATTGACGATCGAACTCTACCTTTCCTTCGTTTTTTTTATGTGTTAATAATTTCACACATAAGTCGCTCCTGAGTATAAGTCGCACCCACGGCCAAACTATGAAAAAAACTGCGACTTCTAATCCGAAAAATACGGTAACCATGCAGAGAATGCCTTGCTGGCCATTATTGGCCACCACTGCTAAGGACATGCTGAAAAGGCCAGGTCATGAAGTTTGAGCCACATAGGGTTATATTGGGTTAAGTTGCACAAAGTTAAAATTTCCCAGGCAGGTCCCTTTGCGGCTCTAATGTTAAAATATATTTTTGAAGAAAAGTGTATTGATCTACCTGACATTATAAAAATAAGCTCACTGAAGATGAGCTGCACTGAAAAGAAACACATATCCTCCTTTTTCCTCAGAGATTAGTTGCCTTTTCCGAACAGGGTAGCCTTTAAAGTTGTGGGAAAGTACAGAGAACAGATTTTTTTTTTATTATTATAACCACTTTCAAACCTGCTCAAAATGTAGTATAGAACAGGATCTGTCAAACATTGTCTTCCCCAGAAAGCTTCTGAAAACTGTTAGATGGAAACCATTTTTCAAAAGGGTTTGACATGTGTTCGTTTTTGTTCCCGACCACTGATTCTGACTTTAAAGTTTCCTCTGGAGTTTCAGTGTCATTTTAAGGCCAAATGATTAGTCATTCATAACTATATTATTTTTTAGTCTTACAGCCACAGATTTAAAGAATAGACAATCTCAGGTCACCTTGTGTAATTAAGAACCCTTACAGTTTCCTTGATTAATTCTATTCATTTTTTGACTGTTCTGTAGGACTAGAGTGGTATAGGAGCACAATGTCATCCTGAAAATAAGACCAGGCCTCTTAACTTTAATTTATTTTGTCAGAAGATGGAAATTTATGCTTTTACCCTTTAGGACAGATTTTGCAACATGAAGAAACGTTTACATTTTTGCGTGTGGGTGTGTGTTTGTGTGTGTATGTACAAGAGTGATACCCTCCAAACTTCAAAGAGCCTCATATGGTTTTCATCTGAGCAAACTTGAGATGTATTGATCCATCTCTAATCATGCACTCACACCTTGCACCTAGAAAAGAAACCAGAGGGAAGATGAGTTTTTTCTTCTCCTCTCTCAAAACTTAAAAGGCTGAGTTGAATTATAAAGTTTGACAAGAGAGGTGTGACAGTTGTCTAGAATGTAGGAGCAAAGGCAAAAACACAGCAGGAGTTGAGCCAGAGATGGAAGGCGACAGGATTATTTTTTTATTTGTGTTTAAATAAGAGGAAGAAAATTGACTGTAGGACTAAGAGCTGTAGATAGGGAGGAATTTTGCTTTATACGCATAAACCAAAGATTATTCTAGTTTAATACGTACAAGAATGTATAAGATATTCTAGATAATCGAGTAATTTTATTCTGGAAATGTTCATGTACATCAAAGTTTAGTTTTAGGCTTAACATTTTTGAATTAGTTTGGTAAATAGCCTACTGCATCTTTATTAATGTGTTCTTAACAAAACACAAAAACCTTTAGCAATCTTTGCAGTGATTTGCACCCCAAACAAAGGTTTAAGAAATAACGCTTAAAATAAGTAGATATTTATTTTTATCTCTGTCATCATAAATCTCTATCACCATTTATCTGGTACCTCAACAATTCTTTTTCTATTTCAGATGTTCTTTTATTTTAAACCTTTTAATTGTTACTCTAACTTAACGCTACACTATGTATTGCAACTATCATCAATATCAGTGTTCAATATTCATATCCTAACTGACTGTATGATTGTTGGTTAATATATTCTAAGTATCATGAACTTACATTTTATATGACATTGGAATATTTTGCCAGTTAGACAGAGTCTCATGGCAGATGCTCAAACAGGACACACATCACTTTCCCCAAATGGCTAAAGGTCACAGAGTTATAGAAGCACAGATACAAAAAAGAAGAATGAGCATTTATTGCAACTGATATCATCATCGCAATATATACTTATATTATCACCATTCACAAGATTTCTAACACTGTGAAGCCCTACTCTGACTGTAAATATGAACCAGTTTATGTTATTACCTATTTTCATGGTAACTCTCTGACTTTATGCAGATCAACTCACATCTGGCTAGCTTAGGCCCTGTTCACCCGTAGCCGGGTATCTTACAAAACGGATATATTTTTCTACGGTTTGGCCTGTCATCCACATGTAAACAGAGATTTTCGGCACCAAAAACAAATCTTTTTAAATTCTCCGGCCAAAGTGGAGATTTGTGTTTTCTCCGTTTTCAGCGTCTGTGTGTGGATGGACGAAAATGTAGTTTTAAGAGCTTTAATGTCACTATCCGCAACAAAAAATGCTCAAACATTAATTCCACGACCTGTGTTTATCCTCAAAAACAGCATTCATGCCCTCAGAGCTCTGTTGGCATCATCCATTGTTAAAGTGCGTTTTGTTTGTTTGCTTTTACAAGCTTCATGACTGCTGTGTGCTGAAGATAGAGGATAGAAAGTTATAGTGTGTTCTATTTGTCTTGTAAGCGCGACTTGCAACTCGGGAGTGACGTCACATCCGTGTTGGAAAACCAGTACAGCCGGGTTTTGCGTTCTGTTTGTACACAACACGGCAGATCGGAGAAAAGATGGACGCCTCCAGGAAAGTTGCTGTTGCGCTAGCTCTAAAAGAGTACAGAGAGCTACAATCAAAGTTTGTGGTTCATCAGCAAAATATGGAAGAAGATAATAGAAAGCGGAGAATGTAAGTTCATGTTTCATCTTATTTGATTGTAGTCTATGAATGTTTTAACCGCTGTTTAAGTGAAACTTCCGCTGCTATCGTTAGCACCACTGGTAAATGTTTGTCTAATATGCTTTATATATGTGTAACGTACGTTTTTAGATGTACCTAAGAGGCTGAAAGATATTAGTGGAAGTTTATTCTGAACGGAGGTTTTGTTAGCAGAAGGCTGTACTACAATACGTTACAAAGAAAGGACAAAGAAACAAGGAAAGGTGCCTCAGTCTGCGTTCTTTGATAGACGTGCCTGATTAAATGATGTTTGGAATGTCCCTCTTCAGTTAGATTCTAGCCATATGTTCTATAAGAAATGAAACAATATAACAGAGCAAAATATTTTAGACAACATTTATTCATTTTAGTTTTTTCTTTTCCTCAGGTCATTGATCTCAATTGTGCTGCGCTCCAGACAACAAATCATCCTCAAGACGGGAACAGAGTGGGAAATCATGCTCAACTGGAGTGATGCCACCTTTGCTCGTCATTTGAGGATCTCAAAACACCAGTTTGAGTACCTCTTGACAAAGCTGCAGGAGAACGGCCTACACACTGATCACACTCAAGGAAGGCCTCCGGTGCCTGATACCAAGAAGCTGCTAATGTTCCTGTGGTATATGGCCAATCAAAACAGCTTCAGGGAGATGTATGACAAGTTTGATGTGTCACAGTCAGCAGCGCACAGAATCATCCTGCAAGGTCTGACCATCATGTCAGGCATGGGGAACACCTTTATCTCCTGGCCAAATACTTGTGAGAAAGCTGCCTCTGCTGCCGCCTTTCACCGCACCTGTGGCCTTGACGGGGTTATTGGGGCGATTGATGGCTGCCATATCAGGGTCCAGAGGCCCCCCATCAGAGGAGGGGATTACATGAACCGCAAGGCGTACTACTCTGTACTCCTTCAGGGGATTGTGGATGATCGGGGCCGCAACGAATAGACTCATTTTCACAGTTGAAAGCTTGTAAATACATGTTACAATGCAATTGCTCTTTCTAACATGATTAATGTTTACTTTTTATTTTCTGTGTACAAATAAAAGTGGTTTCCCTACATTTAATGCTTCACCTTTTTCTAGCGCACAGTTTTATTTATTTGCAATTGTTAATATCAAATGAGAAACACAGAATAAACAATTTAATGCAAAATATATTATATATACAACTTAACGAACTATAAAAACTTTGAGTTATAAACATAAAAGTGGTTTCCCTTAATTGATGGCTTCACCTTTTTTTTAGCCCACAATATGGTTTTGAGAAAATGAAGGCAAATATATAAATGGCTGCAATCCCATATAATATCAATGGAAAGATAGACTAATGACAGTGTACTCGATGGAAAGAGTAGCAGTAAAACTCCAGGTGTAAATGGACTTATTCGTAAAATGCTGGGCCAGTTATTGCTTATTTTAGATTATCAGGCCAAGACTGACATTATGGTGAAAATGGCTAAAACTAACACTTGTCATCTGAAGTATTTTCCCCTTTGATTTCTTAATTTATTTTATTCTTACTGGGTGATTTCCCTACTAAAAAGGATACTGTTTACTATTTTGTTTTGTTGTTTGTTTGAATGGCCTTATGAGGCAGTAGTGTACAATTTGAACATGCAGAACTATAAATAAAATACTGTCTTCAAAAAAAGAAAAAATTAAGGTTTTGGTAAGAAACAAGCAAATATTTATTGGCAATAAAAAAATATAAAATGAGAAAAATAATTAAAAAATTGAATACAAAAAATAATATATATACAACTTAACAAACTATGAAAAATTTGAATTATAAATGTAAAAAATAGAGGGAGGATGAAAAGACACTCAGAATTTATCAATCAATCGTGACATAAGACTTCCAAAGCCCTGCTGGGAAGACCGCATCTGGTCCATGACCTCCTGGTGGCGCCGCTGGCTGGCAATTTCGGCATCCCGCAGGATAGCAAGGA
This sequence comes from Apricaphanius iberus, assembly GCA_028564705.1. Classification (NCBI taxonomy): domain Eukaryota; kingdom Metazoa; phylum Chordata; class Actinopteri; order Cyprinodontiformes; family Aphaniidae; genus Apricaphanius; species Apricaphanius iberus. The sequence goes on along the minus strand of JAPXFQ010000489.1, from coordinate 239,273 downwards.
GGTCATCGTCCCGTGGACGCTTGCGTGGCATTCTTGGGGTGGTGCATGGTGTCTCTGGTGGTGTGGAGCTGGATGCTGTGCTTGTTGCTGGGCTGGGTGACGATGTGTGTGAGGAGGTGGTGGCTGAGACGGTGGTGCTGGAGGTGGTGGCTGCGGCTATGGGGGCAGTGGCAGTTTCACTGCAAACCACTGCTCCCTGTCTTCGGACATCCACCCTGTCTTTAGTTCCCACAACAGGGAACACGACATCATGTTGGGCCCCAAGCAGCTCATCCATTTCTCTGTAAAACTGGAAACGCATGGTGCCGTTCCCTGTGCTTGTGTTATTGTCCTTTACTTTCTTATAGCCGTCCACTAAGGTGGACCACTTCCTGGCCACCTTGTCAGGGCAGAATGTTTCTTTATACTGTTCTGTCAGTTTGGATGCCATGTCTGCCCACATCTCCTTTTTGTTCTTTCGGCCAAACCTGAGTCGGCTGTTGAGGTCCTTCAGAGACTTTGGGAGACCCTCTCCCTCCCTCTCCAGATGTAGCCTCATCAGGTCTATGAGGAAGAGTGTGTGCTCCTTTGTGAAGCAGTCATGCTTCCGCATGGGCAAAGCTGTGGGGGTGTCGGCAGTGGGTGCCTCAGGGCAGCAGCCTATAACACATAAAAAGCAATATGTCAGTAAGCACAACATTATTAACATCCTTACTGGTGTTATTCTAGTGATTATACTATGATGATTATTTCTGTTATCTTACTAGCTTCAAAAAGGTTGACCTTGATGGTCAGGTCCTCATCCGCATAGTAAACTGTGGGGTCATCTGCACGCTGGTACAGAGGACCGGGGAACAGCAGGGTCCTCTGGGAGTTCAGGAACAGTTTCATGTTCTCATCTAAATACACTAAAACACAAACATACACGTTAGCTTGAAAGAACATGTAGTACTGAAAAAAACAAACTAAAAACGATTGCCTTTGTAATGTGTTTGCAGCTATGATGTTTCATTTGTGTCCTTTGTGTAATATGCTTTTTAAAATAGTATCTTTATGTGTTCAAACGTTTTAACGTTAATCAAATATAGACATACGTACATTGATATACATTGATCACATAAAAATATAGTCTAAATACATACAACACTGAGAAAAACAAATGCCTATGAGCCATGAGGTTTCCTTTGTCTGTAGCAAAGCTACAAAATAACTTATTGGGTGGTCTTTAGCACGTAATAAGACTGGAACAAGATGCATATAGGTAACCGTATACACTGCTATGTGTATGACTTCTGCATTCCGTTACAACAAAGACAAAAGTGCCTAAAATAAAAGAAAGCCACAATGTTTACTTACGTGTGATGCTCGTGGTAGCCATCTTGATAACTGAACTCGGGGTCCTCTGACCCTCGACGAGTTGACGACTTGTATTTACGACCTCGGGAGCGTTCTATTTGCAACTTCCGGGTCGTAATCCCGGAATCCGACTCGGGAAGGGACCGAGTTCGAGTTGGACAAATAGAACGGGGCATTACTCTGAGTGGATAGGATTTGGGAGAACTACTGCCCCCTACATGGAGTAGTACAGGGCAGTAAAAAAAAGAAATGTTTCAGTCACATTCATTTTACAGGGATGTAGGGTGCCTGGAATTGTTAAAGAAGGATTTTTATTCCTCACTGAATAAATGTTCTTAAATGTAAGTTGTTGTTTTTTTAGAAATCTTTTTATGCTACTGGATTAAAAATGTTATTTAGTTTTGTTTATCTATACCAGGGGAGCAATGGGGGTGGAGAGGGTTGTAACTGAATGTAAGGTTCATAAAGCTAATGTTGCTCTGTCACGGTCTTATAATCACAACTTTGTGCTATGCTGCTGCTATCATGAATTGTTAATCAGCACTCTTTGCTGTTCCTCAAGCACTTTAATAGGAAGTATGTTATGAATGAACGAAAAACAAGAACTAGACCTAGTGTAAAAGTTTTTACCCCCCACAAAACTGGCACAGATGTCACAGTGTGTGTGTTTGCAGTTGAAGTTGAAGTCTGTGATGTTGACCTTAATTTATCACATTAGCACCAAATCTCTAGAGAGTCTATGGAAATGTGTTGGGAGTTAGTAACCTCCAGCAACTAACTGATTTAAATGAACGACACATTTGGCCTCACATTGTAAATTATATTCACATGCGACTATTTGTGTTCATGTGTGGTGCGTGCACATGTGTGTGGGCAAACGCAATTGTGTGTGGTGGGGGGGCCAGCAGCAATCAGTAAAGTCAGTTTTTTAATGAGATCAATGCTTCCTTCCATCCCAGATGGTCACGGTACTGGATGCTGTGTGCATGCTTTTACTTTTGTGTGTATATAAAGGGAATGGGCTGCAGGTACCCTGGACAGATAAATCTTTAATTGTATGCTTTTTCTCATGTTTCATTAATTGCTTCTTGGATCGATAAAAGAATGACGGCATTTTTACTTGGACTAAAACTGTGATTGAATTGAAGTGGGTGTTGTAAGTACTATACTAATAGGTTTTATAGGTTTTATAATCATAAATCTATACCTGTTTGGGTTTTATGTTCAACATCTAAGCAGGGACTGGATTTTTCCCCCTTTGCTCTTCATGGCTATATTATTCTCAGTTGTTTATAGAACATTTTTTAGAAATTGCATGTTTTGAGCTATTTGCATGAACATTCTTGATCACTGAGGGAAAAAAACCTTTCATTGCATTTTCATTTGCAGAATGTTTCCCAGTCCAAACAAACTAGGCCTTTGTGGTCTGTATTGATGTGCAAAAGTGTGAGGGAGGCTAAATACCTGACTGCAGTTGTTTTTCTATGGATAGTTGTGTTTCGTATTTTTCCCCCCTTTTCTTTCTCTTGCCTTGATTTTAAATCCATTCCCGTCTCATCCCTCTCCCCCTCATGTATGCTTTTTAATCAACAACAAGAACTCTGCTGAGGGGGCAAAGCTGGTCATGTGTGGAAGCACTATGATTGCATTGTTTTTCTTTGGGGTAAAGGAAGTGAGTCAGAAATACAGAATCTGGTAGTACTTTTGACTAAAAGTGCACCTGTATCTGTCACTGTGCATTCCTGAGAGTCTATTTTTTCCATCCAGGTTTTAGTCCATGACAGCTTAACACAAGATCATATATGCCACTTCTGGTGTTTACAGGTGGGTTTTTGCTGGTTCTCAACATAACAAATTGTGACAGAGATGCAGCAATAGATTGATTAGGTTTATAGATGGGATGTTTTTGTCGCCTACTGATTACACAAACTGTCAACACAAGCTGTATTTTAGATACATTCAACCTGTTTTTTTTTATGAAGGTTTCTGTTAGGGTTGGGCCCATACCGATACCACTATCGTAAATACATACAGATAAAGCAAAAAAATAAATTATCGTACTGGCAAGTACTTCTGTCGTTCACAATACCATGCGGCTTTTTTCCAGCCCTACACTACCTCACACTGAAACAGGCATTGATAAAATCTTGTGTGATGCTTGTTTGATCTTGCTAGAATGCCAATCTTTTTTCCTAATATGCAGGACTGAAGTTTCCAGAGGTGGTATGAATGGCACTAAATTTAACAGCAGCAAGATTTGGATTTGCATCATGTGAAAGAGCAAGTGGAGTTTGTATCCTTGAAGGATATGAGCAGCAACCGAAACAGTCGGCTCACTACTCGGTATCGGCAGATACCTAAGGCTCAGGTATCGAAATCGCCGTTGGACAGAAAAAAAATTGTATTGGAAGTCTCTACATTTTATGCACTGACTTCAAAAAATTCTTGGTATCAGAGAGCTCTTAACCAAAGCCAAGTTTGGAAAACTTCATGGGAAACACCAATAATTAAAAAATTCTGATTAGTTGTTCAAATGAAAATTTGTAAGAAATATAAAAATATATGTTTAGATTAAATCCTTTTTAATTTACTACAAGATCTTCATAGTAAAATGAATAGAAAAGTTCAAATGCATCACATCAACATTTCAGATGGTTACGTACAAACCTCAGTGTTCCTTTTGTGATGCTCCATACAAAATTTTCCCTTTAAAGAATTTGCTAAGACATCTGGATATAACAAACTCTCACATCAGTGAGTAGCTCCACTCATCAGCAACAAAAGACACCAACAACAGAAGAGATAACAAAAGACAGACGTAGAAGAATCAGGGATTGTTGCCGTGGTTCTGTTTGCCATATTTTTTTAAACTGCTTCGCCAGCAACTCTTCAGGTGCGTTCACACTGGCCAGCGCATCCAGGCAGCAGAGCAGCTAGATTACATGCAAAATCTATGGTACTACGCAGCAAGTCACACAGGGCACAGCGGGCATAAACACATCCATACAGCTATTGCGCGGACGGTCGATCAAGGCGTCGACGTAGCTGCTGTGTGAAGTTGGGAAAATTGAACTTTTGGGCAGCAAATGCGGGGCAGCAACAGATCAGTGACTCTTTGCAATTATTATGCCATCAATGCATAGATCAGCCAGTCAGTCATTCAAAATGGAGGATACACAGATTATCGCTGTGTGTAACTACCATGACTTGTCTTTGTGTTTTTATAAGGACAGGAAGATATCTGAGTATATTGGAGTGCCAGGTAAACTGTTGAATATTTTATTTCAACTTTCTTGTGCAACAGAGAAATCCCCACCTGCTGACGTGACGCGCAGACACGGAAAACTGTGCAAAGTGTGTAAGCAGATGGTTTTCATTTTTAAAGCATCAACGTTTGTCCGTTTAGCTTGTTGTATTGCAAAATCTCATTTCACTCTGAGTTTCAACCAATCAGCATAACTAAATCCAGACCTGGCGCCAGGGCAATTTAGCTGGGCGGGCATTGGTTTATTTTGGGGGGGCACAGTTTTATTTAACCCCTTCACGTTTTTATCTCCCGTCTGCAGTGTTACATATTTCCAGGTCAAAACTGCCTTTGCCGACACTCTATCTATACATCAATTAAAGGCAGAGTTTCTTTTAGAGGCGGGTGGCCGAGGTAGGTTAAGGAGTTTTTCAGAACAACTGGTCTGTTCTATATTGGTGATCAGAAAGTTTGTGTTCGTACTCCAGAAGGAGCCGCGGATGAGCCGCTTTCATACTGTGTGTCTGCTTATGTACGCGATTGAGCCTTCGTCCTCTATAAAAGATTATTTTTGGATACATACTTGGAAATGTCTTGATCAAGTCCCTCAGCATGGCTGTGGTGAAGTCAAACTGATAAACTGTTAATGAGAGGGAAAAAGCAGACGTCACCTTACAACCAACTTTGTACAAATAAAAGTTACAGCAAAAAGAAACAAACACCAATTCCTGTTTCTTCTATTTCAGTCTTTTATTTTTGCTGCACTGAGTGACACAACTCACTGCTGAAACTGATATATGGATGACTTTAGCGGATTCCCTAAAGGGCCGATTGTATATGGAGATACAGTCAGAAAAAGATGTAGTTAAATCAAACTCAAGCTCCAATAGTAGAAACACGAATATTGTAAGCGTTAGTGGTGCAGCACGTAAGCTGCAAGTTACATTATTACTACTCGCTGGTGCGCTAAACCATTTGGATATTATTTACTAGCTGCTACCAGATGTCAGCTGCATACTTCTACTTTGAAAGAAAACTCGCCTAACCTCTCTCTGCTTTGCCTAAGCACCAGAACCTCTGAAATATTTAAGGGAATTAATCCTAAACCCACCTGTAAAGAAACGTCCATACTACCAGGTTGAGATTCAACACCATCCTATCTCTACTCATGATTAAATTGTATGCCAGTCAATGATATGAATCATAGCTTTACACACAGTACAAGCTTCTGTCAAATCACTAAAAAAGCATGAAATAAAAACTTACCGATTGAAGAGGAATCCCAAAACAGCCATCTCAAACAAAACATATTTTTACAACCACAACGATCCAGTTAATTTCCTCCATTTAAATATTAGCCACACAGTGTTTCTTCTCATTCTTATTCTTTGCGTTTCTAAACGGCCTGCTAACAGCAAATTGGTGCACTACTGCCACCAACTGGTACGGAGTGTGTACAACAATCAATACATTGATTAACAGGCCATGACGCTTGGCATTCCCAGCTTTCCAGGGCAGGTACAGCTGTCTCTGTGGGTGGACACTGCCCCCCAATGCCCACCCATGGCGCCGGAACTGGACTAAACCGCAGTTCCCACCCAGCAACTCCACTGGAACATTTAAGAGTACATAGCCCAAAAATGGTATTCAATTCACTCAGTTGTGAATGGCTTGTACTTGTATAGCGCTTTATAAAATCCAGAGGACCCCAATGTGCTTCACACTATATTCAGTTATTCATCCATTCACGCACACATTCACACACTGGTGATGGTAAGCTGTGTACGTTGTATGCACAGCTGCCCTGAAGGACACTAGCAGAAGCGAGGCTTCTAAACTCTGGTGCCTCTGGGCCCTCTAACAACTACCAGTAGGCAAGGTAGGTGAATTGTCTTTCCCAAGCACACAACGGCACGTAGCAGATGGAAGCAGCAAATGAACCCACAATTTCCGGGTCAAAGGCACCAAACTCCACCTCTGAGCTAATGTCGGACAGTTATTAAAAGTTAAGGTTGTCTGAATCTATAAAATTGTCAGTCAGTTGGTGGAAGGCAAGATTCAGCTGTTGCGGATACTCTGCAAAACTGGTTCATCCTTGCTTGATCAAACAAGTCTATTAAATAACCTCCATATAATGAAGGAATCTCACTCATCATTTTTATTTAATAATGTTTTTCCGGCGACAAGGGCTAATGATCTAGCCATGTTTTAACTTGGTCTTTACATTTTAAAGGAAAGACAGTGTTCTTTCCACCTCACCAATATGGAAAAATGTCAAAGTTTCAATGTTCTTCCCTTCATAATAAAGTGCCAGTAATGGGAAAGTTCAATTTTCATATGAAGTAGTTCAAAGTTCAGTTCACACATTTTGAAACGAACCAGTGCAGTTCGTCGATCATAATTAAAAAAAATTTTACTAGGTTCATAGCTTGAAAAATGAGCCAGTTCAAAAATGATTGTTATTTTTTGAGGAATTATTAAACAAATTAACAATCTGAGGTAGGAATCATGCTGGGGTAGGAAACTAAGGCTGTACCTTAGTGCAATATTCAAAACATTTAAAGATGAATTAACTTTAGTCAGTTTTCAATTTCTGTAAATTATAGAAGAAAAATTATAGAACTTGAGTTAAAAAGTGCAACAATTAGCCTAAATAAATAAGTAAAGTTGAAATTACTTATTTAAATTTATGAAAACTGGGCATTCAATTTTTCTTAAAGGCTATAGGTCTCCTATATATATATACTGCAATGTCAAGTTGTCTAGCTGCTGCTGGGTGATGAAGACAACAGTGTTGCTGCTACCATACCCTGTTATCTGGTTTTGAGTGGTGGATTTTGTTTTGTTTTGTTGCAATGTCTTTACATTTTTTCTATGACTTGCACATACCTTGAAAGTGTAGCCGGATGTTTTATGTCCCAAGTTTGCTGTTGACGTTGATGTGAGGCGTAGCTTCTTGAGACCTGCCAGCAAAGTTTACACAAAAATGTAAGAATTTTCCTACCTGGATCTTTTAAAAATTGTTTTAGGTGGTCACAAGAAGATGCTGCTCCAATCATTGATGTCTACTTACTGCTGCAATCACTCAAATTTGTTTACATACTTCACAGTTTGACACCACAAGCATACATGGTGGGACTCGATGACTAGTGTTGCCAGATTTGATATTTTCCCCCTTTTTAACAACAATTGTTTTAGCTGGGCTTTTGTCAGGAGGGCTCAAATAAATAAATGCCAGTACAGTACAGGCACAACACTGACAAATGCCATACTCAAGGGGGTTGTTAATAACATAAAATGGTAGTGCTAATGTATGGCGAATCCATTGATTAGAAAAATATCAGATTTTATAGTTTGTGAATGACTAGACACTGGTCAAGGTTAATCAGTCTGCAAATCAACTGATTCCAGATATCAGTTAATTCCATGACGCAGCTTTAATCAGTACAGATTTCTTTTTACTACAATTGCATGATGGCTTGTTTTATGTATTAATCAAAGATTACTTATTAAAATGTATATGACACATTGTTTAATAAGGAGAATTTCTGATGGACAAATTTGTTTTAAGGTAATTGTTACTAGTGCTGCTAATTGTGGCAACAGTGATTTTCCTATTTACCAATGCTGGTGTTGAAATACAATAATGTTTTCACCAATCATCTTTTTAAGTCTTATAGTCCTTTGTAAATTGAAGTCAGCAGAAATGGAAACTTGTTTGGGCCAGCAAATCACTGATCAATGAAATACTCAAACAGAATTTGCAAGAGTTCTTTGTGATCTAAAATATCTTGATAATTAGTGATATTTCCCCAAAACAAATGTGTTAAGAAATGGCCAAAAACCTGTTGCAGAAAATACCAGAATAAACCCATATAGAGTGTAGGTCCCAATTCGTTCTTATCCTTTTGTTTCCGTATTTGACTTTGGTTTGAAATATTATCATGCACTCTCTACTGTTAGTGTCACCATGATGAAGAGACTGTATGGATTTGTCGGTTAATGAGTCTTTTTGTGTGTGTGCGACTGCATATGCTTCGATGGTGTCCCAATGATGAAGAGCTTCCTGCCTTTTGTGAGGGTAGATATATATATATATATATATATATATATATATATATATATATATATATATATATATATATATATATATATATATATATATATGTATGTGTGTGTGTGCGTGGTGGGGGGGATACAGCACAATGCACGGCTAGAAACGGTCATTAGCTCTGAAGGATTGAAAAGTCAGTGAACGAAAAGTTGAAGATGGATCCTTGAATATTGCCTGTTCGCAAACTCTTGACCTCTGCATTAATTGATTGAAGCCTTCATTGATGAGAGGGGGAGAGACATGCCTGACTGTAGAGAGATCCTCATCCCTCTGTTGAGCAAGGGTTATTTTGCTCTGGCCCATAAGGAGTCTAGTCCCTGACACTGTTATTGTGACATAATGCTTACTAACTAAACATCATTAATACTCGTACACAAACACACACACACACAAAAACATGTTTTGCCGCCTAATGAAGATTGAAGACACTGCTATGGGTAGCATGAGGAATAATCAGACATGTTTGAATGGAGGGTCTGAACGGATTTTGACTTGGACGCTCAGGGAGTGATCGAAGAACATAATCTGTTTTCTCCCAAATATGCCCAACTAACCACGGAAGCGTGGTAATGAGAGAATGATTACATTTTCTGTTCTTTTGATGCATGGCTGAAGCAGATCTCTCTATCTTGCTTTCTCCTCCTCCTCCACACTCCCGCTCATGTTCACAGCAGCGTGGTTAACAGTTTTGCTTTGGTTTTCTTTTAGGTAAGCTTTTGGCTTAGCTAGTTCTAAGTCCCATTGCTTAATTATTTATTCTTAATTATTAACCACCATGTATTTACATTTATTGTATTCTTCTCAAAATAAACCATTTATTGCTTATATCTTTATGAACTTGAAGCTTTCGGCTTGGCATGGGTCTGGTGCTGGGATCTAGGTATACTTACAAAGTCATGGTTTCAAAGCTGCTAATATTTTCCATCACTGTGATATATATCAACACATGCAGATTACAGATGTAGAAAAAGATCCGCAGGAAGATTGTAGACTTAACAGGTTCACAGTTCTGAATTATTTTGTAAATTGCTTCCATGCGACTGCGTGGATTTGAAATGAGAAACAGAGTTATGCAGTCACACATAAACTAGTAGCAGCGAGTGCCGACTAGAAAACAGGCCTGGCGTGTGTTTGTGTTTTGCGACGCTCACAGTGTGAGTGCACCTGCTGCTTTTGGAAAACAGATGATGGATCCAAGAGGCGGATGAACACTATTTCCATGGACTGACTCAGCTGTATGTGTGCTCGTTTGAGTGTTTGTGTTTATGTGTGTATTTGTGCACCCACACTCTGCTAAGGGAGTGGGAGAGCTGGCGAGCCACAGATCAATTTCCTTTTTATTGTGGCAGAGGGGAGACTTGAGATGCATGGCCTCCTGTGACCCAGATTCATTTCTCTTTTCTCTTCCTGCTCCTCCTCATTGGCAAAAGTGGCCGTGCAACAAAAAAGGGGAAAGATAGAGGAGGTGATAGAATAAGTGGAGGAGTTAGGCAAGGGGTAAAAGGGTTGAATTATGGCAGATGATGGCGATAGTGGGAGCATGCAGAAAACAATGGAGGTGCAGTGGATATTGTAAGAATTTTTTTTTTTTTTTAGTTAAGCCTCAGTGCTCAGCATCATTTCAAATCTGTGTCAATTTCACTTGCTTTGTTTTAGCTTTGGGTCACAAATGGGGACTGAATCTTAGGGATGCACCGATCCACTTTCTTCGTTTCTGATACAGATATCTGAGGTTCATAAGCTGCTGATACCGATCCAAACAGTACTGAATTACATAAACTGTGTGCCATGAGAAAAAGGCACCAGGGATGCAAAAATACCACCTTTTTGAAACTGATACAATACCAGTACTTGGATTTGAATACTTACCAATACCAAGTACCAACGCCGATACTTCTTCTACACACAAAAATACAATAAATTGGAAGACAGGTTTTATTTTCTTCTCTGCTTGTAACAACACATGATTGTGAATGAAAAAAAATACAGCAAAAGTAAAATTTCAAGTGAAAAACATTTTCTGTGAAATTATTGCAGTTACTATATTTTAAGTATTGGTTTATGGTATTGGTTAACTTTGACCAATACATTACATAAGAATGGTATCAGCCGTGATACCACTATTGGTATCAGTCCATCCGTACTGAATCTGTGAACTTGTTCAACACTGTCTTTGAATGTTTAATGGTTTAAGAACCCTGTAAAAATTTTGGAAGTGTTGGAATTTGCAGCAGTCTTTGTCTTTATGAACACTGAAAAAGAAAAGGAATATATGGAGAGAAAAAAATAAAACTTTCCCCTTATCATTTAAAAAAAAAAAGTTTCCATCCATTCAGCCATCCATACATTTTAATTCAGACAGATTAGGTTTAAAAAAAAGGTCAAGCCTAAAATTTTTGCAAAAAAACTGTTATTAGCCATAGTACACATGAACATATATTGAAACCCAGTACATATCTGGTTTGCTTTCTTTACTCGTTCGTTGGAACTATTTCTAAAATTTCCACACTGCAGAATGTGTGTTAAAAAATTAACCAAATACAAAACAACACTTAGGAACACTGCATAATCCACATTATGCTGTCCAGAATTTAACACAGCATTCCAATGCTTTATGCTTCCCAAAAGCTGAGAGAGCCAACCACCTAGTAGCAGAAGTGTGACTGAAAAACGGCACTGATGAGGGTGTCCATTTTCACTGTCCTTTCCTTCTGCAAGACCCATCTGTTTTTCTTTCCTTTCCATCTCATTTTATAGTTTGATTTATAATTTACATTCATTGGTAGTTCTCCACTCTGCTGGTCTGGATGCTGCAATAAGGCCTTTTTATCAGAGCAATTTGCATGTTATTTAAAACAAATTCCCTTCAGAGGCTGTTTGTCTGACGCTTTCATGCACATTGGCTTGGTTTGGTCCTCTAACACAGTCAGATCCTGCCAAAGCACAGATCTCGAGTATACCCTGTTTGACAGGGGACTCTTCCAACCCCACCCAAAGAAATCTTGGGAGGTGTGAAGGTTATTCCATCCAAAAGTGACTTTCGGCCACCCGCATGTGAACTTCCATTGTGGGATTCCATCTGTCACAGAGAGTGGAGTTGCTATCTAAACAAGTAGGATAAGATGCACACACACAAAGTGTCATGCTGAGGAAAGGGAAATGGCTGATTATCCCTCCATTTTAGTGCATATGCAGTGAAGCAATGCAAAGACAGAACACGCTGCCAACATTCAAGCTTTGTAAAGTAGACATACATACGTACATACATACATGGTGTATATACTGTGTGTTGTGTAAAAGTCTGAGATTTCCTGAAGCTTGCTAATATTTCCATATTCATCATGTGTCATAACAAATGTTGAAAACTAGAAAGGCTCTATTATTCTCATGCTCTGCAAGTATTGTTCTTTCTCACGCTCTTGGAACCTGAAGACATGATTTAAAAAAAATCTTCTTAAATAGCTTCTGATAGTTATGTGATTATAAATCATTTAAATGAGAATTTGCATGTTAAGGGCTGTTGTAAAGTAAATGTATCAAAAAAGTGGGGAAAACCCTGATACAATGCAAATGTCTTAATTTGAGGTAATTATTCCCTAGGGGTAAACCCAGATTTCACATTCGGATTTTTTATGTGTCACATTGGTTCTCTTCACAGTTCTTGTAAAATGAAGGTCACTTAACATTTTTTTTTTACTCTTTTGTTATTGATGTCTGATAAGTGTCTTGAAAATCCTGCAATGATGAGTGGGTTTAGACGAATGAAATATTGATTGGTGATTAGAAGTTTCAAGAAGTTTTAATAAGCTAGGACCTGTTTCTTTAAAAGATTTATGTTAATGTTCACACCACCCCAATTTTAGGAGAATGGCAAATAGATTAAAACATCTAAAAAAGAAAAGAAAAAACCCTCAATGTTATACGACTGCAACAAAGATCAGCATTTTGGTTTCACAAATCTCCATCAGTGTTGATACTGTCTACATACTGATTGTGAGGCATGGCAAGAAAAAGCATTTTTTGTGCAATGTTACAAAAGATTTATGGTCTTTTACTTATGTCAGATGAGACAGAAAATATAACATTTAGCAACAAACAGAAGTGGTAGGTCTGGCATGAAAAAAAACACTGAATGTGTGCAAACACACCTAATACTTACTGTTATGTATAAAGCACAATCTTTGCTGCTTGTGGACTATTTCTCCTTTAAATAAATTAAATAAATAAACTTTTCTGGAGTGTATGGCCTCAAGGAATCTTCACAGGACTGCTTCACCACGCACAAAATCAACACTTCTTTATATGACCATCTTGATCCCCAGACTTGAATCCTATAGTGAACTTGTGGGATGATATGAGAGCCAAAGAGACCCATTTTTTTCTCATTCCAAATTTTTAGAGGAGAAAATTAAGTTATCTCCTACGGGCAAAAGAGAGTTTAAGTGACAAAAAAGGGGCACCAGTCATTTTGTAAAATAACAATTCTAACATGGGATTTTCTTACCGTGCTCATTACATGTACAAAATGTAGAAGCAGATATCTTTCAATCAAATTTTTAGCTTGTTACTGCAATAACAAAACCACTTAAAGGCTTTCAAATATTTTATTGCCATAATAATCAGTTTGAATGTGACTTTTATAAATTATTGATGATTTAAACTGTCTAAGCTGCACGTCATGCTGTTTCTCTTTTACACATGCTCAGACGTACAAGACACACATGCAGCTGTTGTCACTCCCCTCAGTGCACGCACATTTTGAAGCCAGCCGAGCATGTACTCTGTTATTAAAAGCTTAGTGACCTCCATCTAAACAGGCCCAAATCTGCATTATACTGCTGATGAGAAAACACTCATCCTTCACTGTGTGGCTGTCACCTCATTAACAGGAAGAGAACCCAATCAGCTCCTCTTGTCATTTCTAAAGCTCCATGTCGCTCTACATGTCGAACATTGTGTTGTTAAATGTCACAGGAGTATAAAAATGAATGACTGATATTCTTAAAAAAATGAAATGTAATCTGTAATGCAAAATACGAACATGAACATTAGTCTTCAGCGCTTTTGAATTTAAATTCTAATGTTTTAATATTGCACCCTACACTTAAGCCCGAAAGACAGATTTAAATTTTAAATGATTTTCAGTCAACCAAGAAGTTTGTTTGCAAATGCAAATGAGTAGTATCAACAAATGTTTTTATTTTGAAAAAGAAATGGCTTGTTGGAAATTATTTAAACTCTTGTCAATAATCAATTATTTCTTTTGTGCATTACCACTATAAAACCATTCTTATAATTGCTTACAGGCTTTATTCATGTTTCCACTGATATTTTGACAATTTGCCTATGATGATGAGTTTCAAGTCTTTAGCTTTCAAGTCTAGAGCTTTACTATATTTGTGATGAAAATACCGATGGTGGGGTGGGGGTGGGGGGGGATTGTGGATCTTGGATCTGTTTGCAACATAGTTCCTCTCGTTTTTGTTCACAACAGGCATGACAGTTTGCATAAAGAAATCAATGTATTCTTCCCCTGTTGGCTTAATCATTTTTGGCACATAAAATATCAACACTCATAATTTCCACTTTATGATAAGATTTCAGAAAAGACGAGAACTACACCACTCGCATGTTCTGCACCATCATTATTTATTTAACAAGAACTAAGACCAAGTACAGAAGCAGTTTTCTTTTTTTCCAAGACTTATTTTTTTGTTAAATGTCAAGCCATTTCTATAGTATACTGCCTTAAGGTTAACATCAGTTTTGTAAAAGCAGCCATACTGGGAAACAAGATTTTATAGATTTCCACTCAACCTTTAGCAGATTCAGTCCTAAAGGAAATTCCATCCTCATTGCTGAACTTTTCCTTCTAAACTACTTTCAGTTCTCTTTTTGACATCTAACCCCTTTTCCGTTCATACAAGCAAACCCATACAGAAAACCCATCCTGTGCTACCGGCTCCCAAGCTTCTACTTATCCCATCTAACTTGACCCCTTCGTTCAGAAGGGACTATCAGGCTACCCTTCCTAACATGCTACTGTTATCTCTTCTTGCTGGTCTATCTTTCTCTGGCTGTTTCTCTCTCTCTCTTCCTCTCTTTCCTTCGTCTGATTTGGTTTTCATTAAGTCTTAATTTACGTTGGAGCTCCAGTGTGTCATCCATTGCTCATTGTGTAGGATCGATGTGTTGCTACTCTCCTTCCTGGCTGGCTTTATCAGCACAGACAAAACACAAGCCTCCTGATGAAGGGATCTTGCCTTCTCTCCCTGCAAATTTAAATAATCTCTTGCCTTTTGGAATTTGAATGACCACTACAAGCCAAAGAAAAGGTCACACGAAGTGGTTGCAGTGTGGAAAATGTTTTGTGTCAAACTTTTCATTGGATCACTCCTGAAAAAGCCTAATTTCTAATTATGTTATAAAAAACAATGTTACATTGGCATTGGCAAGGTGAACCCTGAGGGCATTTTCTTTTTCAAAGCATGGCTCTTGTTGCTTCAGCTTAACATTGAATTGTAAGGATACTCAGTATTTTTTCTAACTAACTCAAAACGATTTTTTGTGACTGTGGCTCAGTTGTAGAGTAGTTGGCTTGCAATCGGAGGGTCATGGGTTCGATTCCAGCTTCCTCCAGTCACATGTCGATGTGCCCCTGGGCAAGGCACTTAACCCCCAAAATCTACATTGTCCTACCGAGCCATGTTGGGTGTCGGTGTATGAATGCAAGTGTGAATGGGTGAATGTGGCTTCAATGTAAAGCGCTTTGAGTGGTCAGCAAGACTATAAAAAGCGCTATATAAGTTCAGTCCATTTACCATGGTGACAGATTTATTTAGAAATTTAATTCAAAATTTGAACAGACGTTTCTCTGTGTGTATTTCTTTGGGTACACTTTAAAGTATCTTTGTGTGACATTACATGAAGGCAGAAGAAATCAGGCAAACTATAAGAAAGGTAACTGAGCTTTGGTGTGTTTTTTTGTGTGGTCTATCTATCTGTCTGTCTGTCTGTCTGTCTGTCTGTCTGTCTGTCTGTCTGTCTGTCTGTCTCAAGAATTTGTAATCTTGACCTTATTACTGAGAAATATGCTTTCCAATAATTTACACTCTTTTCTTACCTAATCGTTAGTACCACACATGTTGGCTATGATGCTTCATCTCTACGCTGTACAGAAAGGTGGTGGATCTACATAATGCAATTTAACTGCAGTCCTTACCAGATATGGTGAAGGGATGCTGCATTTCTTTTTTTAGATTGTACTAGTGTTTATAATTATATGTTGACACAAAAGAGATTTTTACTTTTGTAACTTTCTATTACCAGGCATTCAGTGTAATTTTGGTGTAGTAATTTTAAAACGTTAAAGCTGCCTACTACTTTCTGTTCATTTGTGGAGTAAGTTTTTGGCAACATCTATCATTCACACAATAATCAATAATAAACTGCCTAAAAAAACTGAGAAAGTGGATAAAAACTCAGAGGAGAAGTTAATATAAAGTTACTTCAAGCCTTTTTTTAAGTCTTGTTTCTGCATGGGTTTTATTGTGCTGACTCCTGCAGAACCAGCCGATGCACCTACGTTGCTTCTTTGGGGAGGCGATCAGTCAAGGTCAGCATGGTTGGTCCCCTACCTCTGCTGCATGACTAAACACTTAGATGCTCTATGTTTGGTCCATATTTGTCTCCTGCCTTTTCAAAATCAAATTATTCGTACCCTTGATTAATGAAAAATTCACTTTGGAACCAGGGATTTACCTCAAATTCTGCCACATTATCATTCAACCTTAATGCACAACCTTACTCTCCTTTAAATACCTAAGTTTTAAAAGTCTCCTTCACTGAAAATAATGAAAAACAGTTTTTTTATACAATCAGTCATTCTAAATTGTAAATGCATGCTAATTGTTACATGCTACATGCTACACAATTTTGGGGGTAGGTCTCCTGCACCCCAAATCGTCTTATCTCTTGTATTGAAGAGGAGCTAATGCGCATGTACAACTTTTAACTAGAGTCTATGGGCAAAGATTTTTGCACCCCATGGTGGAAATAGATCCTCAATCAAACTACGCCGATGAGCTTAAGAACTCAATTCACCATAAATGATTAAATATTTATCTTGCACATGTGAAAGAAAACACACATAATTTCAAATATTTCTTCCACGCCTTATTCAAGCTAAAATGGCAAGCGTCCTCTACTGGTCAGCCTCCACCGTGACAAGGATTACCTCAGTAGCTGCAATTGAAGAATGCAGAGCCGAATTTCCATCCATCTTTGCGTTCGGTCCATAGTTAGTTTAAGTCTATAATTCCAGTACCACCCACTAATATAGTCAGATTCAAATCAAATTTATACAGACAAATTTAGTTGATCATAACCAGCCAGTTGTTTCAAGTTGTTGAGATATATTAAGCCAAATATAAGTTTTGTTGTCATCAAAGTAGGGCTGGACGATATAGAAAAAGAGATAAAGGAATAGTCACATTGATCGATATCACAAAATGTAAAAAATATATTTTAAGTGCTTTCCCGGTCATTTAGTTATTCTTCAATGAACTAATTTTAACCAAGAATTTAATTAATTAATTTTTAAAACACTTATTTTTATCATAACTAAGTTTGTAATACACAGAAATAAATCAAGAGACCTGAGTAATATCAGTAAATACAAAAAGTAATGTTATCAACCATTATATGTATTTTTCAATTATGTTAGTAATTTAAATTAAAGGCTTAGCTTGATGCTTTTTAATCTTTTAAATATTTAATGGCACTTTATAATATTAATGGCTGAAACCTTTGGTTTACTTTGTCAGTAAAACTTATTCAATTTCAGTTCAGCTGTTGGCTAAAGCCAACCAGCTACTCAACAGAGATTAAGGGATGGGGGGTACTAAAGCTTGGCAATACAAAAATGTGTACTTAGTGTTGTTTTTCTTCATAATAAACCAAAGCTGGAGAAGACTGCAATTACACTTACACCACTGTTGTAGTAACAGGTTATGTTCTTTGTCCATTTCAAGACTTAACATAAATATTTTGTATTGTAGGAGAACCTACCAATTACACTTGTTTTAAACTTTTTGAAAATAATTTTCCCAGTACATTTGTGTATATGATTATGTTACCAGCTGTTTGGATCAGACTAAACTGAATTAGATTGCTTGGTGAGTCTGAAAGTTGGCACAAGTGCTGCCAAACCCACATGTGACCCTGCTGCTGGGCAGGTAGTGGGTGATTTCTGAGTGTTCATCCATGACAGCAGCATATGTTACACATGTAAGATGTATATTTTCCTGTTGTAAAGTATTTACAAAAATAAATGGCAAAACATTGTTGTAAATGCTAATGCTTATTTAATGATACATTTTATGATGAAAAAAATCCTGAGCCACATTTTTCTCTATGTTTGTTTTCTATCGTCATCTAAAATGCACCAGCCAAATGGCTGCTGTTGAGAATATTGATTTGAACAGGGACTGTCTATTTGAGCTTCTCTAAACCTGTGGGATCACTGTTCATGGAGGGGAATAACACGCTGTTCTGTTGCTCGCTGTGAAAATGTCATTACACCAGCTGTCTCAGGCCCGATGCCCGCCGCAGCTACTCATCTGGCTGCTGAAAGTCACAGTCACATATTACCGCACACAGACAGAATGGGGGAAAAATTCTGCAACGTGGGAGGATTCCTAATAAGCGTTATGCTGATATCACTATGATCTACAGCAAGTAGAGTCATGATGATAAATGATAGATAAAAATTGTATATTATGTATTTAGGTTTTGGTTTCAGTTGGGGATCTCAACATCTGTTGTTGTAGATAGAGGTATGGTCCATGCATAATACCACATCTGCTTAATAGGACTAATGTATTAAATTAAGCTGGGATCATATGCATGCAATGCAAGTGTATGCGTCTTGGGAGGGGATGGTGAGGTGGAGTAGAGTAAGAGGTTTGTTTGTAAGCATTTTTGCTCCCCAAAGCATGAGATAATCTGTATGCATGCATGTTTAATAAATCTGCATCAATTAAATGGGAGAACTATATCAGTGTGGAAAAGCAGGTGATGTTATGTGTTGAATAAATCAAGAGTGAAAAAGATATTCAAAATCATGTTCCAAAATGTATATATTGACAGATTTCTTTTTATCTATTCCCTGACTAATCACTTGAAACCACTTGCCCACTTTATTAATATTGCCAAAAAATAATTAAATTTGATCCAAGTCATGTTTAAAGAGTTAGAAAGTAACTTCCTATTCTTAAATATAGGTTAATGAACTTTGAGCATGTTTATCTCTTCTACCCCTAAGTGCCTCAGGTGTGGATATATTTATCCCTTGGTTAAAAAATAAACAAATAAATAGAAAACATACAAACCAGCTGCAGAGGTAACTGTGAAAAGGGAATTCAGAACCCAAAACTCTTATTTTAATTCATGATGTGTAGTTCATATTAAACTTTAACATTTATTTCTACCAACCACCTTCTGTGAATTGCTAATCTGAAGATGTTAGATTTGAGATATATTTCAATTATCTGAATTGCTGTATGTGTCACTTCAGGACATCATAGCACAAAAACTGTTGTAGAAAGTGATAGAGTGGATCATGATATCATGTACTGTGCACAAAATAAAATGTTTTAAAGGCTGTTGTTATATGGTCTTTTCTGTGTAACCACAGGTGTTCCTTTTGGACTTTTTTTTCTCTTCTTTTCAGTTAAAGCAACAATTTCTTAGATAGTTGAAACTTGACAGCATGTACAATTCTCAGAAGGCGTGACCCAGAGCAGTGAACAGGTCTTTATGGTAGTAAAGCTTTTGTTAGCCAATGTTCCAGTAGGTATGTGTGCCTTGGTTAAAAGGAGTGCCCTGAGGATCTGAAATGCTGTGGGCTTATCTATCACCAGTTTGTTTCTGCTCATCATTTTATCCCTCTACCCACCTGTGGTCGGTCTTTGTCACTATCGGGAAAAACAGTGTCTTATACAAGACCACTAATAAATCTATAGGTTTTAGGAAAGATGCTGTCAGTGAAGTTTTTCCTGTTGTTTTTATCGTTTTAGCCATTATCTAAACTGATTAAGGAAGTTTATTGTTAACCACTTTGAGCTTGAAATTATATCTTTAAAAAATATATTGTTTGTGATTTTGCTGTCATATCGACTCTAAATTAATTTAATTTTTTAATTTAGGTTTTTATTTGGATATAGCAACACATATGTTTGGATATGTAGTATGCAAATAAACATAGATGACTAAACATCTTACCACTGACAGGTTGCAAAGTGCTTACAAAATGACATTTGGTATGTGCTGAATATGCATCAGGAGGCATTTGTGATACATACATCGCACCTTGGAAGTATGGTGGGTTGAGGCAAATTTATAAAAGTAATGGGTTTTGATTTCAGATCAAGACGTTAGAGTAGTTAACTTTATGCAAGTTTTTTGGTGTCCTGCAATGTTGGTTTCATAGATTAACTCCAGGCAAAATTGTGCCAAGCAAAATTAATTAGTTTAACAAGCCACAGCTGCAATTATGACCCCTCTTTTAGTTACTATTTTACACCAGGAGATGGCAGACATCTGTAAATTAATCTAAGAAACATTCATGGCTATGTTACCATGGAAAGTTTGGGTGAAAATAGAGTTTTAGTTCTCTTTAATATACATATGGAAACGTATGTTTTTTGTAATCCTAGGCAGTATAATCTTGCTATTTGTGAAAATAAGATGTTTAGGCTAGTTTTAATTTTAACTCTATTGTTGTGAGGTTGCTTTTGCTCCAAATATAAATGGTTGACAGCTCATGCCGGAAAGGAGAGAAAAAATATTTTGGATTTTGTTCTGACCTCTTTGCATAAACTGACTGTTTCTTCGCGCATTGATCAAACCAACAATGGTGTTGTTTTCGTGTAACTGTCAAACTCTGCCGGGGTGCCGAAAAGTTCATTTGTGGGACATGCACACCAAATAGGGCCGCACGGTGTCACAGTCGGTAGTACTGTTACCTTGCAGCAAGAAAGTCCGGAATTTGAATGCTGGGGGCTATTTGTATTGAATTTGAATGTTTTCCCTGGGCAGATGTGGTATTTCTCTGTGCACTCCAGGCTTTCTCAGTCCAAAAACCTGACGGTTCCCTCTCACTCACTCATTCACACCGCCCCAAACGGCAGTGTCAGCAGCGGCAAGATTACATGTTAAGTCTATGGTTGAGGCCGTTGGAGGAGCGTCAAGGTGTCTGCTGCACTTTGTGAGCTTTGGCTCCGTCAATTTTTCAAGCTTTTCCTGCGTTTCAATCTTCAAAGCGCATAACGCTAGCAACGCAGAAGTTTAGCTAGTTAAACTTTCGACAGTCTTAATGCTCTTGACACAGATCAGAGTGGCTCACTGTAGTGACGTTGCCCGACGTCAACGCTGCCTAGCCAACCACAATCCGCGAGTGTTTAAAACAGCCAGCAGAGAAAGGCCCACCTACGAGCTTTGAAAGTTTCAGCTTAAAAATGTATCTTCTGTGTATACGCGTTGAACTAGTTGCTTTATGAGCATTGCTTGATGCTGACAAGGCTTGCGGTCTGAACGTATGAGTGTGTCCACTCACACCCAATGTTGTTTTGTACTTATGAACTCTTCAGGGCGTACCCTGCTTTTTACCCAATGACTGCTAGAGATAGGCAGCAGCATTAGATAATGGATGGATGAATATATATACCAAATGCAGTGCAAATGGAGATCAAATAAAATGTATTTGCCATGAGTTTGCAAGAAATTTAGTCAAGGAACACTGATAAATGTGGTTGTTGACTTTTTAATTTGTTGAATTCTTGTTGTAGTAAAATGTTTGGCTGTTCCTTGGAGAATACCTAATTTCAAGTCCATCGTGAATTAAAGACAGTTGCTGCAGTTTTTCAGGTCTAGGTTCAGCAATACTATGTGCTCCAAGGATACCTACTTTCAATTCCGGTAATTTACAGTGTTGCATTATATATTCATCATATGCAAACATGTCTGGAATATGTGAGAAAATTGTTCATTCATCTATGTCTTCGCTTTCTAAAAAAAATATAATTAAAATGCTTGAAAACCTGTGTGAAATGACTTGTGAAATTTGTTACAGAGAAACTTGTGTGTATGCAATTGGTTGTGAGAATCTGTTTCCTAAAGGATGGTTTGCTGGCATTAAAATATTACTATAATATTGGGATGAAATATGTGCTCTTCTGGAACCTAAAAATAATTGTATTTGATAAAGTTGGGTGGTAAAACCTTTCTGTTACTAACTGAGACATGGAGGATAATGCAGGTTGGTATCACTTCCCCTTTGTGAAATTTCTTCTCCTTTGCTCGACCCAGTTATGGTGCAGACTGACATAGTAACTTGTAATCAATCATGTAGAGAGGAGGGATCTATGAGAAGGGGCGGGGGTGGGGGTATGAAATAGTGATGAGCTGTAAATGATCTCAATCTTGTATCTCACTTCTTGTTTGCCTTCCTTCCTCCCACCCACAATATTCATACTTTGTGCCTGCAGACTCTGTGGGGAGGGGATTCACTTGTTTCTACTTTACACAAAGTATCACATCTATAGAGTTGGTATGAGTGGAATTATGGAAGCCGTCTTTCCCCATGATCTACTGTGAGCTCAGCTCCTGCTTTGTCTTTACCCTCCTGTGAATCTGTTTGCAGTCTCTGCCCTCCGGGCTTTGTGGGGCACATCGCAGTCTGCTCATCTCCTTCTTCACCTTAACAATTATTCCACTCTGTCTTTTGGTAACCCAATTATCTCTAATTATCCATTTGATTGTGCAGTTTCACCAATGTTAGTTAGTAATGAAATACCTGGCAATAGATATATTACCAGATTTCATTAGCAGCACAAAGTCAATGTTTTACTCATTGGTTAACTTAGGTTATTTTTTTAATTTATTTTTTTATTCCTTTTGCTTTCCAAAGCTACACTGCCAAAAAAGATCACCACCTCGATTTAACCCAGCAAATAGGTACCAGTCTGTTATTGGATAAGCACTACATGGGTAATTATTTTTCAGCTGGCAACAAGTTATTTAACCCAAACTGTTGCAATGGGGTGCTTCTCATTTAAAAAACAAAAGACACTTTGAAAGACACATCTCATTGCTGTAGAAAATATATTAGTGTGTTTGTGAAGGGTCAAAACATTGACATGTATAATTAAAAAGATGAAGGATATTGGGGACCCGTCTTCTTCGGAGAACATGCGTGGCTGGAAAAAATCCTGAATAATCGTGATTGAAGATCACTTAAACGTTTAAAAAATCAAATTGAAGAAAAATAGCAGTAGAACTATGTTTAATAGTGAACGTATGAGCATTTCCACATGCACAATGTAAAGGGAACTGAAGGGATTGGGACTGAACAGCTCTGTAGCCGTAAGAAAACCACCAATCAAAAATAAATGCTTCCATTTTTTAGGGAGCATAAGGTTTGAACTTGAAATGGAAGAGGTCATGTGGTGTGATGAGTCCAGATTTACTTTGTTCCAGAGCGATGGGTACAGGGTAAGAAGAGATGCAGAGGAAGTGATGCACCCATCAGGCCTAGTGCCTACTATACAAGCATGTGGGAGCAGTACCATGAGCTGGGGTTGTTGCAGTAGGTCAGGTCCAGGTTCAGTAACGGCATGTGCTCCAAGAATGAGGTCAGCTGACTATCTGAATATACTTAATGACCATGTTATTCCATCTGTGTTTTTTCTTCCCTGATGGCCTGGACTTATTTCAAGATGACGATGCCAGAATTCATCTGGCTCAGAATGTGAAAGGGTGGTTCTGAGAGCATGACACTTCATTTTGACACATGGATTGGCCACCACAGAGTCCAGACCTTATACCTATTGAGAATTTTGGGATGTCCTGGAGAAGGCTTTGCAGACTCTACCAACATCAATTCAAGAACGTGGTGAAAAATTAATGCAAAACTGGAAAATAATAAATTAGCTATAGGTATAGCTATAGGTGATCCAACGAAATATGTGAGTGTAGATTCATAATCATTTCGCTCATAAGATAAAGCTTCATGTAATCCAGACATGCTATGGAAATGTAAAACATCTTGTTAAAACCAGACATTTACCACTCCCAGCCTATTTATGTGAATAACAGAAACTGTTAGATGTGCATGGTTCTGACGATTGAGGTTACCTCGTATTCACATTTTTTAACTTTTAAATTTGTAGCCCACATATGTGAGCTTAGCTAGCAGCGCTGCAGGTGAGAGAAACTTAACATTTTATTGTTTACAGCGGTTTGTCCCCTAGTTATGTGGAGCGGATGCAGTTTAGATTAGGATTGTACAACTGATCTGTTAATCATCCAAGCAGTCCGGGTGGAGAGAATGTCTCACCTTATTCTTTTCTCTTCTTTAGTCCATGTTTTTTTTTGTCTAACAATGACAATGATGAACAAGAAAATGTGACACACACCTTATATACTAGGTAACCTAGTTTTAGCTTGAATGTTTCTGTTGTTTTTGAATATTCTCCTCTTTGTCTGTGTTTGTACTTAATTGAGATGAATTATCCATTAAGTGTTGTTTGATATTTTTCCCTGTCATGCATAGGCAAATCCACTTAGGGGATGAAAAACCAACTAAATGTGGGACATTTCTGTTTATTAAGAATTAAAATGCAAAATGACTTTGGGCGCAAGTAGTAACACTTGCATAACTCTTGTACTACGTTTTCTCCTTATCTTTTCTAGAATGTTGATTTATGTAACTGTTGCTAGTATAACAGTGATCTAAAAATAGTTTATTAATTACTACTCTTCGTTAAGTCACTAGATGTTTTTAAAAAAAGTATTCATTTCAGGTTTTAAATACCGAAATACAAGTACTTGTATTTAAGTTAACAAAGATTGCGCCAATAACAATTCTAGATTGTGTGATATCGTCTGTTGAATAACATCATGGAAAATAAATCTATCCATTTGTTTTTCAGAACCTAACCAGTGTCTGTAAGCACTGGTAGTCAACAAGAAGCAGAATCAAATTACCAATAATCACATTACACATGCACATTTAAGGAGTTTATCTTCACAACTAACATGACACCACTGATGTTTTCGTCTGCAGAATGTATCCTTGCGGATATTTATCTGGTTTGTAATAAATTATTTTTCAGTTCAGTAAAAACCATATTAATTAATTTTTTAACGAACACCATATTTGGGTTGTGGTTAATCAACTTTTGATGTGTCTAATTGATTTTCTGACAATTAGCCACACTGGATAGTGCTTTTTTTTTCTTTTTTAGCTAGAGAGAACCCTTGTTATGTTTTTTTGGGTTATTTGTTTGTTAGCCACATAAGTCTAAAAGTGTAGGTAAAATTTTTGTAAGTGTCTGAAATAACTAAAATACCTTGGCAGTGGTCAGCGCTTTCAGAGTGCTTTTCTAGTTATTAATGTTTCTATTCTATAAATGGAGCAATCATATGAGAACTCGTGAAAAAAAAGTTTTTTTCTTTTGTTTTTTTGCGGAATTTTCTTTTAAACTGTATGTCTTTTGTTGAAGTTTTGTAGTTTGTTCCAAAATACATCCAAAGGTGTCCCTTTAGCTGATTCAAATTTGAATATCCTCATAGGTCGTTTAGAAGCTTTCAAAAACATACATATACTTTGGGCTTTATTGTATTGTTTAAATTAGATTCGTTTTTCTACATTGTGGTTAAATGCCTGGTTTTGACAATACGTTTACAGGAAGTTGCCGTTATGTCTCTGTAGATTTGACAAGGTTAAAGGTTAATTGAATCTTTCAGCCTTTATTTAATTGGTTTAGGTTTTATGGATAACAGCAGTTAACATTTTAATTTAAAAAATAATTGCTGCATTTACTTAAAAAAGCACACAGTAAAACACACAAAAAAACCCATTGAATTTTAAGTCTTGACTATCTCTGTTTGTGCTGAGGCTGGAGCCAATCTGTAAAAGATACACTTTAATGCAGATCATTTTTATTGATCCAAAATTCATTATGACTTCAGCTTTAATAGCTGCGCAGAAGTACTTGTTCAATCCACTGTGAAGTTGTTATACGACCACTATTATATTACAGATACATAATTTTAGCGGTTGTAAAGGGGAATTGTTGGCCAAACCACCTTGTCCCTGCCCACTGACAGTGTGTGAACATTTTGAGAAGAACATCAGTGTGTTTATAGATGTGACAAGAGTGCCCCAGGCTGCTTAATACCAGCACTTATTGGTTGCCGAACATTACCACCTCTGAGAAATGACTCTTTAGAAACGTGTTAAAGAGAACTGTCTGTCTAAGATGGCACCGGGTGATATGAAGCTGTAATAATGATGAACGACGCACCTTAAAGTGGTCTTTCAGTCTCCATTATAGCACCCACCCAACAGCGTTTGTGTATTTCAACATGAGGATGTCACTTAGCCCCTGCTGCCTGATGTGATGATATTCAGGGCGTCAGTCAGCACTCATCCGTGCGTGAATTCATTTTTTCAGAGAGGGTCATGTTAAAATATTAGCATAAATCACTCCATTTGTGCTTCACCAAAAAAAAGCTTTGTTGTATTTCACATTTGTCTCTGAAAGTATCGGTTTAGTTGAATAAAACAAAATATTTCTAATCTTTTTACACTTTTTGATTGATAAACATTTTAAAACCCAGTTATTTGCTGTTAAATTTTAAACAAATTGACTGAGTATTCGAGTTCATTTTTTAGTTATAAACATTTTAATCTATAGCATGCCAATATGTGTACATTGAAATATCAAATATATGTACTACCTGCCTTCCTAGCATGAAAGAGGCAGCATTGAACCCCTTACTATATTTACTGTACAAATAAAAAACCCTGAGAATACAGAATAGCAAATATTTTGAGATTGTAGCAGACAATATAAAATGTTATACATTACATTGTTATGTGTAATATATGCATAGATTAGAAAATTAGTATTATCATATATATTCGTTAGAAAAACAAAATACCCACTGTCTGCTTTATGTAAGCAGATGTGTATGTAATAATTTTTTCTCAGCGCCATGCAACAAATCCCTACCAAAGTACGTCTGAAGGAAAGATGTTAGTGTAACATCATCCAAATATTAATATTAATTAAACTATTTTACCATTATTCACACAATTAACTAGGATTTTTAAAAAGGATACCATAAAATTGATTTGTCACCTGCACAAGTTAAATTAGATGTGAAATGCTTTTAAATCCTTCCTTTTTAAATGTAAATCATTCAGTTCTGGTCTAGTTATAGACCAGAACTGGTCTATAACTAGTTCTGGTCAATTTAAAAATAATTTAAAAATATTGTCAAATATATTGTCCATCCTGTCAGAATCATGTGACCATTGCGAATGATAAAAATATTTCTCATTTTAAATCGTAAGAGTATCCCCATTTCATTTAGTTTTGTCAATTGCCAAGAATAAATGAGAAAAAGAACAACTCCGTTAGTCATCGATCTTTAGCCCTAACAGATCAAAATTATGTAAATTGAAGTAATTCTTATTTCAACTACCCTTTATTTCGTACTTATCAAATAGATCCTGAATTCTACATCCTTTTTATTAGGCAAGGCGACTTTATTTACAGGCCTACAGCACACTTTCAACAAAATTAAGATATCAGATGATTAAAGGATGAAAGGAAGACATTCATTCTTAAGGACAATTTAGAGAGACCAATTAAAGTAACAGTCATGTTTCTGGAGGGAGCAAGAGCATCCAAAGGGAACCCACACATGCACAGGGAGAATATGCAAACTCCATCCTGAAACACCCCATGCTGGGATTTGAACCCAGGACCTTCTTGCTGCAAGGCAACAACCAACTGTAGCACTGTGCAGATTTTTGATTAAAAGAAAAATCTCTTATTCTGTTTTTATTAATCTAGCACATTAATCTGTTTGAAACATAATTATGAATTCAGGTCTAGATTATCAAACTATTTTATATCTAGGTTTAATTTTATTAATTCCAAAATTCCCTCATCTATTTGAAACAATGTAACATAAACAAATAATTCTGGAAGGTTACTATTTTTTTTCTATTTCTGCCTTCTTGCCTACTGTAAAACCAAAATCATTTGGGCATTTGGTGCAGCCCTAATGTTCCTGAGAAAACTCAAGATTACAGCACTCTGACTGCCAGGTTCTTTTCAGTTTGATGGGAGTTGATGAAATTATAATTTGGGCTCCCACCCACACACCTCAACCTGATCCTCTTTTCTGGTGGGAATGCTGACACATCTTTCTTGTTTCATTACAGATTTTTTTTTTTGCAGTCTACATTTTTATTGTGGCATCTTTTTCTTCCACTGATTGGAGGAAAGAACTATATTCTCCACTTTTATTATAAGTTAGTTTTTTTTTTTTTGAGACTTCTGTAAATTATATGCAATTTTTTCTTCCAGTTTCCTCAAAAGAGAATGTGGAGGGTCCCTTGCTTTGTTTCCTTACTATTCTCTCTCTGTCTCTCTCTGTCTCCCTCTTTTTTTCTTATTGGAAAGGATTGTTATGAAGGCAGTGACTCCAACGCCAGTTCACTGTGGATGAAGAGATGAAGGGCAGCACAGATTTCACCCCCTACTTTCCCTTAAACCCCTCTCTATAGCCCACTGGATTAGTGTTCAGACAGTTGCACTTACCTCCACCAGCACACCTGTGGTCTTCTTTTATATCACATTGGGGTCGTGTACGCCTTTCCTTTCCTTTCAAACTAGTTTGTGGATGAGTGTAAAAATGGAAGCAGGTGTATATATATGCATTTTTTTGTTGTTCTCCATATCCAGTTTTTTGTACCCGTCATATTCTGATGACTTCATTCAATTAATATATTATTTATCCTCATCCAGTAGGTTAAAAAAAGTGCAGTCAGAATTGGCATCATCACAATGATAATTAAACCAGCTGGCTGAATCTGTTTCATGTTCTACGTTGCGGAAAACCAGTTACCCAAAGCCCAGAGTCCCACACGGTGGCTTTAATCTCACTCCTACTTGCACACTTTGAGAAAGAGCGTGGGTGGCGGTGTGATTCCTGACTATCTCAAAGTAGGCTAAGCAAGTTCTGAAAACACAGCAAGAAATTCACTTCTAAATTTGGCTATAAAAGAACAAAGAACACCTGAAATGTTTCTTTTGACCTCTGAGTTCACAGCAGAGTAGTCAGCTTTTATTTTTAGAGTTGGATGAAAGAAGTACTTGCTTTTTTAAAGATGCTTTGTTTATTTTTGATGTGGTTTTGTTGGCATAATATTTATCAATAAAACTGATGAAAGCTGAACATTTAAATTAAGGCAGCAGGGGTTTTTACACATGCAATGGTAGGCAAAGTTTCATTCCTCTAGCTCAATGTGTTCCACATTGAACAAAACATTGATCTCAGGTGTTTTCCTTAAATAAAACTCCAAATAGATTTTAAGTTTGTCCCTGCTCTATCAAATTTAAATCAAATACAGTGGACTGCATATTCGCAATTCAGTATTTCCGGATTCACCTATTTACAGATTTTTTGTGTTATTCCACATTATTTGCATATATAATATATTCAAAAGAAAATTAAATTTGGGAAGCTTAAAATACTTAGCCGTTCCACTACTTTATACGCTATTGGCTGCCGTTTGCAAAGCAGTCAATTCAAGAGCACCATTAATTTTCCTTGGTGCTGATTGGCTGTACACACAGGAGCTGAGATAATTAAGACTGTAAATGTAAGCATCTGTGTAATGCAATTTAATGTACGAATACTTTAATGTATTTTGTGTTTGAACTTGTAAAATAGGCTGTTGTAAATATATTTAGATGGGATCTGAAGTATTTGCAGATTTCAGCTATTCATAGGCAGATGTGGTTCCTAATCCCTGTGAATATCTAGGGTCCACTGTTGTTGAAATGCCTCTAACATGCAACTAAAATCTGCAGGAGCCTGAGACTAATTATGTCATTCATATGTTGTTTTTAAGCATACAAAAAACTTCAGCATCCAGAACAACACATTAGCATGATCGCCAACAGCTGTCCATTATTTATTAGACGAGGCAAAAAAAATCTGTTTTAAGAGGACAGTGTTTTACGGATGACCAAAAGGCAAACTCCACCGACCAAAAGCGAGGCCAACGTGGAAGTGACAAAAATTGCAGTTCTCTCCTCGTCCGCTAGGGGCTGGATAAAGAAAGAAGAACGTTTCCACTGACTCCTATGTTAAAAAGCCCAATTTCACAGCAGAAATAAACAGGTTTAAAGCCTGGTTAAAAAACTATTTGAAGTTTAAAGCTATCATACCAAATCTGCAAAATAAGTGAAGGGGCAAGAAAAAAAAGTATATTACATAAAAATGTATCATAATCATGGGGATTTCTTGAATCAGAGAGCTGCCTAGGTATGGGAGAACATGATGATGGTATTTCTAGAAATCTACATACAAATTAAGATCTGAGAGGTGAACATTTAAAATAGTGAAATCTGACGAGCTTTCATCAAAGCTGCTTTTGTGTCTTGACTAAGGACAACTTCAAGCTGATTTGTGTAAATCTGATACATGTAAGTTGAAACAATACATTATTGATGTGGTTTAGTTACAATATGTTGTAGTTCTTTAACCTCAACCCAGTCTACATCTTTCACCTGACATCATCCAAGACTAAAAATGTACGGTCTTCCTTTTGTAGTTCTGGCTTTTTCCTGAGCATATGAGCATACACACATGCACCCAGAGTAAGCCCCAGAAATAAAAAATGTTTGGCTGTCAGAAGGGCTTACAACTGTTTTAGATGGCGTCCTCTTATATTCCCTTCTAATAAAAACAGGATTACCACATCTCAGCCTCGACATAGGGCTATAATACGAAGGCATGACAATGAAGGCAGTTACACGTGGAGCTGAGCCTTGATAGGTACAGGAACAAGTCTTCAGAACAAGAGAAAACCTGCCTTTCATTAATTTGCCAATTTGGAATCAGTCTTTCCGGTTGGCTGCCTATAATTCTTTGATTGTCAAAGGAACCATCAACAAGGTGATTGGCAGCCAAGGCTTGATGATGCCTTTTGGGAATTGCTGGCTCTTGTTGTCTGATAAAACAGACAAGATCTGTTGGTCAAATTGCAGAAGAAGAAATGCAGGTACAGGTTGAAAAGTGTTGGAATTCACACTGCATCATAGCTTGCTACTTGGACGAAGGTAACACAGTGAAGGCAGTGTGATGCTTTGGGCAATGTTCTTCTGGGAAGTCTTTGACAGGCAGTTGAATATCTACCATTTTCATTTAATCGTCACAATAACTTAAGGTCATGACTATATACATTTGTATATTGTACATATGTTTTTCTTTAATTAGAAAACCAACCAATCAAGACTCGTCATTATTATTTATGACCATTACACACAGCACTTAGGGAATTCACGGTGATAAAAATCCCAGGTAAATATATTATTCAAGATATTTAAAGATGCAGAATTAGCATACGGGAAAGACTTGTGCTGTGCCTCGAGCGCTCTCTCTTGCATAACATTTGGATTTTTTTTTTTTATTTTTAAGCAGGCTCTCCCTGTGTTGTAATGAGGAATGTGTTTATGCACTCTCATTTCCACTAGAGTAAAGTAGAGTGCCCTTAGGCAGAGTCAGAGCGGAGAGAACGTTCTCACTCAGAGATGTGGTGAGCGCGTGTATCGTGGGAGGTCATGTATATCTGTTTTGGCTCTTACATTTCTGTTCTAGTAAGTTTATGTAGGTTACGTTGTATATTATTAACTTCAAGTCATAGAACATACATTGCATGTCTGCATTTTTGTCATATAAATCTTTATTGCTGCATTGCACTGACAGTGTTTACTTTGATCTCAGCGTAAGTTTTTTTTTTTTTAAACTACTCTGACTGTTTAGTTTAATGTATTCTTTGCTGTATCCTAAGAATACGCAATAACCAAGTGACTTATTTTTAAGTTTTCATTTTAAAAGAGCTGCTTCTCTTGTTTAAAGAATATATTTTAACAGGATGATGCATGGTTGTGTTCTTTGTACCTCTAAGTCAACCTACTTTTTCTTCATGTGATAATGTAATCTTGAATGTGTCCACCTTGCTTTTTAGTGCCACGTTTACTAGATTCTTTCCATAGAATATTTCTGGTACGATGCTTTTATTCCTACCCTCGCTAAAGTTTTTTTTACCTTCTAAAAATGACACATTTTCCTGTCATTAGCTGCAGTGTTGCCAGAGAATTCAGAGGAAAGGAGATCAGAGGCCTCTCCTTTTTTGCCTTTCTACTTGTCTTGTGTTCTCTGCACCTGATATTGGAAAGGAGAAACTGATACATTGAGGTGTGCAGTCCAAATCTGACAGGAGGGGAAATGAGGAGACTTTATCGCTCCTGATACATTACAAATTGGCTTTGCAGGGTTAGTTGCAATACACCGCTCGTCTCTTTTCTCTCCTCCCCACACCGTCTTACAATTATCCTTTTTTGTGTTGCATCTACTATTCCCCCTTTCCTTCCTTCTCTCTCCTTTCTTTCCCTTTTATTTACATTATTTTCCTTTTTCCTCCCGTCCACAGTATGAGAATCATAAAAAGAGCATATATGCTGTCAGTGCTAATTTCTCAAACCACCTATATAACCCACCAATAGTAAATCCTTTTCCGTGCCAGAAAATGTAGTGAATTTCCACTTGCAACAACATTTATTTAATAATCAGATTTTTTTTTTTCCCCTACAATTTTTGGTTGCTTCCAAAATGCCAGATTAACCTGATCAATGATGTGACACAAATATCAAGCAAGTGAAAAAGCATAACAGATGTTTTGCCTGATCTCTATCAATGGATATTTTTTTGTTTACTTCTAAAAAAAACAATTGAAGTTGAGGAAACTGTAACATTATCTAAAAGAGAAGCATAAAATCCATTAAGTCATGTAATTTCTTTGTCATTTTGTGAAACAGCATCCTAATGAAAGCAATAAAACCGTCTCAGTATCGGAGAGGTAAATAAATTGTTTGAAACCAGTTTACTCTTCCTCACATATGTTCCCTTAGCATATTTCTACAGATTGATTTTCTATTCAATTGTCATTGCCAAAGGGAAAAACACAAAACTCATATTTTAGGTACAGCTACTTCATTATGTGGCTATGAGTGAGGCAGGGCATTTTATCTTCAACAATTAATCTAAATCAATGAAAAAAATGACAAACGTAAATGGTGCATTTATTTTCAACTATACAGTTATATTTATATATCAAATTATATATTATTCTTGTTTGTCTTTTATATAATATATATTCTCAATTTTTGGTTTTACTGTGTTCATTTATGTCTACTATGATTTGGGCTTTTAACTTTTTTGGTCAGGTCACCTTTGTATTTTGTCTGGTTAAATAACAGTTGATTAAAAAAAATAGTTGTTTCTTATAAAACCTCAAAAAATGATTAGTTCTGCTGCTGAACATCCAGTTCAATGTAAACAGAAGGTGTAGAAAAGACAACAATCATATAAGATAGGGAAGGACGGGGATTTCAATATATCTTCATTGCCTTTAGAAACGCTGATCTAGATGAACAACTTTTCAATGCAGATTCCAAAGCATTTTTAGTTGTCGTGATTACATTTTTCCTAGGGCATTAAAACTCAGATGGAGTATGAAATAACAAAGATCAGACAGAGGAAGTGTTGCAGCTCACGGTTCCCACTTCTATAAGAATGGCTTGAAGATATAGTAAAAGTCAGGGTTTTTTTTATGTTTTTTGCTGGGCTTTTTTGCTGGAGAACTATAGAAAAAAATAAAATACCAAAAAATGTTTTTAATAAAAACAAACAAAAATATGGAAAGTCATACTTTGAATGCCTTAGCTATACTGAACAATAATTGTTTAGTAAATTACTCAATGTTCTAGTAAATATGAGTACCTTAAATAGATTAAAATATTCCATCATGGGCTGCACGGTGGCGCAGTGGTTAGCGCTGTTGCCTTGCAGCAAGAAGGTCGTGGGTTCGTATCCCAGTCCAGGGTCTTTCTGCATGGAGTTTGCATGTTCTCCCTGTGCATGCGTGGGTTCTCTCCGGGTACTCCGGCTTCCTCCCACAGTCCAAAAACATGCATGATAGGTGAATTGATCATTCTAAATTGTCCGTAGGAATGAATGTGAGTGTGAATGGTTGTCTGTCTCTCTGTGTTGGCCCTGCAACAGACTGGCGTCCTGTTCAGGGTGTACCCTGCCTAACGCCTGATAATTGCTGGGATAGGCTTGTGACCCTGAATTGGATAAGCGGTTAAGAAGATGGATGGATGGATGGATATTCCATCATGTCAATAGCTATGTTTACCTGTGCAAAATGTTTTTAATCCAATCATATTTTAAATTACTACCTGTAATCCAAATTTACATGTAGTAATTAATTACTACATTTTCCACTACATGTTTGAGTGGAATAAATAATTTAAAACACGTGCAGAACTGTGCAGAACTATCTAAAAGACTGGAAATGGCCGTGGAAGAAGTAGCAGACTTCCGTTGTGAACAAATATGGCTGTGCGTATTTAAAAAGCACGAGTCAATGTTTTTCAGAGCGTGGTTTTATTTTTGTGGTCACAGTTTTATATCTACAAACCTCCATTATTATGTACACAATCAAATTATAAACCGAATCCCTTTATTTTTTTAGGCTGAAGTATTGTACATCAATGCGCAGTAATGACCCTCATTCGGAATAAGGGTTTACATGCACTGCGATCTGATTGACTCTCGGTATAACCCACTCCATTGAATGAAATTTCGATCCAAATGAGTATAATCGGGTCTGTGTAATCTGAATAGCGTGTTTACATAAAGCATTTTTATTCAGATCAGGCTTTTAATCAGATTACTTGTGTCCATGTAAATGTAGCTATTTTCTGCTGGTCACCATTACCTAATAGTTTAGTTCAAAATTAGCTATATTAAATATACAACAGTGTATCTGGTTCTTACGATTGATGTTATGAGGGTCGTCAGATACATCTCAAAATTTAAGAAATTCCTTGTTACTCAAGACCTTACGTCAGTAGAAATGAATAATTCACATTTAGAAGACCACAATAAACTCTCTGTAGTTTCGGTCTGTATGTTTTTGTTCCATGTAGTTCTCACCAAAGACAGCATCTTTCATTTCAAATTGTTTGTGTTGCATAATTACTCACGCTCACTACAAAATGTAAATGGTAAAAGGCAAGGTAACTTTTTGTAAGCATACAGACGAATGTTTCCATATAAAGCTGCTGGCTAATAACTGAAGTTTGCATAGAAGTTGTAGTTGTTGTTTACAGTTCACTTTGTAGAACCCATGTAAACCTGGAATTACATTTTTAACAAAGGAATAATTATTTTAAATGTAATTTATGATTTTTCTAAAGCTTTGTTCTCTTTGCATGATTAAAACCTTTTTTTAAGGATTCAGAAAAATTGCTGAAAGACACGTCTTATTTGAAGCGCCTGCTAAACTAAAGGAATTTTTGACTGCTGGGTTATTTAATCTGAAATTTATTTGAACTTTGCCTCAAATAGATTGTATTAAAAAAAAGTAGACAACATTCTGAGAACCTCTAAGATGAACTAAATTGGTTTAAGAAGTAAACCAAACAGAAAGTGAAGAGGCTACTTGAGCTGTGTTCCATATAGTTCTGAAGATGCAACCTTGTATGTAGAATTGAATTGTAGTTTTGATTTCAAAGGACTTTGAATGTATCTCTACTTCCCGTTTCATTAATAAACAATAGCGTCTATTATATTTAAACACATTATATTATGCTTATTCTTTGTATGATTTTTGAAAAGTGCAGGCAGAAAAAGTCTTGGTTGGATATACTGGTACATAGATTTTTCCACCTAAACTGCTGGAAATGATAAAACAGATTCTAGTGAGTACAATAGACTATGGGCGAGATTTATCAACGTCTTGGGCTTGTTAAAACCCGCGCAAACCCTACAGCGTCGCAAAAACAGGCTGATCTATCAACAAGGCTCATTGCGCCTGTTAAACCCGCAGCAAGTCGCACGCAATGCATTTAGCACTTTTGCCCTTGATGAATATGCAGTCTGGAAATTTCTGTAAGAAGACGCAAAATGTTGGGAGGAGAACAGGCAAAGAAGTAGGCGTTCCAGGCACACTGTGATTTACTAAGCATAAAAATGTTTGCGCTGTCTATTTTAGCATCTATTTTTAGCACTTCTGAAAAGCATGTTTTAATTTTGAGCTACCACATTCAACATAAGTTTATTACTGACAAACAAAAAATGCATTCACACACAATATAACCTAAGGGTAATTAACACTCTAATGGCCATAAGCCTGACATTTATGTAAATATTTACATGTTTTTCCCCCAAAGACGCATCATAACTCACTGCACGCTCATCACGTCTCCACCTGGTAAAGAGGCGCTGAGCGCACATGATAGTTGATCCTCATTAGTTTTTCACGTAGTGGTTAACCTTCCTGGAGTCCAGTTAATAAAATATGGTAATCATGTACCATACTACAATGATAATTGGCATTATATATGGCCTTTTTAAAACAAAATTCAGACCTGCTGCAGTTTCAGTCAGTCTTACCCTGCAATACGATGTGTGCATGGAACAGAGATCAGCGCATGCACACCGTATGAATTAAATGTATTAATGACAAAATAAAAACAAAAATTCACAACATTGTAGCCTAATACTAATTAATTCTGTAACAGCCAAATATACATACCCCCCCACCCCCCTTTTTGTGCCAAAGACGCATTATAAATCCATGCGCATATTTCTCCTCACTCTGCCTGTAGTTCAGCTTGCTTTAGCGACCGCAAACTACTCACACAAATTAAGAACAACCCACTCGCATAATTAGTGCCGCATGCAATTTTGCGGTCATTATCAGGAATCTTTATAAACCCAAGGTAATAAAAAAAAAGGAATCTTGATAAATCATGCCCTATGTGGGAGTTGGAATTTTATTTGCTCACAATGTGTTAAAAGTTTCAGCCATAGCTACTTGATATCTTTCTGCAAAAAATATTGCTTGGGGATGCATACACACATGCACACACACACACACCTATTCACAAATACATAGCGACATTGATCTCTGCCGGAGGGCACGGCCATGCCAAGGTAAGGTCAGTGCAACCCACTGTCCTGCTGTTAGCCTCCTGGGCATGCAGAGTTCAAAAGCCTTCCGGACTGTGTCTTTCATTTGTTTCTACTATATAGCTCCCTCTTTTTGATCACCAAAAAAAAAAGTTTAAATTATGTTTAACCAAAATGTCTCTTAAACTCTTTTTGAACTCCAAATCCAGCTACTGTAACCTGACCCGTCTGGTTTCATTTCAAGCTATGTTTTTACTAAACAAGGAATGACTCAAACCTTACCGGAGGGACGTACTGGCCTACTAATTGCTGCCTACGCACATACACATATAGATACGTGTTTATCCAAACAGTCATACATTTAAAAATGAGGGAGGGGGAATCACATACTCACACTAATGTATCATACTGACCTTAATCTGGGCTGCTGCTGGCTTCCTAATGTCAGAATGTTTCGTGTATACAGCTACATGACAACTGTTTGAATGTGCCTGCAGTGATAAGCCCAGTGAGAGTCTGCATCATTTTTCTCACATGCAGATGTGAAATATTATACATTACCTTTTGTGTCTCCTAGCCGATGCCTGTGGGATCCAATGTGCTCACTGATAAACTGTTCAGGGCCTCAGACATTATTCGTCCCGTTTCACTCAAAGAAATCTTCTCAAATTAAGTCTGACAATGCAGCGGTCTTCAGAGTGATATCAGGCTCAAGATCCAGGTAATGCTACAATCTCAATAACAATAGATTTATTCATAATGTAGCCTGTCTGAAATGGATAAGGTTTTGCATAACTTGTTCAGACTGCTCACATCAGAAATAATTGGGGATCAACTTATCACTGAGGAAGGAAGACTGGAATTTACTTTTAACACTGATGGGAAATTGATCTTCTATTATATCTGCCAACAAGGCAGACTGAAGGATTATTCCCTTGCTGCAGTCAAGTCATGAACTCTTATCTGTTTAAAATCATCTATTTGTTGTCTTGTCTGATTTTGGGTCCTGGAGCTAATAGGTCCTGGGGAGATACCCAAAAATCCTCTCCCAGCAACCCCTCTGCCGCATTCAGGTGGATTCTGAGGCATTCACAGACTGGAAAAAGGGAATGCTGACCCTCCAGCGAGTTCTGCATCTGTCCTGTTTAAGCAATGTCCTGCTTATGGCATGTGCCCAGCAGGCACCCTGATTTGATGTATGGGTGTCGAATTGATGGGAAATTTTGTTTAGGTCTGTTCAATATCAGGAAGACGTGCAACAATACTGGCGAGTGTTGCAATGATAATATAAAAACAGCACTGTCTATCTGCTTTGAATTTATTTCAATCCCTGATACGAGAAATTAACATTATACCAATAGGTAATATTTATTCCATGCAGTTTTTTACAATAGTCTTATTTTGCACACTCATATTTTGATGTCAGTTTATTGAGATAAACACATGCAAAATTATTATCTCACAGGACAGCTTGCAACACCAAAATACTCACCACACAGATACAATATTTTATTTCAAATAAAAGCTATGTGTTATGATAAAAATGTTAAAAATTCTCTGCTTTCCTGGTTACTTAGTTATAACTTTAATATTGCACAATAAATCTACACATATTTGAATTAAAATGTTTCAACGTTCAACAGGTTTCTTTTCCATTAAATAAATAATAATTTAAAAAACATTTTAAACTTGCAATATCTAGTGTAAAGACAAACATCAGTATTTATCATTTTTGTGTACCTGTTACAGAGTATGTAGGTACAGCTTGATGACATCATCAAAAGGCTTAACATCAATATGCCGGTATAGTCAAAATCTCTACCTTGGCTAAATTTATATTATTTCTACCTTAAACATTTTATATTGCCCACGACTAACGTCATGTAAGATGTTCCATTCCACTTGAGCATCATGCAAAACTGTTGTTTGTCTTTCACATAATATATTGACAACGTAGATTAAAGTTTGTAGTTTTTGGCTATGACCTTTTAGTTTTAGATACTCATTATACCGCCTGATTCTGCATATTAAATGATTAGTAACGGGTACTGAGCCATGCAAAGTAGAGGCAAAGATGGAGGCTCAATATACCCCTGATACGTTCTATACTGTACAAATGAAGGAACGGGTGGTGTGGTAGGCTTCTATTCATCCCCTGGCCAATGCTGGCAAGAACAGAAGGTCCTTCACACTCGGACATCTCTCCCTTTCTCTCAAAGACACACGCGCACACACACACACACACACAAATCCAGGCATGCCCCTTAATAACCTTACCATTCTGTGAATCTGCTCCCATGTCTGGGTTCTGGCGTTAGTCAAAGTGAAAATTGAACCCTTCAGGAATCCAGTTGCTACTTGCCAAAAAGACTCTGACACAAATAGTGCATGAGGAGAAGTATACCTATGTCTTGGAGATTGTCCTGATAAATATGTATGTATTTTTGATGGCACGTGACTTTAGAGGGATGTACGTTACCTTTTTTAAGAGTTTTGTAGCACAGACAAAGAAGTTGTTGCACCACCATAAAACGTCTGTTACAACCTCTAGACACCGCTGAAGTGCAGTTGAACACACAGATAGAAATGCATATAATAACGCACAATAAAAATAAATATTTCCAGATGTGTTCATTCAGTAAAAATGCTAACATACTAGCTTTGTTTACATTTGTGTGGATGTATTTAATACACAGGTGTGTGCATACATATACTTTAAGAAATGTGGGCAAATAATTTAATAAAGCAATACAAATAATATAAAAGAAATTTGCTTAATTGTCTCACACTGGGGACATTAATGCGTGGTAGCAGTAAAGTGACAGATTCACACAAAGATAAAAACAAAAAATATAAAAAACAGAATTTGGAGTAACTGTACAGTAATGGCAAAGTTAGAACACTAGAGTACTGTGAAATGATTAAAAATAGCATGCTCCGGTTAAAGAAATGTCCAACCTGCAGGATAATTTAAAAATTTTTACGAAAAAAATATTTCTGTCTATGCATTAAAGGACAGGCTTCATTATACCAAAAAGAAACTGTGCTAACAACAGAGATGTGTAATAATGGACAACCACTATCATCCTCTTTGTTAGACTATCAACAGCATTCAACAACAGTGTCTTTATTCAGAGGCTTCTACATTTTCACTGTAGCACATACTGCTACAGTAGATCCTTCCTGCCCACAGCCATCAGCATTTACAACTCCTTGAATAAATTTTAATAGTATAGACAAGGCTTATATTTTCTGATTCCAAAATAATTTTTTTAATTAAATTGAATAACTGCAGAAGTGTTATTTGTAATGTGAATACAATGCGAAAAACAGCATGCATGCTAACCCTTATCTAGTTTGTTGTAGAGCTTTGACTCCGAACTTTGTTATTCGAATATAATTTTAATGTTTTATAAATTAAAGATATTCAAAGAAATTTTAGGGATCTTTTAATATTCTAACCTGTATGGGAATATTTTTTTGTAAATGTGTTTGCTTGTAAATGTTTTCAATTCAGGCTCCGAACAAACGAACGAATAGTAGTCATGAAAACAGACATACTGCTCCAACTTAAATGTCTAATCAGTTGTCCAAAAAAACAATTAAAGTAATAAGTAACATTGCTACACTTTTACATTTATACACTGAAAGTGCTACGGTGTTAATGGTTGTAATTTCCTCAGTAGCCAAGGTCACTCTTCTACGATTTTTGAGCTTCCGCTGCATTTTGGGATAGCATAGCATCCACCGGCTGCTTACTGTAGCTGTAATACATCTCCGGGAACTTTGTGCCTACTACTCCAATCCATACCGGAGATTTGGATCTACTACATTGCTTGCTTACTCCTTTTCGCCTGCTACGTAGCGAGATTAATAGGGGTATTCGGATGCAGTCAGCCTTTCATGCACGTAGTCTATTAACATTGATGGACTCTGCCCTCTAGTGGACAGAACATATACAACTTAAGTTTGATACCGATCTTACTGAAGACATTTAATGGTCAAAATATAATTAATAAATATTCAAATATATTCAAATTTTAATATTAATAAAAAAACAAACTTTGAATATGATTTTTGGGCAAAGGTCGTTGCAGTTTTACGGTCTTTAATAGTAAATGTTTCTCTCCAACTATATGGCTGTGTTTACGTTCTTGCTGCTCAACTAGCTTCGGTCCGCGATGGTCGACATCATCTCCCAGTACCAGCGCGCCCCAGTTGTTGTTTTGAAATGAATGCACGGCTGAAAATCCTGCCAAACTCTGTCGGATGAACCGCAAAACATATCACTTATTGATTAAAGTGAAGAGAACAAGTTTGTATTCATCAGTCTTACATCTTACAGAGCACTCAGAAGTCGCTATAAAATCACACCAGGGAATGAATTTTACTTCAGAGAAGTACTGCTAGTATGTCCTAGTGTGATGAGGCTAATGCACACGTTGTGCTTATAGCAAAGTTAGATAAAATTAAGACGGCACAGCTCAAATAGGAAAAGTCTTTTAAATTGAGCTAAAGATGTGTTGTACAACATTAGTCCTCTTTGGATTCAATGTAAAAAAAAAAAAAAAAAATTTATAACGCCTTCTCTTTGTTTGAAGCAGAACCATGGATTTTTAACCATATATTTAAAAATACCCAGTGTAAAACTTGCGCGGGGGGGTGGGGGTATTCCACCACAAGGGTTAACCAACATTTTAATTTTTTGCAATGAATAATGTTAAATATATTCCAATTTATAGATTTACCTAAAAATATTTTTGAGTTTTTACTTGGACTCAGAAGGTATGTAATCAAAATCAATCGAGCAAGTGGTTAACTAAGCTTTTTTGATCCTCATCCTTGACAGCTAGAGTAGAAAGAGTGACTTCTGATGTGATTTAAT
The DNA here is from genome assembly GCA_028564705.1 of Apricaphanius iberus. Taxonomy (NCBI): domain Eukaryota; kingdom Metazoa; phylum Chordata; class Actinopteri; order Cyprinodontiformes; family Aphaniidae; genus Apricaphanius; species Apricaphanius iberus. The sequence goes on along the minus strand of JAPXFQ010000489.1, from coordinate 197,561 downwards.
CTCTCTTTGCTTCAACCATGTGGATGTAGGCGGTCTTAGCAAAGAAAAGCTGGTTGAATCTGCGCTCTAATCAATAAGCCATTAGCAACTAAAGAAGCAGCTGTTGTCAACGTTTGTCCCCGAGACCTTGCTTTCACCCCGGCTGTTGGATTTTCCCATCGCTAACTCTCACATCTCTCATCCAGTCGTGTCATCGGCTCAGACAGGTGGACTTTTGCACCGCAGCCTGCTTAGAGCTTTGTTCAGGTTGTTCCTTCACAGACGCAGTTTTGCAAACATGGCAGTGAGTCGTGAAATGAGATTTCTCTGCTATCATTACTGAACCAAGGAAGAGAGTCACATCTCAGTCTGTGGAAATGCCTCACTGACTCTCCCCTGTTTGCCGCTTCTCAGTGCCGGCATGTCTAACCATCACTAAGACAGATCGATAGGGCTGAGCTCTGTAAGCTGCTTGCCGCCACTACAGGAAATATTGTATGCTGTAATGAGATGGAGATATTAAGTTGTTAAAGAGGATGGGTTTAAGATAAGCAGTGGTAGGACGTGATTAGTGTAATAAAGGGGAAAAAAAGCTTTGTTTGCATAAGTTTTACAGCAAGACAGTGTTTGATCTAGTTAAAAGGCTGCTAGGCAGAACAAAGGCCTCAGAGAGCACTATTCTCTCTCCTGTAATGTTCCTTGAGCAGTGAGTTGACCAGATTTCTGCTGATTTGCAATGAGTGGCAAATTGTACAGAGCACTATTTCAGTGTTTTCTTAAAAATTCTAAATAAAATAAAAAACATTTTTTGAGCACTAATAGCTGTAAATATTGAAATGATGAAATTTAAACACACGCTCAGTCCTTGAATTGTTATTCATAGCAGATAAGTAATTAAAAATATTTTTAACAGCAAAACTTTCCTCAGCAAAACTCTCCTAAGAAGAATAAATTAGTTCCATATAGAGTACGCAATCTGGTTCCACATTGACTATATATATATATATATATATATATATATATATAGGTAGAGAAGAGACAACATATTTCATGCCACAGGTATGGCCAGTAGCTCAAGCAGGGAGTAAACAGCCATACCATGATGGTGACAGCAACAGTTTGTGAGTGGCCCTGGCTGCACTCTCTGAGTGCTTTTCTAGTCTGCGACTGTGGACATTCACAGGCAGTTTGGCCTTCGACAGCTCTTTTGTTAGGTCTCCACTACTGCTCTGAGTGGACAGGTCTTTGGACTTTCCTTGATGGATAAATCAGCAACTTTAGTTTTGTACAGTACTTTTGTACAATGTTCTTATTTTTTCCAGTTACACCTGTAATGTTATCCCTTTTCAAAATATTTCATCTGCATTCCGGACGTCCTTTTTAACGAATCTTCACTTTAGGCATTGAAATTAATATAACTAAAATAACCCAAAAGGTAAATTCAATTTGAAAATAAAAGATGAATTAAAAGAAAGTAAAAGTTAAAATAAAAAGTTTATAAAATGTCATCAGGAGGAGATTTTTGATCTGTCAAATCAAACCTTTGTTGTCGTTTTTGAGTAGGGTGAAAGAAAAAAAACACATTTTGGATAATTTATCTGGGTTCTCCTTGTACACATCTATCTGCCAGAGGGCATGTTTTGACATCAAAGGCCCAGCCGTCAACCTTGAAGGCTTTAAAGTGATGGCAGATGATGGTGGATTGAATGACTTCCAACATGTGATCAAAGATTGAGCCTCACACTTGATGACAGTTTTTTTTTCAGTTTTCCAACTATTTAAAATCAAGCAAAGCTCACAGTCTGGTTGTTTGGACTGAGGTGGGTTGAATAGGTAAAACAATAGACTATTTTTTGTGGAATGTCAAGAGCTGAAAATGTATGTTTCTATCCGTATCTATTAAAAGTTTTTTTTATCCTTCATATTTCCAACTGTTCTTATTAATATCCCTGATCTTTCTGAAAACTATGTAGCTTTGGAAATCTCAATTTCTGTAGCACTACTGCTGCTGTAGTCGTCAGAGAGTTAGTTGTCCAGGTGGTGCCAGTTGCTTCCTTTTGCTCCCTGCAGAATAGCAGGATGTGGTGCCATGCCAGCCATGCTGTCTCTCCTGACCCAATAAACTCTCCCATAACCCCCCTGTGTTTTTGCCAGAGGAACATAATGTATACCGGACTGGTCATCTTATGATCACAAGCAGACTTGAAGCTTACTGGCGAGGCTTCAGTTGTCCAAGTGAACTAATGTGTCGAAAGTTTCAATACAGTACTACGGAGTAGCAACCCCTTGTTCAACAGGCATATAAATGTCATGAATTGTTTTAATTGTTGTTTAATCCCTTTTTTACACTTTCCTCTTTGTTTCTGCTTATTTATGTTTACTTTTCTGTGTGCAATGTCTGAAGAAATTTTTAGAGCAATTTTGCATTCTACGTTCTGAATGTTTTCCTTTGGATTGCTTACAAAGCAAAACAAAGCACTTATATCAAAGCAAACCCTCTACCTAGGCTTTTTATGTTTAAAGGCAAGGGAAGGGAAGCCAACTTTATTTGTATAGCACCCTTTCAACAACAGCGCAATTCAAGATGCTTTGGGTGATTGGCGGATTAAATAAAAGCATCAATACAAAAACGGTAAAAGCATAAAATGCAACATTAGAGACACAACATATGACACATTTAAAACATATGTAATTCCAGCTATTATTAATTGCTTACCTAATCACTCACTCACTCACTCACTCAATGCAGCTTTAAACAGATGGGTTTTCAGCCAAGGTTTAAAGGAATTATTTTTTTCTGTAGAATTCCGTGTGTTAGAAGTTTGTCTTAAGTTTTTTTCTTTTTTCTAAAGGAAAGCAGAGAGAGATGTTTTCTTTATTAATTTATTTGAATTCATTTATGTTTATCTTGGATAAGGACCTAAAAAGTGTATTTCTTGCTGGCTTTCCAGCTAACATACTCCTTTCAAAGCATATTGAGTTGTATTGTCTCAAGTGGCTCTACAAGAGCAGAGCTTATCTCTGTGTTTGCGATTAAAGGTGCTTATTACCACAAAAGCAGCCAACGATCATTAATACCTGTCACACTACTATATTACAAATTCACCTCTGACCTTTCTTTCACCTCTTTCCCCATACATTTTGCCCAGAAAAAATATTATGAACATGCTGACTACCTGTTTTGCTCCTCATTTGTGGTTTCCCAAATTTGCTGGGCTGGCTCATTTAATAATTCATAAAATGAAGGACTTCAGAGCAATATATTGCCACTCCCTTCAGTGGTATTTGGAACTGATCTACTTCAGGAGCTTGTTTGGCTTTTTCTTCCTCCTATTTTCCATCTTTCATCACTTTCCTTCCTGTCCAGTGGTTGAGATCAGCGGAAAGAGAAGAAAATTCCATGTAGGGATGGGAAGATTCATTATATCCTGCATTGCTGTGCAAATTGGGCTGTCACTATCCACATCTGATCGACTGATAATTGCATAGTTCCTTAACTAATGTTCCTTCTAACCTTTCCCCAAAGAATTTTTTTCAATTATATTTTTGTGCTGGAATCATCAGTTTTGCTAGGAGAAGTCACTCTTTCTCATCTCATCCCTCACATGTGCAGCTGACAGTCAGAAATATTTTATTTTAATGCACAACATCATTACACTTCTATGTTTTGATGGCTTCTTTTGTTTTTGCTCGGCCTTTATAGTCCTTTCGTAGCTTACCCCCCATTGGAAGCTACATTCCACACGAGTTGTCTGCGCTCCCCTGCCAAGGCGAGAGTGGGTGATGTGTATGTGCAAATGTCTGGTCTAAATGATGGGGAGGAGGCCTTTATAAAACGCTTGGCCCACGTTAGGGACAGAATGGGGGACAGCATTAATCTTAAGAGTTCAAGCCTATAGTTGTCACCCTGCGCAGGCTGGGAGGGGGTTGAGAAGGGCTAAGATTCTGATTTAAAGGCTTCCTCCCTGAACAAAGACTACTTTGAGTTTGTATTTAAAAAAAACAGATATCTACAATCAGCCCTAAACATTTTCTTTAGGATTTTTCTGTGGAAGCATCTATCAGAAATTATGAACACAGTGTTTATTAAATACTCATTTGTTTAAAGGATTGGGCTGTGGTATATTCTCTATCTAAAAGTAGTTTGGCACAAAGACAGTAACACATTAGGATGCTTTATGCATACAGCGTTTACTGATTGTTATGACAATTTTCTGTTTTGAAGGTTTGCGTCTCAACACGGAAAAGAATGACGACTGAAAAATTTGACTTTGTATTTTGTATATCTGATTTAACAAAATGTCAGGTAGAATCTCTAAACAATTACATCAGGTTGTTGTTTTTTTAAAGATGAAGCAATCAGCTCTGGTCAGGGATGAGAAGTTTTTTTTCCTGTTTATTAAATTAATCTACAATGTTTGGTTTTTTTAATGCAAAAGCCAACAACATGGCATTTGAAAAACAATTTTTTTTTAGGTTTCTTTTAAAAAAAAAATTAAAGGTTAAGGCAATATACTTTGATGTACTGTATAGATAGGGATAACCCTGTGATCCCTGGAGTTCCTGTTTAATTCAAAAGTTTTACAATTATCAAAAAACCTGCAGCAAAATATTTTTTTCTAAATTATTTAGTTTATGTTTGTTAGGTTTTAGAAATGTTTTAATACATGTTAATAAAAATTAGCGTGTCAATATGTAAGAATATTGTCAGATGACTAATTCCCATCTTGTCTCAATGGCAGGTACGTGTCAGACTGTCTGACATCTATCTACTCCTACCCTAATCAATTATGGCAACTGTACTGCAGCATATATACTGTATGTGTGTATATATATATATATATATATATATATATATATATATATATATATATGTATGCGATGCTTTGCAAAGAAATGCCCAGATTTTCTATTTATGATCGTTAATTAGTCTTTTAAGGTTAGACAGTTAATGAAAAATGGATAAATCTGAAAATGTTTTTTTCAGTATGCAGTGACCGTTGTTTTCCAGGGAAACCTGTGACTATATTAAAAAAAATCTGTTTAATTAGTACTTTTATTGCTTTCTTGTATAATCCAAACAAGTATGCCTCTACTAGCTGGTGGTAATCATAAATAACAAATGCAGGAAGAATGAAAACACCTTTGCCTAAACCTAAATGATTTAACAGATTACACTGCCTGTTATGTGCAGGGGATCTGTCTTATTAAAATGTAATGTGTATGTATGTATATATATACGTGTGTGTGTGTGTGTGTGTGTGTGTGTGTATATGTAATACTTTCATTCCACAGAGGAAAATCATTTCTGCGAGTTTGCAATTTTCTCAGATTTTTCTTTTTTTATATCAGCCTGTCATGTGATGTGATGTAATTTAGAAAACCAATACTGTTATTGTGAGGCAGCTTTTCAGGGGGGAAAAGAACAGTGGTGAATATGGGAAAGTGAGTGGAGGCATTAACTCCAAACTCTCAGTGAAGGGATCCGTCTTTCCTTTAAATCAAATTCCATTTCTGTTGCGCCTTCATTGGGTTTGGACACTCCCTATGGCCTCTCACACCTCCCACTAATGCAATTAAGATCTATAAGCTTTTTCCCAGGAATAAAAAGGGCTGAAGACAGATTCTTCCATGCTTCAGTGAAGTTGGGGAAATCTCTGTGTGTTCTTGTGTTTGTGTGTGAAAATGGATTGATGGAGGGGTGGAGCAAGGGAAGCTAATAACAGGCATGGCCCTGCCCCCTCTCCATTCAAACCATTTCCAACAAACAGGCTTTAAGAAAGGGTTTTAGCTGTATTTTACCCCCTGATGCACGTACACACTCAGTCATTTTGCTGCCACGGAAATGCCTTTGTTGAAGACATAGAATGAAGTCAGAGCGACTTGTTTGAATCTCTCTGTTCGGTCTCAGTCATCTGACTGTCTTTGGAGCAAAAAAAATGTTTGAATTTTTTAAAACAAAAACTTGATATAACTAAAGCAAATCTTTAATCTTCTACATTATCTTTTACTTTTACTTTTTTCCTTTATTCCTCTTTAATTTTTTATTTACATTGTTATTTAAGGCTTAGCATTCTGTTGCAGGTTCAGATGAGTAATTCTTCGGTAATCAAAAATGAATTTAGAGGGAGTGGTATCTAATGAGCTACTTTCATTCAGATCCAGAAAGGCGACAAAATAAGGGGGTACCATTTTAATTACTCACCTCTCTTTATTTTGTATATAGTGAAGAAAAATATATAGAAAAAAAACGTAATATTTTTATATGTTTCGTGTACATCTAATGTTCTTTCCCTTTTTAAGAAAGGCTGGGTGTGATATGGCAATTAAGGTAATTTAATACACGGTTTTCTGTCTGCGATTAATTCAGACAAAACTTTACCTGTTTTAGGTCAGCAAGGATTAACATTATTTATAATAGCAAAATGTCAGAATAACCAGAGATAATTTTTTGACACTTGATATAAGTCTGAATTTTACATGTTGGGATTACGACGAATTGATAGAATTTGACGAAGGCCAGATTGTGATGTCAGACCTCAAGACCTCTGCTTCCGTACAGTATGTGACATCTTGAAACAATCTAAACAAATTAGCCAAGATGGTGTATTGAGGAAAGAACATTATGTGGAAGCAACATGTTGAAGCAACATATTAAGACAACAGATGATGAGGTAAAGTTTACAAAAAAATAGATCTTCCAAATGGACAATATCAAAGACATTACAGACTAAAAGGACGAGAAAGTCCATGTTTTGGAGTTTCCATCGCAAAGTCCTGATCTAGTCCCATAGACAATTAGTAGGCAGAGCTGAAAAGATTTGAGAACAAGGTGGCTTAAAGACTAGACCCAGTTCCTCAGATTCTGTCTTGAGGAATGGGCCAAAATTATAGCACACTACTGTGAGAAGCTCCTGGATGGAAATCCAGAACATTTGCCCCAAGTAGAAGACGTTATAGGTAGTCCTACCAAATACTTTGGATTAGAACGTCTGAACAGTATGAGCAGAAATCTGTCTGTCCCTCTATCTATCTATCTATCTATCTATCTATCTATCTATCTATCTATCTATCTATCTATCTATCTATCTATCTATCTATCTATCTATCTATCTATCTATCTATCTATCTATCTATCTATCTATCTATCTATCTATCTATCTATCTTTGCTGTCGTTCATAAAAAAATTAGCAGTAATTCTTATAGACAAAATTGATGCAGTTTTTATTATTATTGTGTAATGCAACACATTAGGCATTAATGGTCAAATTGATCATTTATTTACAATAAAAGTACAACAGTATTGTTTATTGTTGTTTTTTTTCTCCTGCTCTGTTTTCTGTCCCCGTTTTGTTACAACCAGTGCTGTTGTTTTTTTGTTGTTTTTTGCTGCTTTTAGCATTGGTGTGGGCAGTGTCTGGGAAATGTTGTGGCCTGCAACTGGGAGGATAATTGGCTTTTCAACGATTCAGTTTTATGCAGATAGAACTGAACTAGTGCACATCATAAAGGATAGAGTGATATTAGGTTCCATACAAATGAGGACAGGGCTGGATGAGGCAATTGTCGGAGCAAATATTTTCCTTCAGCCAAATGTGCAGCATATATGTGTCCTTGTGGCTTAGACGTTTGTGGTTCTTTGCATATACAAATGTTTGCTTGTGTAGACTAATAGGATTGACAAGAAGGGTGACTTTTTTTCTAGCTTTAGCTTGAGCTGCTACCATTAATAAAAAAGTGGTCTACGTGTTAATTTCCCAGAAAATTTAGATCTTTACCTTAGATCTGGGAATCATTGAATTCTGCCAGTTTCCAAATCTAGTATCTATCATGATATGTTGAAACCTCAAAAGAATAAAGCAGATCGACCTTTTTGTACTCCATTTGGCCTTTCTGTTTTTTGCTGAAAGTCTTGCTCTCTCTTACCTGTCTCACCTTTTTTAAGTTTGAATGAACTGCAGACATGTTCTGACTTGTAGCAAATACAGATTACTTTAAAATACTTTTAAATGTATTTTGTTCTTATAAGCCCATTTAATCACATTGCTGATAATGACAAATTGCAGATTTGTTATTTGTCCCATGTTAGCACTTAGATGTAGTACATTGACTAAGATTTTGATAAATCCTTTTTTGCTTAGGGTATATATGAAAATCATCTGAATCCCATCACCAACCGATTTCTCTGTGCTTCTCAAATCTACATTGACATTTATTGGAAATGGCTTCTCTAATGTATTACTCTGCATATATGCTGTGATCAATATACTTTAATTAGGTTTCAGTTGAATTAAATCTGTAATTACTAAGAGCACTTTTTAATTTATACTATTGAAGTTTTAGTGACAACACTTAACATAAAGCCAGTTTTTTGCAGTTTAACAACAGATGAATTAACCCTTCATTACTCAAAGCATTGTTAATGACAAACTGGATGCGGGATTGTAGTTTCATAGCATGTAAAACATTATGACCACCATTTCTAGAAAAAAGGGGCCATCTGGTGTTTTAAGATACTTTTAAGATGGATGTGAATGCATAGTATTTGATCAGGAATATGAGGTTCTATTTTTTTACTGAAATGTGTTGTGTCAGCTTCGACAATTTTTAAAAGGTGAATAATGCTTATTTTTTGTTGGACTTAAAAGTAAATATCAACCAGTTATATGATTGCAGACTTGAAAAAAAATCAGTCCTAGAGACCCACATTATGAGATATAGTAAAACTGCTTTTTTTCTACCATTGTGTGCATCCATAAACTCCATCTTTCCATTCAAGTTGTTTTTTTCTTCTCTTTATGACAATCGTTCAATAATTCAAACCCTCTCGTCCGCTTTTTTTCCACCCCTCAGCTCCTCTCCGTATGATTCAAAGATGCCATGCTCAGCTCCCTGCTGTTGAGCTGCAGTTCCATAGCCTCTCTTAGTGTGCCTTTGGTAGTAGTGGGGGAAATCAGCTGTGGCAGAGCTGTAAATTATTCCCCTGGAGGCCTAAAGGGGTGCAGCCTATCCCTCACTTTCGTTCACCACACCTTTATGAAGGGACCGGTCGGCTCCTATGGGCCCCTTATCTGTCAGGCCTTAAAGGCCCCAGTCAGGCAATATCAAAGACATAGACCACAAAAAGACTATTTAGTGTGCAGGGAGAGAAAGAAGATGGACAGATGGTGAAAAAGGGGACAAAGAGACAGGAAGGGGCAAGCAGAATTAACTTGATGTGGCAGGAAGTTTCAAGTTCCCCTTCAAAATCAAACATCTATATCATGCATTGAATGCATTTAAGGATTCAGCAAACTCTTTTTGTAAGAAAAATATAACAGTATTAGGCAATATCATTGATTTATTCTGTTAAAAAAAAAACGTTTAAATAACAGCAACATTGGCCTGTACCTGAGCTTATTGACCTGAAAGAGTAAATGTTTTCATCTTAAATAGTTGTTTATTGACTTTCACACAACTAAAAAACATTAGCATTATATCTTCATCATATATTTTCACAAATCATTTCTAACGAACTATCAATTTATTTATGTAGTTGGTTATTTGAACAGTAAAAACATTCAATAATCTCTCTTGAGAGTTGAGATTCCATGAATACAGAGAATTTTTGTTATTTTTTTCATCTTGAGTGGGTTCTTAAATCAGTGTTGTTGTCCGACCATTAAATTGTAATTAAGATGTCATCTTTCAGATGTTGATGTTGCAATGAGCCCTAGGTCTTGGTTTCTAAGGATTTTTCTTTCTTTTCTTTGCACTTTGAAAAAGCTTACAGTTGTGACTTCTAATGCTTTTTTCCTCCCATCGGAACGCTTTTCTCTTTGATTTGTTTCAGATAGAACATTTTGCAGCTGTAGTAAAGCAGCATTAAAATAGAAAAGCACTTGCATAGTGTAGACCTCTGCCAAGGCAACTCAGGGGACCCTTGGTCTCACTGCATACATTTCCTGTGAATTACACCAAAAGCAGTAAATAACGTTTTCAGTTATCTTGCTAACTAGCTAAGTAACCCATAGACCATAATCACTTGTTTCTGGTCTCACTGAGGATATATTTAGAAAATTTAATCAAAATCCTTCCATAACTTTTGAGTTATGTTGCTAACTAACAGACAAACAAAAATTGCCTGGCAAAAATATAACCTCCTTGGCAGAGGTAAAAAAATCCTTTAGAAACCTTGACCGCCTCTAAAAGCATTTAAAAGGTTTGTATGCTCCTCAAAGGAAGTAGAGAGGCCATCTCTTTGCCTTGCCTTCCATTCGTGGTTTAAAACTGTGCAGCATTGTAAGTGCGGTGTTTGAAACTTTGTTTACATGTTAGACAGGACTTAACTGTCTCGTCCCCTTCACTCTCATTGCTTCCCTGTTTGAAAGAGGACTTCCTTGCATTCTGATTGCAAGCCTGTCTACACACACTGACTCTAGAGAATACTAATCAGTAAATCCTCTTCCATGCAGTACTGTGGGTAAAATATAATAAATAGCTATGTAAGATGAGAAATTTGCTATTTGATTGACTCTGTACTGTGTAAAAATTCTTTTTTTTTTTACAATACTGAGTCATTGATTTTTTTTTGTCTCTAAAAAACAAGTTATTGATGACATCTACTGTTCTAGAAGGGAAGAGTAAATCCTCCAAATATTTATATTTCTAGCATATTATTTTTTGCATCCGCTCCACAGCTGCTTTTTAACACAAAATAAACAATCGGTCAGTCAAATGGCAGCAGTGCTGTGCATTTAGACATCTGCACGTGGTAAAGACGGCTTGTGGAAAAGTTCAAAAGAATGGGAAAGATAGTCTGAAAATTAATTTATATCCAGTTGTGAGTTTAGGAGAATTGAAAATGGAAATGATGTCGGAGGTCAGGTGAGAATAGGCAGACTGGTTTAGGATGGTAGAAAGTCAACAACAGATCAAGCAACCACTACTTAAAACCAATAAATACCATCTTTGAAAGCAAAGGAGGGTCCAGACTGCATGAAGTAAGGTGTACCTAATTAAGTGACCAGCCTACACTGGAGTGCTAGAGTGTTCTGTTCCTTGTTGAAAGGAATTCATGTAAATCCAAGATCAGCATAGTTGCTAGTAAGGTTTTTGCAAGGTCAGTTGGGTTAAAACAACCCTGCTGGTGCTTTGCACAAGCTGAACAGAACACAGATAGTCTATATAGTCCAAAGGGACTAACAAAACCTTTTAGATAGTTAGTTTCTAAAGTGGTGCTTTTCAGATGTTCTCATTTTGTAATTTCAACATTTTCTTTCAGTCAACACCTGCTAAAAAGTTTGGTACCTTACTAAACAACAGTTCTTTTGTGTGCTTAAACCTGATCTTTTCAGGTTATCCCTGTTTGAAGTCAGAAGTCAACAATATAAGGAAGAGGGTGGGGGCTACCTGAAATATTTAAAGGCATCCTTTGTAAATACACAGTATACACAAGAGGCTGTGCAGCCACTTTCTCTTGTTATCTCACTCTCCCATACAGACGCACCCCTCTGCCTCACCTGTATGAGCCTCTGGGATGAGACTGATGAGGTCTAAATACCCCGTCTGGCAGCATGTCTTTGATGGCTCTTGCACAGCATACTTTGCGCAGGGCTCATTGCAAGCTTCCCTCTGGGATGCCGAATCCAAAGAACGGCTCAAGGAAAGAAAGCTGCACCGAGAGTTCTTTGAGCGTGTGAGGTATTTGGGATGCTGTGTGTAAAATAAATGTGTAAGGTGTGCCAGTGTGTATACGCGCTTACCTTGCTGTTCATCTAAAATGCGGTAATTTCTCTGCTGAAAGAGGACAGAAGGTGTGAGTTTTACTGGCAGTACTCGCCAAACGGGCAGGGCTTTCATTTTGTTCACTGGAAGCCAAGTGTGAAAGTTTGATGAAGAGCAATTTGCATCTCTGGATGACTATGAAGAGGTCGGTTTTGTTCTGTTGCCACAGAAAAAGCCATGCCTGCACACTGCTGGCCCCAGAAACCTGCCCACCCCATCATCAAGTGTGACCCACGCTTTGCTTCTCCATCTCTGCCCTCCTGGCACCACTCTATTTCCACTTTGGCCAATGGCTAGTCTGGTATTGTGCTGTGAGGCCAAGAGCACCTGCTAGAAGTTCTTTAGGTCTTATTTTCATCCAGCCTCCATTTTGTTTTTGAAAGTGATCTAAAAGTAACCCAGAACCTCTGTGCACACATGCCTAAAATTGGATTTGTAGTTAAGATATATATGCCAGTGTGAAAGTATATAAAACCAGTTTGTTCTGTGTAGTAAAATTCAATCTTCCACCTTAAAAGAAATGTGTACAAATATTCAAGAGAAACTTTCATGGATGTTTCAAAGGTCCATATTGGACCTCTTGTGGATTTTTGCTCAATTTGTTACCTTCAAACTGCTCTCTGTAACCATCTTTAAGCAAAAAAGTAGTTAATGACTGGGGAAGGCTTTAGATGTGGTGGCCCTGGGGAAAGACGAGGTCCTTTAGGATTTGAATGTGTTTATGTGTGTGTGTGTGTGTGTGTGTGTGTGTGGTAACTGGGCTTAGAAGCGAGTGTCTGGTTTGTATTTGTATTCTGGTGGTCGGGGGTATCCCTGGATACACCTAGGTGACTGGGAAGCATGCAGAAGGAAGAAGCTGGAGAGTAGTTATTTCTTCAACGTGCCCCTGATACCCACGATGATTAACAGAGCCTCTCAGTTCAAGGTAACTGTAGGTCACTTCTTTTCAAATTGCACTTGTTTCTAGCTGCATCTTTAATCATCTGCTTTGTTTCCTAGCAATTCTTCTGTTAAAAATATGTTTTTATTATGCATTTAGAATTGAGCTAAATAAATATACCACATGAAATCACAGACATAACAATTATGACCTGCTGGATGAGGATTTAGTTTTTTTTATTATTATTCTTTTATTTTAATTCATCTAAAGCTCTACTTAAGCCAAAATTATGAAACCAGGGAACATTTCTTCAGATGAACTGATCAGAATTTGACACGTTTTTCGAAATAAGTTTTTTTCCTCATCACTTCAGCAGGAGGAAATCCCACTTCATGCATTCTGTCTGCACCATGGTCAATTTGCAGCAATCTGTTGCCACCGGTCTGTGTCCATTGCAGTCAGAGATGCCTCCATAACTTCTGTCAGCTCCTGGATAGCAAGCTGCATGGGATATCGTGTCCAGGTCTAAGATGATGATCAGATGCTCTCATTAGTTTTTTTTATTGATTTAGTTACAACTCCATGTGAAAAGTTAAAAATATCTGCGGGTCTATAAAAAGTGGTCAAGGGTGTGAGCTGCAATCTGTCAAAATGACCGATAGCCTTAAGGTTTTTCCATCACCATTTCAAAACACCTTTAAATATTCAGTTTACACGTCCTCTGATCTGAACAACCTCCCAGTGTAACATTCTCACTTGGAACTCTAAAGCTGCATTTTCAATGCTGGCCCTCAAGGAACACTGATATGCATATTTTAGATGTTACCCTGCTTCAGCACACCAGATTTTAACTGATGACTGATTAACTGGCTTTGGCTAAACTGAACGCATCTGAAACAAGTGTGTTAAAACAGGAAAACATCTAAAACAAGCAGGGTAGTGTGCCTTAAGGACCAGGATGGGAAAACACTGCCATTGAGAATGGTAAATTGAACTGAAAAAAGCATGTGTAAAACAATTTTAATCATATAACTACCATAGAATAATGTATTAATCATTATCAACTAATAAATTAATTTTTCACTTATATTAAAATAATATTTACATTATTATTGAGGTCCAAATAAGAGCTGACCTGGAGTACATGGTGCTAACCTTTTATTTGGGGACCAACTTGAGGCTCACAGTCTAAATTTCACCCCAACACTAATCTAAAACCACTTTAAAGTTAAAGTTGAAATGTGATCAGATTAGACCAGAAAGACAAGCTCCTTCAACCCATTCATAGAGTAAGATGATTCCTAAATCAATTACTCCCACCACCTCATCCTCTCTCCTCCCTTCCAATGTTCTAAAATGAAGCAGCTTTGAGGGCCAAATATAATAAGCTTAGCCAATGTTGAACTTCATTCATGTGGATGACGATAATGGGATGTGTTGGTCTTGAAGGGATTAGCAGGGATCATATGATTACTGAGACAATGTCAACTGGTTTGAAAAAGTGCATTGAGCACAAAAAAAATGAAGCACTGTCATTATTGAATCACTAGACTTACAGACCTACCTTTGGGCCTAGTTGTGGTGTGACGAAAAGTTCTTAAATATTCAGAAGAAGATTAAATGAAAAAATGCTTTAATTTATTAAAAAATGTGTTATTATTTTCATATGGATTAAAAAATTGAATTGTGAATGATCATGGTCTAGTTTCTTAGACAACAAAATAGTACACAAGACCAATAAAAAAAATTACGTTAATGCTGTTTTATAACAGGTACCTAATGGGCCCCCCACAAAGAGTGACATTATTTGCGTAAACAATATAAAAGCATTTTCGTTTTATTAATTGAAATACTTAAATAAATGTTCCAATACATTTCTAATATACTGAGATGCACCTATTTTGATCTATACTTGGCATTGTGGCAAAGAAATGGGGCAATTATTGTTTCCTTTCAAAATAAAGTTCTCATTTAAAATGTCAAAATATGAAACAACTACTCATGTTGTGTTTACATGAAAATGCAGATGCATTAAGAACAGTATTTGGCAATAACATCTTGAGATAACCAGCAAATAAAATTTACACTCAACAGCTTTGTAATATTTTGGTAAAGTGATAAAAATCTTACTAACTATTAATTCTCTGTTTTAGTGACTGTATTTATTGTATCAGCTAAAACAAACAACAGACAAACAGGGTGAGCTGGACGTTTTTCAACAGCAAAAAAAGAGAAAGAGTAGGGGCAAGGATGGGTGCAAAGCAGAATAAACCGGTGTGAATAAATGTAAAAATAAAAGTGACGGGACACAAAGAAACCTGACGGACAAACAAAGGAGAAGATGCCGTGTGCTGTCCTTTGGCTTTTTTTTGACAGGGAGAGCAACAGAACAAAGAGGGGGGTGGAGCCAGCATCTGATAAAAACATGATAATTGCCTTTTGCCATCACTTCTGGGGGCTCAAAGCAATTAAAACCAACATGGTGGACCCCATTCTTTTATATTTTTCTGAGGCTAAGGTAAACAGCAATGTAAAACCTGTATCATGATTTTTAATGTAAACAAATGGCACACGGATGATGCTGGTGACCTTTTGAGAGTCTCTTTGCTGTTTCCAAGCTGAAGGCATTTGGAATTTCTATTATTTTTCTTTTGCAACACCAATAGTGGGAATTTGTCCCCCCGTTTTGTCCATGGATGCTCGGCAGGCTTCATTGGAATGCCCTCCCCCTTGTCCCCAGCCACTCCTTCTGGCGAGCGCTGATTTTTGATAATAAGCCCAGTAGTAACCGTCACGTGGCCCGACCAGCCGTGCGCGGCATGTGTGCTGGTTAGGGACTTGAATGGTGATGGAGGGAGTACAGGGCTGCACAAGAAGGGGATTAGAAGACCCACAGTGAGCACTGATTCATACAGCCAGCGGGAATGTTGTTTGCTGGTACAAGGCTTTTCTTTTGTGTTTTATGAAGGCGGCTCCTCAAACATCACCCATTTCCGCCTGTCAGTCAGCCACTTAGTAGAATGATAATTAAAGATCCGACTTTATGCATTTGAAGAGATTCTGCCGCATGCACAACGGTTATGGAGGGTGTAGTTCCCACATTTGCAGTTTCACATTTTATTTACTGATGAAGGTCGCAAGTCATTTAGCATGTTTGCACTGATGCAAAGCAAGAAAAGATTAATAGTTGATAATTTCACTTGTAAAGGGTGCAGAAGCTGTCTGGCATCTTTACTTTTTCCTCTTTTGTTTTCCATTCTCTTTGTGCAGGTTGTATGCATCTGTGCATGTGTAGGTTGGACAAACAGAGCTTTTATATGGCACTGTATCTCCCCTCCCCCAGGTTTCACAAAGGTTTTGTAGACCCATTGGGACATTTTATGATACGTGTGCATATGGAAAATTGTCTATTTGTGTGTACAGTGTTGTGAAAAAGTACATTACAGATTTCTCCTGCTTTTTTTTGTCAGGAATATATGTTTCGAATCAAATATTTAATATCAGACAGAGATAACTAATAAAAATAGAAAATCCATTTACCAAATGATGATTTTATTTATTCTGTGGAAAAAGCCAAACAAACCGGTTCCTTTGTGAAAAAGTTGTCACCCCCTCTTTAACCGTTTTTAAACCAATTTCAATAGCCACACCCATGCTTGAGTTGTTTTATCTATTTTATCTTTTACCTGCTTTCCATCGGACGTTTAATGTAATAGATGTGCGCTCAGCAGTTTGTTCGTTCTTATAGGAAGCATTTCAGATGCGCATTGCTTGCAAAAACGTCCCTCCCTGCTGTTTCCAGGAGCTCATGAAATTAAAGGGGAATTGCAATTGTATAACTTTAAGAGTAGTATGCAAGGAAAAACATTAAATTCTTTGTTAATAACTATCATAAATTCACTATCCATTTTCAAAGCTGCAGATATTTATGTCCATGCCTTCTCCTTTTTACCGTTGTCCTTGTAAAAAGGATCACTGGCAAAATATAAATTAGGTGAGTCTTCACACCAATGATTAACTTCTCTTTGTTCATGATAAAAAGCAGCAATTTAAACCCACAGTGAGACTGAATATCAACCTGGTGTCAACGCTTACGTGTTATTTTGTTTATTTCATAAATAAGCAATCAGAAAATCTGTCTTTTATTTTGGAATTTGCCAGATGCTTGAGCCTGCTCCTGTGTCTGATCTAAACTGCTGAAACTGATGTCTTCAGGAAGCGCAGCATGTAGAAAATAGACCCGACGGGTACATTTAGGAGAGGGCTGTGAAACTACGCTTCTGGGATGCGTAAAATTGTCACAACTCGGCACCCGGTGGAAACATACCCATTGACTATAACGGCAACTAATAGCTGAGTATTAAGCTTTGCAGACATGACTTGCTGCTCATGCTTGCGGTGGAAAGCAGGCTCAAGGCTATAGGGCTACAGCAAACCAAAGTCAGAGGCGTTATCCACGCCATTATTGTGATCTGATCTGAAGTCGGAGTGAGATTCCCCATGATGAATTTTAACAGGCTCTTCATGCTTCAAACACCCCCAATGTGGGTGGAATAAAGCATTACAGCAAAAAAGATTGGGCCAATATTCCTTTACAAGAAAGTAAAAGTTGTATTTCATCACATTAATAGCAATTCATTAAGGCAGTTGTTGCCCACAAGGGTGGCTACTAGTTTCTACATTTAAGAGGAAATTACTTCACATATGGGTAGGACACTTTGAATAATTTTTTCCCCGCCATAAATGAAATAATTATATGAAAAGTTCACCTTTTATTTACTTAGTTTATCTTTGTCTAGTAGCGTGATTTCCTGACTCTAAAACGCACCTGATTATAAGTATCGCCAGCCTTTTTAAGGAAAAACCACAAACGTTTACAAATATTAGCCCCACACGATTATAAGCCACAGGTTTTTTGATGTGTAATTACCATATGTAAGGGTTCGTGCACAGGGTGTTGTAGTAAAGTGATTGGTGTTTGGGGAAGTTTAGATTTTATTAACATTTCAAGACGGTGGAAACACCTCAACGGTCCTATCTCTGTGTGTTCAGCCAATCTTCAAGAGAGAATTCAACTTTGGGCCATATGCTTTATGCTTCTATTACCATGAAAGCTATTTTCCTCTTATTGCATTGAGACAGCTCTTCACGCTGGGGTCTCCAACGTCTCAACATTGATTCACTGCTGCCATGGGTACGTGAAGCTGTTCCATATCCTTCTTTAAAAGCCAAATCGACTGCCTTTAACTTAAAAGCAGTATCATATCTATGTCTTTGTTTGTTTTCCATAATGAGACTTTGTGCAAACTTGTTTTTTGCTAACTGTCCCACTCTCATAATGTCGGTCTGTTCCCCGTTCGCTTTTCTTGTTCGCGCAAACTTCTTTCTCTCTTCCTCCTTCTCTCTTCCAGTTACTTAAAGGCACAGTATCCCTCAAGGTTGGCACCATTTTAAAATTCGCAGTGTTCAAAGCATGGGAAAAAAAGTAGTGGCTTATTTTCTGGAAAATTCAGTATAATTTTTTTTGTCTAAAACATTTACAGATAAACAAAAGCAAAAATCCAAAAAAGGATTTGAGGGGGAAAATACTTCTCACAGGAATGCATCTTTGTTACTGCTTGGATAATAAAGTGTTAATTCTTTTTAGCCAGAACAATTTGAGCCTCACAAATACCTAAGTAGACAAAGGAAAAACATTTATTTATTTATTTTTATATCCCAAGGACATCTAATCAGCTGTTTTCGGTCAAGACAAAAGACATAGTTGTAACAGCTTGTGTACAAAAAGCTTCTCTGACAAATCTGCGGAGAATTTAAAGCCAATATTGGAGCTTTCAGATGTTATTGTGGAAGGGAGCAGGCTGGGAGAATTCATTGCTGATATCATTAAAGCGATGACCCTGTCTAGGAGAGAGTGCCTGATACTGGATGAGACTGGACTACTGGGGTAAGACGCGGGGGAGGGGAATTATGTGGGTGTCTGTTTATGAGTGCAGGTATGGGTGTGAGTAAGAGGTCTGCTATCGGTGTCTGAGTGTTTAATAAATCAATGCAGGTCGAGCCTGAGAGTGTTGTGTCACGTAAATGGCCTGCTGTTAGTGTGGATTTGTAGAGTGAGATTGTTTTTAGGTGTACTGCTTGAACACAGTACAGGAACAATGAGATCTGTGTCTGTGCATGTCATTTTTAATAAGCGGTACAGAAGCTGAAAAAAATGACCTCATCCCCCAGACCTCTTTGAGTCCAAACAACACTAGCTTTTTATTCCTCTCCCTCTTGTGGTGGACAGAGCTTGTATAACCCCACATGTAGACTCAAGAGCAGTTACGAGGTCCTGTTTAAAAAAATTATCTAAAAGCGTGAAAAGATGATTGCCAAACAAAAATGGCTATGCTTGTTTTTTCCTCACCACGTGCTCCTTTGGTGGGCCCTTTTGTGCTGCGACTTAATTAGCAGTCTCTGAAGCTACACTGGTGCAGCATACAGGGGCTCTGGTCTCAGATCTCTGCACCCATGGTGGGTTGTCTCAAAGAGAAGTTAAGTATGACATCCAAAGGAGATGAGAAAATAGAGTGGGAAACCAAAAAAAGAAAAATATAAAGGGAAGAAAAGACTTTTCTGGTAAAAATGATTTTTTTTTTATCTTGAGCTTTTGTGGAGTTTATTCCCCCTGTCAACCCCTGTCTATGATACCCCTAAATAAAATTAAGCTTGTTTGAACATTGTAATGAACAAACAGCATCCTGAAGCCCAATTAGCATACCAGAAAGTTGCAGAATTGCCTAAAGTAGGGTTAGGTAATAGAAAAATATATTCAACTTAACAATGATTCATTTTCTGAAAGAACATGGCAAAACTGCACACCTCCAGGAGATGCACAATATGCTGTATCGCTGCAAATTTCCTGAAATACCGCTTTCCATCGGTGTTACTTCAGGTGGGATGGTTGAAAACTTTCCGTTTTATCAAAAAAAGACAAGTAAAATATGTATGCTCATCCCTGAATTTCACAGTCGATCTTTTACATCAAGTCTAGTTAATGTGTTGGTTTTTCTATTTGCAATGTGACAAAACTCGAAATGTTCCTAGTGTATGAACACTTTTGCAAGACACTGTATGTGGAGTTAAACCATAAAAGTGAAACAGACGGAGCCTGACACTTTTCATTTAGAGCAACCATGTTCATTCCACTATAACACTTTTTATCCTACTTTTGTCTTTGATCATCTTGCTTTGGATCTTCATGTCATCTGTCTTCTCAAGTTTCCTTTGACTTCAAATGTAATTTGCTTAGAAGTAATGTGACATGAAAGTAAGGAAGAGCAATAACAAGGGGGCAAGCATAGAACGCAACCTGGAGGGTCTTTGTGGCATGTGGCAGATGATGTCCCTGTTGTTATTTATAAAAAAGTTTATTCATTTATGATCTAAAAGACTTCTTCAGGTTTAGCTAAATTAGATTTTCATAAAGCCACATAATGGTCACTTCATAATTGAAGGTAGTAATGGTTGAGAATAAAAACACACAAAGTCAAGGCTTCATTGCAAGTTTGGTATGTGATACCTTAGGGTACCTCATCTGTTCACTGTTTTGTTTTTTTCAGTTTAATATAACATGGCAAACGGGAGCCACAGTATGACTCAGAATATGCACAGGAATAATACTCTGTTAATACAAACTATTGTTTTTTTGTACATTGGGATCAAGAAAAAACAATATTCTAGTGTTGACTAAACCAGGAAAAAAGTTTGTATTGCTTTGAGAATATTTTTAAACTTTGACTATTTCTGTCCAGCCTGTAGAGGAAGAAGGAAGTATCCGGTAAATTGCTTGGAAATTAGGCTTTCATTTTAAAGTTCTAATATTTGATCAAGGTGTCTAGCAAACAGTTTATTTTCAGCTCATGCTTTAATAAACATTTTTTAGTCAATGTTTTCGTTTGAAATAGGAAGATCAGGCCACCTGACAAACAAGATAATCGAAGTTTGTTTTAGATGTAAGCATTTATTGTTTGCAATTAGGTTACCCAATAATAAAACCTGTATAAATGTTTATTAGCTTACCCTAAATGCTGTTCCACATCAGAGTGAACTAAGTCATATCAGGGCTCTTTGTGAAAGCTTTAAGCACACATGATGTGTGGCTGTTTGATTTATCTGAAATAAGTAACGAGAGATATGACAGTAAACTGTTTTATCTTTCCACACACAACAGAACGGGGATATTAACCTTTCTTCCTCAAAGTGTCTTCATCAGCTTTTTATCATTTCACTCTGCTTTAGAAGTAGTAAATGTATTACCAAATGATTAATTTGATCTAGATTGCCCTTTAGTGCAATTTGTTTAGGAACAAGAAGCATAGCCTGTCTTTTATATAAAAAAACGTTTTTTTTTTGTTGGTATCAGCTACTACGCTTTCATCTCAGTCTACCTCCATTTCAACCACCCTCCTCTGTTCAGACCCTCAATTTGGACTTAAAATCCCTGAGGAAGATTTAAAATAAGCTCTTTTGGATTCTGAGAAAAAGGACACATACTGGACCTGAGAATATCAACTCCTAACTCATGAGGGCCTGTTTTGACCAACTGGCCCCCATTTCCGCTAAGATATTCAACAACTCCGTGGAGCTATGTGAGGTTCCTTTTAGCTTCAAGAATTCCAACATTATTCCGGTCGTCTAGAAACCCAGCATCATTGTGTTTAATAACCACAGGCCTGTTGCCATGATGTTGTCCATCATTAAATCCTTTTAATGTCTACTGTTGAAGCATCTGAAGGACATCACAGGGCTCCTACTGGAGCCCCTGCAGTTTGCCAACCGAGCAAACAGGTCAGCAAGTGATTTGCTCAGCTTGAGTGTACACTTCACCCTGCACCACCTCGACCACTCAGGGTCGTACGTCAGGATCCTGTTCTCCCAGCTCAATAGTGCTGGCCTTTAGCTGTCAGGGGACCAGCAGCTTCCTGACTGGCCATGGAGCATCTTCTCCCATCAGTTACTGGTGCCCTCCATGGATGTGTTCGCTCCTGACTCCTCTTCTCTCTTTAAACTCCACCTCAGTGGACCTCTTCTGTTAAACTCCTGAAATTCACAGATGATGCCACATTCATATGACTGGTCCAGGACAGTGATGAGCGCACACACAGACAGGAGGTAGATCGACTGGTTCACCGGTGCTGTTAGAGCCAACTAGATCTTAACCCTTTGTGGAGATGATGTGGACTTCTCTAGAACATATTCTTTAAGGCCAATATTGATTCTGACTATTGAAATGTTTACTTCGTCCTTTGAATTTAATATTTGTTTAGTCAAGTTTAGTCCAGTTAAGTATGGGAAATCATGGGGAATTGATTCAATCTAAATAACTCTGCATCATAGAAAATTACTTTAAATCCTTAGTAGTCATAATAGTCATTGGTTTTATTTTATTTTATTGTATTTGCCAAATAAATGTCATGTCTCTCCAGCATTTAAAACACGTCTGTTGTTGACATATTATTCTTGTAATTTTTCTCGACCACTTCATTTTGTTGTCTGCTACCAATATTTAGTGTAATACCGCTGTATTTACTCTCTATTTGGTATCACACTGTATGTTGTTGGTGGTACAGGTTCTTTACAGCTGCATTTAAATTTCTTGCTGTATAGTTCCACCATTGTTGCCGCCTCAGATATGTAGGCTCAAGCCATTTTTATTATTTTGTGATAGTTTATTCGCTTGTATTGTAACTACTGGTTTTGATTTAACCTGAAACCTATGAGTTTCTCATTTCTATGCAAATTTCTTAAGAGTAGTGATCTCAAAACTTTATACAGAGATGAACCAAACAGTCACTTTCTTAAATATTAATTCTTGCAATAAATAAAAGTATTCAAGGATATGAACTCTCTAAAAGGACTCCAACTATCTTGCCTTCTTGTCATTTGAATTTTTAGTATTTGAAGTTACTTCCTACCTTTTCTTCAGTTCTCTTAGATCTTACCTCCCACTGGTTTTCAGGCTAATTTTTTTACCTGAATAGGTGATCCGAATGTCACCCGGGTCCTGCCCAGTGCTACTCATATCTGCTGTTTTTTCTTTTTTCTTTTGCTTCAAAAAGTTATTGGTCTATAGGAATGGTTCATTTGACTCAAAAGAAGGGGATCATGAAATGGTAACAAGCTTCTTTGATCCTGAAGGTGGTTTTGATGCTCAGAGAGCACCATAGTATATTTTGCGTTTGATCTGACCGCTCCCTGGAATTCAGGTCTGGGGGTTCAGATCACATTGCTAGCCTTTGTAGTGCATTTATGAGAGCCTACAAACAGACTTATATGTGTATGCTAATTCACTTTCTTGGATTATTAAACTTGACTTTTTCTCATGTGTCTTTTTCTAAGTCATTAGCCTAAACTCTAATGATAATGTGTGGAGTGGCTTAAAGCCAATTCCACTTTGGAGATGATGAGCTTTGAAGAGTTTTAATACCTATTTAATTTATTTTGCACTTTTATTTTTTAGCAGTTAGTGGTAGTTGGTTATTTCTTCTCTCTGTACATGTGTTTCTGCAGTGGGAATTTTAATGAGTTACTCGGATTTAAACATGCTAAAGTTGAAACGTATTAAATAAAAGACAGTCTATCGTCATATATTTTTCCCAAAGGAAAATGCCGTTTGTGCTTTTTACTGTCTTTGTATCTAACTGATTATTGGCAAATTGAACAACCCTTTAATCTCCTCAAAAGACCAACATTATACATGTCTACTTTACTCCATCAAATTTTATATTCTCCACTCCCCCACATTTGTGGTCTAACCTCCACTCACTGATTAACGGTCTCTTTTCTTCCTCTGACACACACCGTTCTTTAGCTCGTTAACCGATTACAACAATGTAGGGGACCATATATTTCCTTTGCTTTCTCCAACGTTCACCACACTCATTTCTTTCTCAATTTCTGTAGTTTTTCCTCATTTTTCTGCCTATTGCTCTCTTGACTTCCTTGCTCATTGCTCTTTGGTTATGTTCCCCATTGTTGTTTCAGTTTTTCCTTGGATATAAAGTAACTATACTTTTTCTTGTTGTGTTGGTTGGAAAGGAAATACAGGTAGGGCTTTTTCTTCCTGAAACGAAGCATAAATATTTTTTTATGGTCTTTAGAGACCTTATACTGTTGGGTTTTTTAAGGCTTTGATTTTGTATAAAATTAACAACGTTACTAAGTAAAAACGATGTGCTAAATGTAAATTTGAAAACTGGTCAATGCACATCACCTACTGTTTACCTAAGCATTTGTAAACTTTTTTTACATTTTGTAAACCATTTTGGAACTCATAGACTCAAGTAAAACATGACATACCTTAATGTTTAAAAAATCAATTAATAATAGTGTAACTGTAGTAGTTCTAATCTATTGCAGGGTATTTACATTAGAGGATATCTATGCTTGGATTCATGGAGTCAATAGATCTTGATTACAGGTGACACAGTGTTCCCTTAGTTATTTATGCTTCGGCCAATGTTTTATTTCTATATTCCTTTTACTCTGTGTCTAGTGAAATGGAAAATTGAAAGACTTTAAGGCAGAAGGGTGACCTTTACTTGTTTTCCTCTTGAATCAGTGTTCCAAAACATGTTGGCAGTATTACGTAGAGGAGAATCCTAATTAGCTGCAAGCTTGTCCAGTTTGTGAATACTCTACGTGAACATCAGTAGGTCGACTTAGTCACTCATTGATCCCTGGGGTTTTCAGAGTGACAGTTGATAAATGCCAGCAGAGCATTAACACAGTGGTATGAATTTAAAGAGTGGACAGCTGAAGTGTGTCCTAAAGATGCTAATCTACCCAATACTCACACCAATGCATCAATAGGGCTGCCAATAATTCAGTGAAATGGTTTAATGCAACCTATAACAGATTTGGCATTAAGAGTTAAAAAATTACTGCAGGATATATGATATTATAGTTGAAAATTGATGTAAAAGTCTTAGAAAGTCATCCAGTAAAACATTATATCACATGTGCCTTTGGATCTAAAAACCATTCAGTATAATTGTACACAATTCCTGAGCACTAAAAAGTTAAGCCTGAATTCAATAGTATAACATGTGTTATTAGATTAAGGCAAAATAGCTTTTCTTGACTGGTAAAGCCTTGACCAAGTCTGACACATTTACATTATCTTGATTTAAATGATCCTACACTATGTTATGCACTGAATGACTATTCAATTATGTCTTGCCTCAAGGTATCCGCTAATTCCCCATAATGGTCATGTAGTAAATTCTTCCAGTTAAACTGTCAGTTTTGATGTTTGACATCAATGTCTTAGCTTTTGATTTTTTTTGGTTCATATAGCTGTGTGTACCTGAATTCTACACAAGACCTTTAAAGTATCTAAGGCTTATTGAATAGAGTTTTTCAGATTACATCTTCATTGTAATTTGTTGGGATTTTATGCAAGACCAACACAATGTAGTACAAACTTGTGAAATGGACAGAAATTACTGTTTTCAATTTATTCACAAATAAACTAAAAAGTGGTCATGCATATTCAGCATTAGGCCATTCTGGTACATGAATATTTTTTTATTAGTTATTCTATTGGATATTTGACTCTATATATATATATATATATATATATATATATATATATATATATATATATATATATATATATATATATTCAAGCATGATGCTGTGGGAAAGCTTTACTTTTGGGGATCACTTTTGTTTTACTCTGATGATAGGGTGTTCAGTTTTATGTTGCAGTGTATATCCGCCATAAGTAGTGTTTTCCGTGTAGTCCAAAAAAGTAATTTTTTAGAGTCTCTTACTGGAGTGCATTCTTTTGTAGTCTTCTGTGTCCCCTACATGGCTGGTAGCCAGTTTTACATTTCATGGCTTTACTTTGACAGTGATTTTCTTCTAACCAGTCCTCTAAAAGATACAGTAGACAGTTGTCTACAGCCAAGTTTAGCTCAACCTTCTGGTATCTCCCTTGGTCCTTATAGTACTATTTGTCCACCAATGTTCTCATTTGATTCCACACAATTGGACTCTATCACAAGTTCATTGTTTTTGGGGGGGTATGTTTGCATTAGTCAAGATATATACCTTAAATAAACTAGATTTTATTTAGCGTTATAGAGAAGCCTGATACATAAACACAACAAACTTCAGATTTTTATTTGAAAATAAAATAATAAAAGCATATAATTTTCCTTTTCCTTTATCTATTATCTATATATAGATAATATATCTATTATTACTCTATTATTTTTAATGATTAAGTGCAACACTTTGCCTTGTACATTATGCTGCCACTTAAGTCTGCAGAGTTGCCTGCAGAGTAAATCACATAATCTTTCTATAACATATACATATGTTATAGAATAATAATAACAATGGTAATATTGGTAGCATTTTTTTATGTACTGTGTTAATGTTACGTTTTGTGAGACAAAACCAAGTTGTGCTCAATTTTATGATTTTATGATTTAAGTAGAAAAAAAACTTAGATGTGCATGGAATTAACGCAGGGTGTAAAGGCCAGAGCCACTCAACGTACAAGAAAATCCATTTATGATAATGTACATCTGTAACAGCATAATCCTTCACTTGTCCTGGATACATAATTTAATACCTGTGAATTAGCATTCACATTGTCAGGAAATAAAAAAAACAAAATAAAAAAAAAAAATAAAAACTGTGGATGTCATTATGCCATAGTTACATGAACGAGACAATTGTCTGGAAAACAGAAGTCTGAGAAATACCTGAGTGAACTGCAAGTGAAGTGGGATGATGGGGCAGAATTGGGCATTTGATGGTGCAATTTAAATGGGAACAAAGTTATTGATGTCTCAATAATGTCGATAAAATCTGCCAGGAGCTACAACGGTGTGTCTGTTTCTCACATAAATATTCATCACTTTTTCCATCAAGAGACAGGGGCCTAAAATGAAATGTTACAGCTCCACTCTGCGTGCAAGGGTCGATGGTAGGATGTATGTCTGTCTGTCTCTCTGTCTGTCTGTGTGTGTGTGCACGCACATGTGTTTGTCTAAAGTGCTTATATATCTTCTATTTTTCCACATTCACTCTCACACCTCATAAGCAAGATTCAGACTGTTCCATATGGATGCCGCTCGCATATGACAGTTCTCAGCCGATCAGAATTCAAATATAGGCAGCTGTTTGCGTGTGCATCAGCAACTTTTGGGAAGTGTGGCGAGATATGTACAGACCTTGTACTAGTCCAACTGTATTGTTTGATTCTACAATTATTAATAATGTTATGCACATATTTTTTTTCAACCAAGTCTTTGATGTGAATTGGTGTTGCTAAATGAGTGAAATTAGTTTGCTATAACTATTATAACAGGTTTTTTTTCTTTGTTTGTTTTTGTTGTTCCCTAACAAACAGTACAATGCGGATCTGTAGGTAGTTGTATTGAAAAGCAGGGTTTCTGATCATATCAGTGAGTTCAAAAAGTTTTGATGTTTTTAAGAACATAATAATTAAAGTGACTGAGCAGAAGTACACATAGACATTTATCTAATTAAGTTGCTCTCCATGTCCCAAATACCTAAAATCTGAACACCAAATCATAGTAAATGTACAGTAAACCAGATCACTGTCTTCCACCATACACAGTACTCAAATCTGTTTTATATCCATGTATTTTTGCAATAGGGATTTTTATATAACATTTTAAATTGATTCATGTTCACACAACACTTCAAATTGTGATCCATAGCAATCCACAAATTCACTCGACAGACCACTACGCACATTTGCCTCCTTGATGTATATGCTTTGTGTTTTCTAAAATTCTGCTTCTCTCTTAACTCATAACCCCCCTTCTTTTCAAAAAATTTTTTTCTATGATCTTCTGGTTATTTGATTAATTCTTGGTCTGTATTTGACCGGTTTTAAATTTCAAGAATATTTCACTCTAAAAATAATGAATCTATGTGCTCCAGATATCCTACAATATGAATTATTCTTATTACTTTTTTGTAACATGTAAATGGCTGTGTACATATTTCTCCAAATCTCCACACAGTAATTTAAATATGATCCAACCAGTGAGTAGTAAAGGTATTTTTTATGATTCCCGGTTTAGCACATGCCTTTTTTTGCCGACACCCGAACACTTTTTATTATTTTTATTTCGTACGTCTAGTATGAGGCTTCCAGCAGATTTTGAATTCCAACATAACACCAAGAAATTTATATTCATACATCTGTTCAATGATTATATTTTATACCATTACAGTTGTATTTGATCCGTTACTTTTCATTTCCAAACCACATAATCTTAGTTTTACTTAAACCAATGTTTTAAATTATTAGTTTCTAATATGTTTTTAACTGGAATCCAAAATAAATGTAGTGAAAATGTTTTGTTTTGAAAGTAAAATAAAAACTGACATGTGACATAACAGTGAAAAAAGTTTCCATGAATCTCAAACGATGTACATTGAAACAAATAACTCACAAATTTTCATACTTTAATATTTCTTTACAACACCATTCTTTTTTCACTGCCGTCATTTTATTCAGTGCTGCTGTTTTTCAGTTTCATTCCTCTGACACTCATCTCATGCCGTACACACACATGAGGGTGGGGCTTCAGAGACGCACATACTGGCTTTCAGCTGTCAGTGAGTCAGGTCGCTTTACCACCCATTTTCCAAAAAATACGTGGTAAAGTGAATAAAGGCCACTCGTAGTCACTTGCAAGTAAAGGTCACTTGTAATTATTTTATATATCTTAAATTCTAAAGTGCCCTCGTATTACTACAAATCCACCGCTATAACTTTAAATAATGTTTTTTGTATAATATTAAAATTTATTTAGATGGACCACAAATAACCACAAATAAATATATAAACATTTAAAAATTCTTTCTCATACATGCCCCAGCAGTGTTCTACTCAGTAAAATGAGCACTGGCCTTTTCACCACGGTTGCCTCTATATGTGTGTAAATTCACCTAGCGAGTGTTCGGGTTGTAGCGACTTTTTTCCAGGGGCAGCATAATGCATAATGGCGTCAAGTGCATTCAAATACAGGTGTAGCATTCGCTACCTCTGTCATGAACAACCGCAAAGCAAGGAGTAATTGAAGGATGAATTTAGCAAAGCATAAGAGAGCAGCTTCAAGCACAGGCGAAACTCCAGCCCAGACTCCTACTAAACATACACAACATTAACATTTCTTATCTCAGTTGAAGTTTTCCTGTAAATCTGTAAAATTTCCAGGACGGGCCTCACTTTCCTGTTGTTTCTTTTTGAATGAGCTCTCGCACAGCATGTCACATCATGGACGATCTTACAATTCAGGCTGCAGTTATGCATTTTTATGCACTTGCAAGAAACAAAAATTAAAACTTCACTAAGACCCTTTAAATATACAAAAAGGGAGAGTGTTGATCTGACACACTTCTTATTTCTAAATGTATTTATGTGTTTATCTGTTATATCTTCCTCGTGGCTAACTAAATGTTTAATTTATTTGCTGTATGGATGCAAACTTTTCAGTGCCTTTCACCATCAGATTAAGAGGGAAAGTTCAATTGAAATCTATTTTTTCTTGAGAGAATTTGTTGGAAATTGATAGGATTATATGTAAAAGCTTCTTTATTTTAATGAGTCTTTTGTGTGAATAAACTATATGTTGTAACCCTGTCTCTCACTTTACCTCTTTTGCACCTTCCTCTGATTTAAAAAGCTGCCTTTCAAGATTAGGTGACCGAAAGCAGCTGGCATTTTATGAATGTGAAATAAAATCCTAATTTATAGATATTTCACATGAGGCTTTTCATGATTTACAACGCCCTTGCACTTTTTAATTTTTTTCTTCTAAGGGGAAATCCCATGTATGACCCACAAATCTCTGTTATCAGGCTGTAAGCAGAGATTTAGGGAAAGATGGAAAAAAGGAAAAGCAGACCGGAAGAGATAGGATTTATGCTAACATGCTGGTAGGAATGAAGGGGATTTATGTGATCCTTTGTGATGACTGATGCCATTACATGAGACCCTGCATCAACATTGCATTTCTGTCACATCTTTTGTTTCTGTATCCTTGTTTTCTCCGTCCTGCTCTTTCTATTTACCTTTGTCTGTAGCTTGGACTACTCTTAGTCCTCTGGGAAATGCTGCTGATTTATTCTAGGCCTACACCATCTTCAATTGTATCTCTCTAATGTCTTCAACCCCCAACAACCCTCCTTTTTTTCTCTTATAAAAATCAATTTTGTGTGTGTGCTGTTGAGCATGTGCACATGTAATTTATTTTTTGCCTTACATTGTAAGTCAGATTTCATTTACAAATAGAAAGCATCTGTCTCCACCGCTGTGAAGGTGTCAGTTTTCATTGCTTGTACTTCATTATTATTGCTCCCAGTTGTGTTGTCAGTCACACCAGCACCATGGGACATCATGCACTGTACACAATAAACTTTAAGCTAATAAGGATCCCTTCTCCCAACAAGAGAATATACCAACAGGGCTGTACCAAATCACTGTCAACCATTTGAATAAATCTGTGCAGGAATATACTGTCAACAGGTTTAACAAAAGATCCTCCAGTATTTTAGAGCGTATCTTGTTAAAATAATTGTTAGATGAGAACATTTAGCACCAAGTAAAATCTTTTTGCTAACTATCAAACTGTTTAAAAAATAACTCAATACTGCTGAGTTTTTTTCAACAGACCACTTGTTTGCACTTTTCCTCACCTGGTTGCCTCAAATTATAAGAATAGGTTTAAATCAGTGAAGATGTCTTATAGTGTAAGACCAAAAGAATATATTATTTATAAGTCCAGTACAACTTTACAGGTGTTTTCAATATTTATGCTTTTTCTTGCAAAGTAAAGCACAGATGCAATATATTGGAATTCACATCTTTAGCAAGCATTTCCAACTTTTCCTTAATGAAATCTTGTCTTTATTGAATTGAAAATGTAAAGGAGAAGTAATAACTGGGAAAGGATACAATGTGTTGATATGTAGGATGGTTTTTCGCCTTTGGTTACAATCGCCCTTCAAAATACATTTTGCACATCTGGTCCTTTGCTAAGAAAAGAAACCCCATCAGAATACAAGCATAGTTTGGACAAAATAAATAAACCTTAACATCTGATTTTACCTTAGTGAGTAACCCTGACTCAAAGTCAGCGTGAAAGTGTATTTGCCAAAGCATCTGAAGGACAGTTTCTGTCAAAACATTACTTGGTCATGGTTAAACTAAATTTTTACCAAAATATTGGTTTGGAGTTGGAGTTTAGGAATCACTTTTGACTTTGGTGAATTTCTAATTACCTGGCCTTGTAAAGTGGATAATCGATTAAGACGTGTTTTGTTTTTGTTTTTCTCATTTTTTGCAATTTATGCTTTCAAGTTATGCATTTGTGACTAATGCATTAGTTCCTTTTTGAAAGAGCATTATTACTGGTAAAAATCCAGTGTAATTGACATGCAGGATTTTCATTAAATATCATAGTAAATATTTCTTCCTTTTTCACAGCAAAGAAGACATGTGCGACCACCGACTTTGCCTGTAAGAATGGACAATGCCTGCCTGCTAGATGGCGCTGTGACGGAGAACCGGAGTGTGCAGATGGTTCTGACGAGGCTGAGGAAATCTGCAGTAAGTAGTTTCATAGATGTATCCAGGTGAACATAACCACACGTGTCATGTTTTCACATGTACAGTTGACACATCCCATCTATATTAACACGTGCTTTGTCAAAATATGTGTATCTATGAGTTAAATAGAAGTCAATGTGAATTTTCTGGAATGCCTAAACATCCGCATTACATCAGTGCTTTTTCTCTCATATAGTCACATTGTATGGACGGAAGTTGATCTGTTCTGGTAACATTTTTGTCACCCTCAAGGATGTCCATTCTTTGTGTTCCTGCTGCACTTTGCAACCTTCCATTCCTTGCACACTGCAACAGAACATTGCCTGTGCATGGTTTAATCAAGGCCACAGACGCCAAAGGAGTGAACAGATGCCATAAGAGTGAACACGATTTCAGCTTGTTTTTACATCTTTTCCACACAGCTAACGTGAAAAGTGAAAAGTGAAAAGAAGGAATTTGTGATTATCTCTATTACCTTTCCCTCACCAGGCAGCTGAACATAGAAAGACAGATACACACTTTAAAGTTCAGTGAATTAGCCCATGTTAAAACAATAATTATTTTTGTACCCATTCACATACCCTCTAAAAGCCTTAACAGACACTTGGCTGCTTGTGGATAGTTTTGTTACTTGAGAGACCTATAAAGTACAGTCACCGAGGCAGACACGGGCAATTACTGGTCACTGTTACTAGTGTCTGTAGTGAAATATACCGTATTTTTCGGATTATAAGCTGCTAGCTGGGCTCTCTGCCGCTACCGATCGAAGCGTGAGGTCCTCTGCTGACTTTGTAAAGAGAGAAGCTGTTCCTTCGTTCTAAGACTGTGCTGGACACTTTTTGAACTGCCCTCCTCGCAATCCCTGAATTTGATTGACGATCGAACTCTGCCTTTCCTTCGTTTTTTTAATGTGTTAATAATTTCACACATAAGTCGCTCCTGAGTATAAGTCGCACACCCGGCCAAACTATTAAAAAAACTGCGACTTGTAATCCTAAAAATATGGTACTCTTATTCAAAAGTTTTAGAAACGCAAAGAAAAACTTTTGCCCTGAAGCTAATCATTATTCACATTTCCACTATTAGAACATCAGGCTAATTTTAGCAGAACCTTCTGATATTCACGTGTCTGCACTTCATCTGGCTGGGCTGACTGGGGCTTTTTTGGGGTCATTTCAGGAACTAACGGAGCATCTGTATGGGTATGTACTCAGAAATGGCCTGATTGAGTCACTGGTTAAGTCATGCTGAGTGGTTCTATTGTTGAGTGAAATGAGGACATGTATCAGTGTATAAATAGAAATGCAGCAACAATCCCTGCTTCTTCCATGTCGATCTATTGTTACTTCTGCTGCCGTGGGCACATTTTAGAATGGCTAAGTTACAATATTAACTACTGAGAGAGTTGTGATATGCGAACATCTTAGCTGAATCCTTAAAGGGCCAGTTTGTATGAAAACATGATGGATGAGTGGAGCGAGCCAACAGATTACCCTGTCAGAAAAAATGGGTCAATTAACCTGAAGTTCCGATAGTAGAAACACCCTTATTATCAATAAACATGCTAGGGGAACTGGCTTGTGACTCCCTGCTCAAGCTGTCGGTCTTAGCCCACCACTGACTGTGTTATTCCTTCCGTTAAACCCAAAAATTGGTTTCCTAATCCTTGGGTAAAAAGTGTTTCCAACAAAAATAAAATATTTTTTGGAAGATATACCCATCTCTCTCCCTGTTTGCTTCCAATGCACCTAATATTTTTTGCATAAATGTGTAGCAAAATTGTTCGTAGCATCCTTACGCCATGTAACCAATTAGCAATCAACCATCCACTTAACATTTTTTAGTTTAACAAATGGGCCCATTTTGCTCAAGAAAAAATATATTATTAGTTTGCAGCCAGGGAAAATTTCCTACAGTGTTTCCAAGAACACTGTTATCATCCATATAGTCCAATCACATAACGGATAGATTATTTGTTTTGTCCAAACTTTCATGTATCAGTGTATGGAGACGTGGTGTTGCTGCAGGTGAACTGTCCTGGGTTTAGTCTACTTGTCATCCAATGTCCTCTGGAGTGACCCTACATGGATAAGTGGTTATAGACAATGGATACATGGATGGAAAATGGTTTGGAAAACAGTGGAATGAATTACAGCCATCTACAACTTGTAAATGTATTACTACATTTAAGAAAGGTGGAATAATACCCATGTTTAGTTCTTTATTTTTAATATTTCTACATGTTGGGCTCTGGTCTAGAAGTACTATGATTAATAGTAAGTAATATATGAATGGTGCTTGCGCATAAGGTGCTCAAAAAGCAAATGAGAACAAGGAAGATAAAGAAACATTAAGTGGGTGTTGAGCACTGAATTAAAAAAAAAGCATTTAGAACAGGAACCTAACAACTGCCTTTACTGGTTAAATAAATTTTCCGACTCAAGAAACTCAAGTAATCCTATAAAGCTGTTTTGCAAAGTATAAATAAATTAACATGTTCATTTCATTGTTTAAAATTTCAGACTTCTTATTTGGAGGATTTTTTTGGATTAAGAAAAAGTATTTTTTTGTGTCTTTCACTATTCTTGGCAAGACCTCATAAAGCATCCCAACTTAACATGTTGCTATCCTTTAAATAAGTATTATGATGATGACATACTACTGCACTCAGTTTTAGAATGTAGTTTTTCCTACAAAGATATGTCCTGCAGCAGAGCTATAAATCTCTCTTCCCTCTTCAGTCTCTTCAGTTAACTCTCACCTTACAACCAATATCCAATATCCACCTCAAAGAGGTGATCAAAGGGTGCTTTGAAAAACCTCAATGATAAGTCTGATTGGCACAGACCAAGAACATAGTATGTGGGTTTCCAAACAAGCAAATTTGGTTTATAAATGCTCAGAGTGTACGCACTGGCATAAGTGTGTGGGTAAAACGTGAGTCAATACTTGTATTTAGTATTCATTGCAGGGTTAAAAACTAACTCATTTAATTAGGTCAGTAGATGTGTGGTTTAGTCTCAGTATATCTAATAAAGGTCAGACTCTGAGAGCTTCTATAACTTTTTCT
The DNA here is from genome assembly GCA_028564705.1 of Apricaphanius iberus. Taxonomy (NCBI): domain Eukaryota; kingdom Metazoa; phylum Chordata; class Actinopteri; order Cyprinodontiformes; family Aphaniidae; genus Apricaphanius; species Apricaphanius iberus. The sequence continues at coordinate 163,213 of JAPXFQ010000489.1, read as the reverse complement.
ATACAAATTGATCACTGCAGGATTAAGATTGTATTATACATGCATTCTTAGGTGAAAACAAAACCAAATGATATGTCAGGAACTTATACTTTAAAATTTTCACATGTAGTTATTCAAATTTCTGACAAACAAGTTGCTCCGTTTTACAAAGAAGAAAAATGATTATGTAATATTCTTGAAAGAAAGATTGATAGTGATGGAAAATAATATGTAAAGCAGGATTTATGATGAAATTTAAATATTCATCTGTATCACTTTCATCTCAAGAAAAGGATTACTGGTATTCAGCCAATACAGAAGGGTTGATTTTCAGTCCTCAAAACATATAATGAGATGACAGAACTTGTGAGTCGAATGTTGAGTCATCGAAAGTTTGCTTCCACTTTAATGCGAAATAGTTTCCCTCCATCACAAAACTGTTCAATATAAAATAAATACTTTTTTGTTAAGATAAATCAAAAATAGAGAACCAAGTGCCATAAACAAAATTTGTTTATGGCATTTTTTTCATAGGTACATCTGTCATTTGTTTCATAGGTACATTTACACTGAGAGAGGCGATGTAAAAAATAAAATCCAGGAAATCACGTTATGATTTTTGAAAAAAATAAATAAATTGTGAATTGGTGCAGAGTATATATATATTTGATCAATAATAACAGTTTACCTCAATACTTTGTGATGTAACCTTGTGCTGACAATGATACAGGTCAAACTTTTCCTGTAGGTCTTTACTAGGTTTGCACACACTGTAACTGATACTTTGGTCCATTCTTCCATGCAAATCTTCGCTACAGGCTTTATGTTTTTGTGCTATTGCTGGACAAGACAGACATTCAACTCCCTCCACAGATTCTCTGTTAATATTGAGCTCTGGAAACTGGCTAGCCCATTCCAGAACCTTGCAATAGATTTTCTAGCCACTCCTTCATCACCCAGGCAGTGTGCTTGGGATCATTGTCATGCTGGAAGATCCAGCCACGTTTCATCTTCAATGCCAAAACACCTGAAAAAAGCCAAAAAAAAGCTTACAATACATGGCTCCATTCACCCTTTCCTTAATACGGATCACTCCCCTTTGCAGAAGAGCATCCCCAAACCACAGTGTTTCCACCCCCATGCTTCAGAGTGAGTATGGTGTCGTAGAATACAACTCAGCATTGTTCCCCTCCAAATATGCCTTATATTTTCTTATAATTGCTCCAACTGTGGATACCAAGCTTTTTTCCTTGTTGTAGATTTGCTTATCCCAGTCTTGTGCAGGTGTACAATGCTGTCCTCAGTGTCTTTGGACAGTTTTCTGTTTTTGGCCATGGTGGAGGTTGGATTTTGGGTGTTCAAGGTCTGGACAGGTGTCCTTTATACAGCTAACTAGTTCAAACAGGTACCATTAATACAGGTATCAAGTGGAGGATAGAAAAGCTTTTTAAATAAGATTATTTATTTACATTCTGTCTCTCACTCTTGAAGTGTGTTTATGATGAAAAATTACAGATCTCTCTCATCTTTTTAAATGAGACAACTTGCCAAATAATTGTTTGCCCGAATGTATATCACCACTGCAATATCAGCATGTGCAATATTTTTATAGGTTGCTAATCATATTTTTAAAATATTGCCTGAACGTGGCTATGGAAAGCTGTATGAGGTGGACAGAACACAGAAATGACGCAAAATGTCCTTACATGCCAACCGAAAAAGTCCTATATTTATTGAACTGCTTCCTGTTAATATTCATTCTGTTTTCATCCGCCCCATTTGAAAGCGTAATTGAAAGGACAAGAGTTCATTATGAAAATAAATGGAACACCAAAACCTTTGGCCAAAGACATATAGAAACAACACTGATTCCTTTTAGATGTTGATGTTAAAAGAAGTTTTATTTATTAATTTATAATGAATATCCATCCTAAAAGAAGTAAAAATGATCAGATGTGATTCAGTTTTTGCGAAATTGTAATTCCCACTCTGATCTTTTCTTTTAAAACTGTGTCACAATTAAACAAGAAAATATTTAAGCACCACCTGATGGTAATTTTGATTGTTGCACCTGTTTGTTGTAACTATTGCTGTTTTAAAATGGATGAGTTGACACAATTTAATAACTTACATTTGACAGTTTTACTATTTAAGATTTATTTTTAACTTTGATGTGCATTTTCTTTAGAAAACAAAAAAGACTAAGCATATATCAGTGCATTATATGCCAAATTCTAAGGGTATTTTTCATCATTGTGCTTCATCTACAGTATATCTCAGCATTTGAATGAAGCTAGTATGAGTTTAAAAAAAAGTGTACATCTAAATTTCAACACACCCTTACAATAGAAAGCTTACACATTATGTGCTCAGAATTACCTTTGTAAAGGGTTCAGAAATGAAAAAAACAGATCCCATTTGAAGCATCCGCATTGATTGTTTTTCTCTCTCTCTCTCTCTATATATATATATATATATATATATATATATATATATATGTGTGTGTGTGTATGTATGTATATACTGTATATAATACATATAGCATTTGCACAGAGCATTTGCTTTGTGTTATTTCTTAAGACCTTTAAATATCCTTCTGCAAGCCAGCAACTGTGGATGGCAGTCTCTTCATGTGCTGTTTGTCATCCACTTTCTGATCTAAGTTCAGTTTAAGTAATGCCTTGATAGAATTGATTGCCCCGGGAGAGAATCGATGGGCTGATCCCTGAGACTTTTGCTGGACTGCTGATTAACTATGGACCTCCAATGATGGCTCTGAAACTCACATGCTCAGATTTACACACACAGACACCTACTCACAAACACAGGTTGTAGCACAGCTGTCTGGATTTACACAATGGAAGAATCCGAGCCTGTAGGGCGAATACTGGAAATAGTCCTTAATAAGGCATGTAGTGGTTAATGCATGAAAGAGTGATGCCTGTGTAGCTTATCAGTTGTTGCAGTTGTAGCATTCATTGTAAAAAAAAATTACACATTTATTATGTTATAAATATTGTGGGGTATCAGTAGTTCAGAGATAAATAATATTTTCTCTGTTTACAGATCACAAGAATCATTCAGCCATATTATGTAGACAGAAGGATGACAGTATGTGACATCACACGTAGATTTCAGTGGAGAAAAGAATGACCAACAAGAAAACATTTTGATAGGAAATTTCCCAGTCCAAATTGGGGTTCATTAAATGAATCTCATCCTTAAATTAAGTATTTGGATGTCAGTATACTGATAAAGATTTGGAGAAAATGACTGAAGCTATCGGTTATCAATTAAAAAATTGTCTAGCAAAAGTGCTTATATCCATTCTCTGTGTTAACACAACATTTTATGTTACAGCCTTTTTATTTAAACGAAAAAGTCCATATCATCTAGATTACCTGTAGATAAAATGCAATCATTCATATATTATTTTCATTACTTGTTTTTACTGGGGATGCGGCTGCCAAGTGGCTGCAAAATTGCTTATCTGATTTGGAAGGAAAAAAAACTGTAAAAGCCAATTAGGAATTATTTTTGTTCCATCCTTTTTTGTTTATTGATATAATGCCTCTATCTGATATTTAACTATTAAAGTTTGGGAACATTTTGCTATTGAAAAAAAATATAACTAAACTCATTTTATTACCCTTTGAGGATGCTTGAAAACCGAGGACTATGATACAAAAGAACTATCAAATAACGGCTAAACCTTTGTGAGAGGTGGAGGATATTTTATATTCATGACATAAAAGCCTTGTATCATCTCAGTGACTAATCTATTCCAGGTCTACTCAAGCATCTCACACTTGGAGGCATGCTGATAAAGGCTGTCTTGAAAAGTCTCTAAACCCATTATGAAAGAGAATGGGAGGAAAGTATACTAGCACAAATGAGAATTTTGATGAGTATAGAAGTCAAGTAATCTCAAGTCATTGTTCACGGTTGAGAAGCGTCATCAGATAAAACTGAGAGAACAACAGTGTTCGCATCCCCTTCGGCTCTGCCATTACTATATCAAAGCAGCTGCGTTTTAATTGAGAAAACGGGAAATTTTAAAACATTTGGTTCTTTGATATGCTTCAAACTTAGTTCTGTTGCAAGGCCTTGAACTCAACACATTTGCAATGGAAATGTTATATTTGTATGCTCAAACTTGTAATTAAATTGTTTGAATATAATTTACATCTTAATTTATCCTGATATGTTTTGCACATATTGATCATCTCATATTTTTTTGTCTGCTTTACTTAACACCTAGGGGTTTATTTCTTTCCAATCCAGCTGATGAAAGCCATTCATCTAGAGAAGCAAACTGTCAAAACAGCGCCTCTCATCACAACAAGACTTCTCACCCACTTGTGGTTGTCATGATTTATAGAGCTCATATCCAATCATTTCCACTACCTTCATCAAGTTCTTTTCCATATGGTAATCATAGTTTTGCTGAAAAAAAGACTGCAGAAATATCTGTGGAGACTTTATATGAAGACGGAAGAAGTATAGTGATTTTTTAAGAAGTTTTGCAGCTTGAATTTCTCTCACAGTTCAAATGCTGTCATAAAAAGTATGGAATTTGGCTTTATAATTTCCCAGGTCTGGATAAGTATGGAATAAAAAAAATTGAGGAAAGACAAAGGTTTAACATTGTCCACTGTTTTCTTTCCTAATGGAAAAATTATGCAAAATTATGTCGATTAGGTGATTGCTTTTAAATCAAATACATTTGATTTTTCTTTGTCTAAAATATTCGGACAACTTGACTTTCATGCTGAATTGTATCTGGGATTCTTAAACTATGTCTTGTATAAATGTGTAAACTATGCACTAAAACTGATTTTTTTTTACAAATGGCATAAAGGTAAGAAAATTGACAAAGCTGCTTTTAAGAACCAAACTTTAGTACTTGTTATACAAGTTTATTGATGATTTGAAGAGGTTAATTTGGTTAAAGAACCAATCTAAGTTAGTCTAGATGCCAGATAGCTTATGCCAGAAGTTAGTCTAGATGCTATGTAGTAAAATGCTTTGAAACTTGCAAAGAAATGTATTTCTTGCAAAGTATGGAATTTGAAAGAAGTTCTCTGTAGGAACCTTGTCCTCTGGACTTCAAAGAGGAAATGTGTCCAGCATTTCCTCTTTCCTCTTTCAAAGTCATTCATGGCTGCAGAATGTTAATAGTTAATACAGCAGGTACCAATGATGGGAAGCTGGCTGTTGAATGTAATACTTGCTTTGAGATTTAGTTTTAATGCAAAGCTGTGATAGAGCTTTTTTTATAGCTCCAATTGTTTTTTTAAAGCATGATGGTAAGGTTACTACAAAATGTCTCCAGTTCTCAGCCTTACGAACAGAGAGTTGTCAAATTATGTACATAATCATTACATATGTGCATGAATATGGTAGTTTTTGTTCACCTTTTAATAGATAATTTTGTTTTGCTTTCCCCTCCTATTTTTAGCCTAAAACTTTTTAAGCATAGCTTTCCTATATAATGCCCCAATAGTTTGTAATCTCTGAACGAATTATTGAAACAAGTGTATGAAGAAAAAAAATTGCACCAGTTTTCCGGCAGGGATGCTCATATCAGTTTTGAACGGCTTTTCACCTGATTTTCATATCAATATTAAAATACCTGCCAAACATTTTGAGTTATAAAGAACTTTTAAAAGCACTGTTTTGGTAATAGTTTTGTACACGCCAATACGAATGTTGGGGATATTACCAAGAATATAGCTATTTGGCTATTAATAGTCAACTGACTTTTTATGGCAGTCAATAAGATTAATAATTTATGGAAAATTAATATTATTCGGGGCATAATTTTTATCAGGAACTATTTTAATAGCCAAATGTCTATGTCAGTCTCATAATCTGAAGGAGTAAATTCTTTACTGTATATTGACCATAAACCTTGCCATATGTGTGCTGAACAAGAAACGACAACAGTTACTTTCCAAAATATAAAATTTATTTACAGGAAAAATAAGAAAAAAACATTTTAATCACCAAGCTAGAAAAAGGACACACTACTGAATAAAACAAATCAATAGTTAAAAATAAAAGAACACAAAAAGATGGATATGTAATAAGATGAGAAACCATGAATTCTGATATGATTCTGCAGGAATCTGGGTCCTTTAAAAAACCAAAGCTTGATTGGCAGATGCTGGAATGAAGGTTGAATTAGTTTCACTCATTGTAATTGGTTTAACTAATTTAGCACCAGTGGTTTACCTCTAAACCAATAAGCAATGTAAGAAAACACAAAACATTCTTTGGATTAAGAAATGTTTGTTTAAAGATTATCTGTATAAGAGTAATTAACCTTTGGAGAATTACTTTATTCATGTATTGGTCACAACAGTAAAACAATCTAATTCCCGTATTTTGATCAAATAAGGAGAGTTCAAACATGGCTAATGAGATTTTTTTCTGTTCTTAAACAATCTATTTTTCAACCGAGTTCTGTTTGAACCGTTAATAGCAATCTTAGTTTGTGAAGTGTTGGCTTAAACCAGCACGTGTGCTTGTTTAGCTTTAGCTCTCTGCGGCACACATAGGGCTTTTAGAGTGGCTCAAATACATTTGCTAAACATTAAACCAAAAAACGAAAAACCCCTGTCTGATTGAGTAGCTCAAATAACAGGATTTAAACGACACGTTGTCGGGAAAAGACTTTTGAAAACAATGATTAAAGTTTCAGGCCGATGCCTGGTTTACCCAAAGATAGCACATGAAACGTAATAAGTTAACTATAAAAAAAGGAAACACTTTTAAAATTAGTTATCCTAACTGGTTTGCCTCTGCCCGAACAGACGTTGTGAATGATTAAAGGCCACAGAGTTGTTACACGTCGATGAGGAAAAGGGAATCTCCAGGGAGGGTTAGCCAGCAGGTTACCAGGTTAACAGTACCTTTTTGGAGCTCTCCAGTTCAACATTCACATCTTATCGGCTCGGTGGCGGCGGCTAAATGGAGATTCTGGCTGGTTTGGCACTCGGCATACGTGGCCCGGCTCCCGTTTCTCAGCAGTCGGCAGCCTGAAACTCAGAGGGGTTTCGTTGGCTGTTTGGCTACGAGCGAGCAGCTGGCTGAGCACCTCTTTTTATAGATACCCCCCCACACACACACACACACACACACACACACACTTCCTGTGGCGCTAGAGCAGATAGCGCCACCCGATGGCAGTGTGTGACCCAACATGAATAAAACAAAAAAAGGCACTTCAGCTATGCTGTTGCATATCGTCTGTATATGTTGTTATATTTCTATTTACAAAACGCCATCTGCTGGCTGATAGCTGATCCAACAATGTGTTAGTATCTGGTCTGATTTTGACTTTTTACGGGTTTGGTCCTATCTGTGATATTGACCTTTCTTGAAAATGCAGTGACCATCAAAAGTTATGAGCGCTGTCTGGCACTTTAAAATCCAAACATTCTGCAGTCTCTTGTAATGAAAGCCTGCTGTGCTAGCGGCAAGTAGATTAAAGAACAGGAAGAAAGAGAAATTACTGGGTTTTGTAGAGAATCTGAGACTAAAAAAAGGTAGCAACTTCCTCATATTCTGAAAATCTAACCATTTTAATCTTATTTGGCTACAAACGCAGGTCCCCACTGCGAAGATTTTGGAAGGCTCCTTTATGTTTTAGATTATAGAACCTTTATTTTTAAAATATATTTAAAATTAACTGAAACTAAGCATGGCTTTACGACAATACGACAAGCAATTACTTTACAATCAATATGTCTCCATGTAATTTCCATGTAATTTAACACAGAAATGTATGACTTCTTTTGTGAACAGAATTAGCAGTCACAGACGAATATAGGGGGATCATTTTCAAAATGTTTCCTGAAGCTATAAAGTTTAGTTTTGTCCAGGGGTTTCACCTTTTACTCCTGCAAAGTCAGTTGTACCTAAAATGTTGAAAAATCGACTTTCATCCCTCCCACTTAATCTCCTCTACATCAGTTCCACCTGCTCCAAAGTACTGAACTGGATGTGGATTTGCCCGGATGTTCTGAGACTATGAGCAGGTCAGCGTATTGCGGCAGGGTGGCAGGAGGTTGTGCTAGTTAATTATTCTGGAATACGAGCGGGAAGGTTTCACTGAGTTGCTTTGTCGGACGGCTTCAATTTCATGCTTGAGGCGGTCTCAGACCCGGCCATAATTTCCCAGGTGGCCTGTCGCTTGTTCCCCCTACCTGTATACATCTTCCTTGCACTTTCATCCTGGATGAAAGTCAGTGACCTTGACATCAATAGTAACACTAATATATACAAATACAGATTCATTTTAGAAATCCATGCAAAATTCGCAAGCTCCCATGAAAGCTGCAGACAATTAGATAATTCTAATTTTGATTATCTACTTTGATTTTCAGTTCCATCAATAATTTACAAAAAGGTGTTTGCAAGTAGGATAGCCCTTAAACCTGACTCAGCAGATGTTTTGTTAGAAGAAATTGTGCCAAAATTCTAGAGCATTCTAAGAGAATTTATGTAGACTTCTGAATATGTAGAATATAGAAAGACAAGTTCCTAAAGTATCTTGATCTTTATTCTGATGGCATTTAACAAAATTGAATAATTTTGGTTTAAATGACTGATCTAACACAGGAACATTCTGGCCTGATTTTGTTTTAAAAATTAAGATAAAAATGTTGTAATTTTAAACACCGACTGTAAATATGTAAAATATGAAATATTCCCTATAAGACTAGTAAATTTAATTTCAGCCTCACCATAGTTTGAAATTATTATACCAGCTTTTTAACATGTACCAAAACTTTTATTTGAGTTCATAGTGGTGTGTAAGGGAGCATTACTAGAAAGGATATCATGTAGAAATGGGTAAAAATTTAAATTCTATTTAGTATGAGCAGGAAAGGTAATGTACTGCCTGTGCTATGCTCATGACTCAGAATCTAAACATATTCCTTGAAGTTTGCTGTGTTTTTTTTCTGAACTTCTAACATAATTTGTGTCTACGTTTGTTGCGTTGTTTTCTAAAAAGCAAAAAGAGATCAAAACTTGTTACTGTAGACAGTGCATGACAACTCCAATTACATTTGAAACACAGCCTTTGATTTAAATTGCCATGTTTTACTATAAGCCATATGTTTTATGGCTTTATAGAGTGGTAATTTTATTCCTAATATTATCATTACTGTGGGGTGTACATGTAATATTTTGAATTCATCCATCCATTGTCCGTACCCACTGCAGGGTCATAGAAGAGCTGGTGTCTTTCTCCAGTGGTCATTGGGCAAGAGGCAGGGTACACCCTGGACAGGTTGCCAATCTATCAAAAGGGAAAACAGAGATGCAAAGAACAAACAACAATGCTTATATTCATACCTAAAAGCAATTCAAATGCACCAATTAACCTAACAGCTGTGTTTTCGACTCTGAAATGAAGTACCCCGAGAGAACTTTTGGATATACAGGATAACAAGCAAAATTCTTGCAGAAAGACCCCAGGATAGGATACAAAACCGTAACTTTATTGCTGCAGAGGAACAGTGCTACCAATTGCACCATTGTGCACCCCACATTCTAAGTATTGCTTAGAATAAAATAAAATAAAATAGAAAGTTACCCAAAATGTATTATTATAATAAAGTTTTCAGTCACGTCCTTAGGACAGATGTAAACTAGATTATTATTTTCAGAGGTTTTTATTTATTCGTCCTTTCATCCATCGACCGTCCATAATCTTTGACCTATTTAAGATATGAATAGGTAAGAGCTCCGTGGAGGAAACCCAGATATTTTTTTTTCTCCAGTGACACTATAGATGTTTCTGTGGGATCCCAATGTGTTCTTGGGATGAGAGGATGCTTACAACAGTGGATCACAAAATATATCAAAAAACCTATAGAACACTTTACCAGTTTTAAACGTTTAATTGTATATGGCCCAAAATAGGTCTACAACTGTGAAGTGGAAGCTTTATCTTTTGCTGAGTTCAGTACATCCAAATGCCTAAGGCAAGAAAAATCATCAGTTTCCATGCAACTCATATCAGTCCCATATCTTTGACAGCCAATTTGTTTCCTACTATCTATTTAGAGTTATACTGAAGGATAAATGAAAATTTCCTATGAGAGCAATGGTGTGGCTATATTTCTTCCCCGGTGGCACTGCCAAACACAAATTCTCGACATTGCAAATGGTTCCAAGCTCATTCTGTCTGCACACAGTTTAGAGATTGGACTAAAAGAAGATATTGCCAAATCTTAAGATTCAGAAGTAGTTTTATTCTGCCAGTCTTTTTTCATTCACATTCATGTGAATGTCATGTAAAAATGGTGTTGTGGAGATTTTTGAGAATCAAAAACAAGCCGTTTTTTCCCCTAGTAGGGCCCGATAGTTTTGGTGCCTGCTTCTTTTTTTGGTCTTGTTAAAAAGCATGCATGTCATGCTGCCACAGTTCCTTGATGCCTCCACACAGAACTCACAGAAAATAACCTTTTGAATGAAATTGTTACCATGCTCTGCTAGTCTTATATCTCAAAACAGCTTTTCAAAACTCAATTTTGGTCTTGTCACAGATTTGCAGTTAGTTTTTAATTTGAAGCAACTTTCTAGGTTTACTTTTTGATTAATTTTGTTTAACATCATGCCTCTTATTTCCAATCTATCCACACACTCTCCATCATCATAACCCTTTAACTTGACTTTGATCTCTCTCTCTTCAACACACTTTGTGTCTCCCTGCCACAGGGCTCCAATAATTGGAGATCAGAATTCTAATCAAAGCCAATAATTCTAATCAAAGCCAATAATCAACACTAACCTGTGTTTAAGATGTGATTTGATAAAAAGTGCCCTCTCTGTAAATTAGATTTTGCATTTGAAGGACATCGCACGCAGGTGGTGATAGGGCTGCTTTCCAAGCAAGACTGAGCGTGCTGGACTTCGTCAGATATAATGTCACCTTCATTTATTTTCAAAGCCAATGCAAACTTCAGTTTTAAAAGCCGCCCATAACTAAACTTGAGTCTACTTTCTACAACTAACTTCTGTTTCAATTAAATGTTATGCTCCAGTTGGTGTGCACTCTGGGGATCTATGAACTAATGTGTTTGAACATAAACGTGCTATTTTTTTTTTTTTATAAAAGCCAAAACATACTTGTTCATGCATAGAAAATTGCATGTAACCATTGTAACACTTACAGTTCTTTGAACACATTTCAGCTCATGCATACAATAATTAAGCAACTGGATGTGCAAATCCACACGTGCTCACAGCTATTCTGTCACCAATTTACTCATGTGAAGAAATCATGTCAATGAAGTATGCTTGGTAGAGCATGCTTTTTTTCTTTTTGGGTAGTTCTAACACAGTGAACTACTGAGCCTACAACGAGATGTTGTTTTATTTGTTTCACCTGAGCCTGGTAATGTGTTGTGTTAAAGATACAGAAAAAGGCCATTATAGTAACTTTTAGGTGGAGAAAATGTTCTTTTTACATTTCTTTGCCAAAGTTTTTACAAATTTTGAATATCATCTTGGCAATTTGTTATGCCACCTGTTATTTAAGATCTGGTATGTGTATAAGTTATATTTTAAAATTAAGATAAAATACAGTATTATTGTATACTACTTTTGTTTAAACATGTCAAGTCAATACTCAAGTGCATGTATTTACATACAATATATAGCCTAACCTTAAAGAATTAGGAAGTGTTTTCATCCTACCCACTAATCAATTTAATTTATATCAAATTTATAAAAAATTGAAATTTTTCCTTGGCATCTAGCAAGAGAAGAACACAGAAAAATCCAACAATTGTACCAAGCTAAAAAATAACTGAAATTGATCAAGTACTGAAATACTTATTTTGCACTGGCATATATAAGAAATAAATATCTTTATAGAAATGTTCATCTGTGTGTGTGCATTAATAAATTTAATAATGCTTTGTAAACTTGTCATTAGCAAGTCCAGCAGGTGGGCAGGAATGATGAAGAACTGGGTTATTGATTGATTTCTGAGTTTTAATACTAAAATGCACATTTAAAATGGACACTAATTTGGACACAAATTTATGACAACAACCTGCTTAGTTTAGGTCAAATGTTTAAAAAAATATGTCCGGTTGTATAGAAAAAGACTAACGAACAAAGCATTTAATAATGCTTTGTAAACTTGTCATTAGCAAGTCCAGCAGGTGGGCAGGAATGATGAAGAACTGGGTTATTTATTGATTTCTGAGTTTTAATACTAAAATGCACATTTAAAATGGACACTAATTTGGACACAAATTTGTGACAACAACCTGCTTAGTTTAGGTCAAATTTTTTAAAAAATATGTCCGGTTGTATAGAAAAAGACTAACGAACAAAGCATTTAATAATGCTTTGTAAACTTGTCATTAGCAAGTCCAGCAGGTGGGCAGGGATGATGAAGAACTGGGTTATTTATTGATTTCTGAGTTTTAATACTAAAATGCACATAAGACCCAGGATTTTTTGCTCTACCTATAAAGCCCACAGGTAAGCCGAAAGGCTGGATGGCCCCCTGTGAACCCTCCTTTTGTTATGTAAACGGGGCAATCACGAGGACACCACAGGAGGGGGGATATGCAGAGCCACTTCACTCAAAACACCTTGACATAAAATGGGGGAGGGGGACAATCAGGTAGGAGCAGGATTGCTAACTGACTGTCTGAGCAGAACATATGAGCTGAATCAAAATGTAATATATGTAGAAGGATGTAGACGTTATCAGAACCCTACAACACTGGGCTTCCAACATCCCCACCAGACACATAAGAAAAGTAATAGAACAGAACCACATCAAATAAAGCACTCAAAATCTGTGGTAGCCCCACTAGTCATTTACAGAATTGCTCATCAAGTTGATATCTGTACAAGATTTATTTTATGTAACATTTTTTTCAAACTGAGATACACCCGAAACACATTTGATTTGTTATATTTAAGAATTTGTACATTGTTTTTGTCTGTTTTGCTCTTTCCCTCTATTTTCTCTTTTCCTGTCTCTCCCTGTCTCAACTCATAAAAACCAGACCAGGAGGTCCATCTTGAGTCGTCTTCAGAGCTTCCTGTGTTTTATCACTCTGGAAATGCTAAGTTCCATTCGACACTGTACTGTTGAACATGCACGGCAAATGGAGCATGTGGACTGGTTCATGGCCCTCCCTGAACTAATGGCATTTATTGCTATTGTTATCTTGCGGGGGCTGACCAAGGTTCCATCACTGCATGACTGCTGGTCAGCAAACCTGGGAAACCCCCAGATCATGGCAACTATGTCCCGAAATCGCTTCCAAGAAATCATGCAACACCTACGCTTTGACGACAAGGACACCCGCAGTGAGCGAGCAAAGACGGATAAGTTTGCTGCAATTTCCGGTGTGTGGGGTTCGTTTGTCACCAACTGCATCACATCCTACAACCCTGGTCGACACATCACCATTGATGAACAGCTTTTCCCGTCAAAGACTCGCTGCTGTTTCCTGCAATACATTTCAACAAAACCTGACAAGTTTGGGATCAAGTTTTGGGTGGCTTGTGACTTGAAATCCAAATACATCTGCAATGTCCTCCCATATCTTGGCAAGGACCCCAGTCGTTCCAGTGGAGAGAGACTGTCCGAAAATGTAGTGATGAGGCTGATGGAACCATTCCTGGACAAGGGCAGAAATGTTACCACGGACAATTTCTTTACATCGCTGTCACTGGCACAACGACTGCTTAGCCGGAAAACCACCATCCTCGGCACAGTCAACAGGATTCGGCGAGAAATTCCACAATCAACAAGACAGAGGGACCGTGATGAATTCACCACTCAGGTATTTTCAACCACTGGTGCCACGCTAACGGTGTATGCGCCCAAACGGAAGAAGACAGTATACATTCTCAGCAGCATGCACCGCGTCATTCAGACTGAGAATACCACCAAACGGAAGCCAAACACTGTCACCCTTTACAACACCACAAAGTGCGGCGTTGATGTGATGGACCAGATGGTGCGGGAGTACACTGTCCGCAGAGGAACACGGCGCTGGCCAGTCGCTGTGTTCTATAACATGATTGATATGGCAGCACTGAATGCACATGTGCTCTATCAAGCATGCACCGGGAGGCAGGAGAGACGGGTGGACTTCCTGGTGGAGCTTGCAAGAGAGTTGGCTCATTCTCATGTGGGTGCAAAGCAGGCACAAAGGGAACAATTGCTTCGGCTACAACCTTCAACACCTAGCCCTGGGAAAAGAGCAATGTGTCAGGTTAAAAATCAGTGTAAAAGCAATCATGCCACTCTGCGATGTATAGGCTGTTACAAATACACATGTGGCAAATGCAGAAAGGAGACGGCTTGGCAGTGCATGGATTGTGAGTGATTATTGAAATGTACTCACCTCACTCATTGTTACATACTGTTTAGTTTTCTCTGTGTGCTTGAAAACTCAAATTTCCCTGAGGGAGTCACCCCAAAGGGATCAATAAAGTTTTAAGCCTAAGTTCTAAGTCTCACTCACTTCCACTCTCTAACACTGTATCCTGATAATACTTTTTTATTATTATTATTATTAGTAAATATCATGAAGGCCCAGTTGGGATAACCCCAGATTTTGAGTGCTTTATTTGATGTGGTTCTATTCTATTACTTTTCTTATGTGTCTGGTGGGGATGTTGGAAGCCCAGTGTTGTAGGGTTCTGATAACGTCTACATCCTTCTACATATATTACATTTTGATTCAGCTCATATATTCTGCTCAGACAGTCAGTTAGCAATCCTGCTCCTACCTGATTCTCCCCCTCCCCCATTTTATGTCAAGGTGTTTTGAGTGAAGTGGCTCAGCATATCCCCCCCCTGTGGTGTCCCAGTGATTGCCCCGTTTACATAACAAAAGGAAGGTTCACAGGGGGCCATCCAGCCTTTCGGCTTACCTGTGGGCTTTATAGGTAGAAAAGCCAAATGGCTGCTCTCTGGTAGTTCTAGTGTTAAAATGGACACTAATTTGGACACAAATTTATGACAACAACCTGCTTAGTTTAGGTCAAATGTTTAAAAAAACATGTCCGGTTGTATAGAAAAAGACTAACGGACATTATTCCTACCAATATTGTGATTCACCTTTTGCTTTTCCACTAAAAGTGGTTTCAGCCGTTAGCCAGAGCTGCTTCTTGAGCACAGAAATGTGGGCCTCAGAGACAAGGTATTCTCAACTGGTACTAGTTTTAACTCCTCACCATGAAATCCAAATCAGTGAATGGTCAGTTTAATTACATTATTTATTTTAGTCTCACAGCAAAGAGATACACTAATGGCACTGCCTTAATGTTTTAACACTTTTAAACACTGAACAAGCAGCGCCTGGGAATCCTTTTCAATCCAATTTCAGCTGATCCCTTATTGGCACCAGCAGTGCAGAAAAATGTGAGTTACATACATAATTTGGAGCAAAATTAATTAATACCAACTGGTGATATTAAAAGACAATATTGTGTAAGAACTGAGTCGGAAATCCCTAATTTTATCCGAAAAGTGCAAAACCTACCCTACTTACTGTGTAATTTCCTACAGTACAATATCTACGTTTTTTGACTGAAACTGCAAATCAGAAAATGTATAATCCAGGTCTCTGGTAAATCAAACTTTAACTGACCCAGCTGTTCTAAATAGATTATAGTGTATCTTGAACTTCTATTATTAGGGTGGAGTATAATGGTTTGGTTGGTTTTTTTACTGTTTTTTTAAATTATCAAATGTTTATTTAATGTGAAGCATAGTTATCTAAAAGTTCCCATTCTGTTTTTGCGCATTTGGCCCTGTGGACATAAAAAGGCCTTGTTTGATCAGATTACAACCCAATAACTCCAAAGCCTGGAGTATATATCTCCTCTCCTAGTTTCCCCTGTTATAGATATTCACCACTGCGTGACTACCTGATCTCATTCTTCATTCCAAAATTGCTTTCCCTGGCCCTGTTTCATTGTATTGCTAAGTTTTTTTGCCCTACTTTGTGGCCAGTAGAGTGTGTACCTCAATGCAAAATTGATTAACGTAAGGTAATAATACTCTATAACTGAGTCAACATAGGAAATAAAGTCATTTAGTTTTAAAATTTTCAGAAGGAATTATTTTGTCATTTCACTACAATGAGCCTCAGTGAAAAATGTTAAATCTACCATAAAATTGATGTTCTTATTAACCTTTGAGTAACTCAGTAGAAAGCATAAATGTGTTTTTTTTTTTAATGAACTATACAGGAGTCTTTCTTACTGATTATAATTAGTAAAAATATACAACGGGACATTGATATGACACCTTTAAATTGTTAATTATAACCATATGGTATTTTAGCTTGGTAATAATCTTAAGAAAGACGATAAAATTATTCCATAGTTTGTGTAAAATGTGTGTCTAGTTCATACAGAATTGCATAAGGGATGGTACAATACTTATTGCACATGCCATACAATAAAAAGTTTCATCAGGAATCACAATTAATCCACTAATCCAAACTGCAAATGAGATCCTAAAAACATTATTTTACCAGGTGTTGCTCTTCTTCCAATACAGTGGGAGTCCCCACTGAGAAAGAAAAAAAAATCTCCGCAGCAGGAATGGTAGGGGAATAAGATCCCTTTACAGAAAAACCTTTACAAAAAATATTTGTATAAATAATTAAATTTAATATCTAAATTAATATGATTTTATATACACTTTAAAATACTATACATATAGATTTAATCTAAAAATGTATCTAATTGAGGGTGATCTATTGATACACTCATGTTTAACTCCTATCCCTTATTCCTATCTATTCTCATTGTCTCTACAAGCTTCACTTGTTATCAAATGTCCGGGAATCCATTTAAACTTGGTAATTATGAAGCTATGAGACTGAGTTATGGTAATGTTAATAATGCTAAATAAATCTGATTAGAATAACATTTCACATTCCCCTAGCTTACACCAGACTGAACCAATATGAAGGGCAAGTACATAGCTGCTCATAGAGTCAAACAAAGGCTCTGTCCTGTTTTTACTGCACAACTATAAAAGCTTATTGTTCTCAAGCAGCCACTTACCAATTTATAGAGCCACATCTCAGCTGAAAATTCAGCTTAATTATCCTATTTCACACACGATCAGCTCTTATGAATCCCCTGTAAGTCAGAATTAATTGATGATCTGTCAAACTTGTGTAAGTGATAAGGGCATTTTCTCTTAGAATGGGCCCTTTCTTTTGTTAATATAATTATTTAGATAATTCCATATGTCGTTTGGAAATGAAAGGTAAAGAGTTAATCTTTACCTTTTTAAACCAAAGAAATGTGAATGTGTCCCATGTGACTCACATTCTCCTTTAAACTGGTTGCAGGGCCAATTGATATTCACAACATTGCAGAGTATTTTGGAATTCTTAATGTTCCAATGACAGTGAGAAAGAGAGAAGGTATTTTGCATAAAAAGACATTAAAGCAAGGAACTTCATCAATCAGTGTAGTGCTGCGAGGAATGCGGTTGAAAATTCAGTGCATCTTTAAACATAGTGGTACAATAAATTCACCACATTAAAATCATGCAACTGTTGTCCTTATTGCTGATAAGCAGACAGTCTACACTGTCTGCAATCTGCATTCATAATCTGTCAGACTATCACCTGCCCTCCCTTGTATTTTTGTTTTGATCTTTTCTTTATGACAAGATGTGGAATTAAAGCTGACTTAGTCTCATAAACATACTTCATAATTATTAAATTATCTTACCATTAGCATCTAAAGCTTTGAACCCTCCTAATCAATCACATTGGGAGAGTAGCTTAATGCTAACTAAGCAGTATGATAGAAAAGGCAGTTGTGTGCAACAATGCTTTGATCCCTCCCTCCTTTTGAAAGAAATTTAAGAAAGTAGTTAATCAAAAGTTCATTAGCATAGAGCGCCTTGCTCAGTCCACCATTATACTCTGCTATAATAGACACTTAGGCAGCCTGTGTGGGGTGAATAACAAGTGTGCTCCGATTTCAGCTTGTGTTTGTTGAAGTGAATTAAAAACCTGCATCATACGCCATCTGTCTGAGGTTTTGTTTTTTCTTGACCCTAAAAAAAGCAAAAATAACTTAGATTCCAGTTTATAAATGTGTCAATTTGTAAATTGTCCATATTTATTAGTGATCTTTAAGGTATTTCATAAAACATTTTTCCTTAAAACTGCTGTATAGAATATTTGAGAGGATTTTTTTTTAATCCAATGTACCATGGCCTCCTGAAATATCATTTCTCACAGATTACAGATCCCATCTTTGATTTAATTACCTTAAATGTTAAAAAAATTTAGAACTCTAAAATATCCCTTTACTAATGCTTTGATTCTGCGATGGACTAGCAATCTATCTAAGGTCCACCCCGCCTCTCACCCAATGATATTTGGAGATAGGTACCAGCCTCCTAGGAACTCTTTGAGAATTGGATGGATGGATGGATGGATTAATGGATGGATGGATGGATGGATGAATTCGCCATCTTGCATGTTCTTGGTCATGTCACTGCAGAACACTGTGAATATATCACTTTTTATTTTATCTCAATACGCCCAAAAACTGACGTGCATCAGTGTGCAAGAGATCAATTGTATTTCTTTTTAAGATATATAATGCCCCTGATATTATTTCTGGTTTAGGAGTGGCTTGACATAACCAGCGAGACAGTTGTGGCCGAGTTCCTGGATACATTTGTAGTGGCTCTTCGCGCAGTGACACGAGCTCAGTCCACACCTTTGGGATCTCACCCAAACTCTTTTAATGGGTATTCTTTACAGTCCTCTCAAGGATAAATTATTCACTGTTGCTTTTATATTTTCTTTCTGCTTAACTTCACATCAGAATATTTGGATATGGCACTTAGTGGACAAACAGCTTTTAGTAATGATTTTATTTTTGCTTGCTTTCCTCATAAAGGGTGCCATTGACTGCTGGACAAATGTCAAGTCAGTAGTCTGTGTCGTAATTGTTTCAGTCACAACATATGATTTCTGCTTTATCGGTAAGCCACATTCTTCATAATTAACAGATATAAAAACATGAAATGTGTCACATTGTGTAAAAAATCAAACAATATAGTTTATTACATTCACATTTCAAACTGATTTACTTAAATTAACTAATTGACCAATCTTTTTAGATGCATCTGTATTTAACACACATTTCATTGAAATTAAATCACAACTTCAACAAAGCAAAATGTTTAACAAGCAAAGACCTGTAATAAATAAAAAAAATAAAAAAATCCTGGTCTCCAGGTGCAGGTTTGGAACATGAAGCATAGCCCACGCCACAGAAGTTACACACGAACTCGGTTTTGGTTTTATGTATTCCAGAATACTCCTGTTTGTTTAGAAATGAAGTAATGATGTGACAGATTTTTTTCTTGTTCCTATTTTTTGTTCTCTGTCTATCTCATACAAAGAAAATAAGTTTGGAGTTTCTGAGTTTGCAAACCTGGAAGAACTAGAGAAAGCATTCACTGTATGAATATATAGAAATATGAAAAGCTATTGGGTTAAGTTGGTTGAACTTCACATCTTGTGTGCTGTATGCCACATAAAAAAAATGCAGGAAAGGTTTGACTTCACAATTGGATTTATTTGCTTCCTTTGCGCTGATATGTCTTGTTTATATTCACTGAATGCAAGCTGTTTTGACCCCGTTTTACACTCATTCGATAATTCATACTCCACCATGGCACTGCTGTACTGAAAAACACATCTTACAGCTCACCAACGAGCTGCTTCACTGAAGCATGGCTAGAATTGAGTTCTTTTTTTGCCATTTTCTCTAAGTTTAAATGCCTTTGGTTGGCAGCTAAGAGGACAATTTATACAATTTGTTTATGTGTCTTTTGTGTATAAACATACTGTATATTATATGTGTACCCTTTGATTTATTTTAAATTGCTAGAGATGCTAGTCTTACATTACTTTTCATGTTTTATTTGTGGATTTCTACTAAATAATAAGCCACCTTTCTGTAAAAACTTGAAAAGGGTAGTGTAAAACTAGCATTTTTTTAAAGCAATGACATTTAAACTGTATGTCTACATTTTCTATCGGTTATGATTAAAGCCCCCTATTGTCTGCACAGCAAACAGATAAATCGTTTTAGATAAGAGAATACATTTAAAATAGTGGGAAATTTGAATTGTCTTTTTTTTGTCCTGTAAGTATTATTACCCTTGGGATGAAAATCGTTTAATTTATTTAGTCATAATCAATTTCAGCGGAACTCTTAGTTGTTCTCACTCATCTGTATTGAGCTGTTTCATGGGCAGCTCTTCTATGACTGTTCCTTCCAGGCGCCCAGGGCCAGTCAGACAAATTACTCCCTTTTAACACAGCTGTCAGTCAGATATTTAGTGGCTATCCCCCTAAAGAATGTTTTTCTTTTAGAGGAGTTGTAAAAGACTGATGCAGCATTGCACAGAAGGTGTACTTTTAGGGGTACAATGTCTTGTCACTGGGGTGGTACCCTCAAAGGTATCATTTTGTACTCTTAACTGTAGGTACCTATTTGTACGCCTATAATATGTACCTTTTTATCAGTTCTATCTTGACAGCCAATCATCATTGACTTGATTGACACATCACCTGACCACAATATAACCAACAGTCGCCTAATTGTTTGATTAAAAAAAATGTAAAAACAAAATTAAAAACTGTGTTATTAATTATACTATGAAGTCCATTTACATAAATCTAGTTTTGCTAATTAATGTATTTTTAGGGGGGGGGAAAAGATAATCACAGGAAATTGTACCCTATCCAAGAAATGGTACAAAAATATACTTTTTAGTACTGAGGAACATGTATGTACCGTTCTGACAATGACAAAGGTACAGATAGTTACCCTGAAGCCAATATTGGTCCTTAGAATGCGTTAATTTCTTTTTTGGAAACTTTGGGCACAGTAATGTAACCATTCTGTGCCTATCTCATGATTAGTGGGTGAGAGGCACTGTACACCCTGGACAGGTCACCAGTCTTTCACAGAGCAACACGGAGACAAAACCATGTGGGTGCGCGCATGCACAAAAATAACCCAAAACCTTTGTGCTGCAAGGCAACAGTGCTACCGACTGCACCCCACTCAGTCAAAAATAATTTTGCGTATTTAAAAAAAAATTACCCTAAAGTTATATAGTTTTTGTTTGAGTTACTTCTTCACATGGATTTTGTATTATTTCTAAAAGAAAATGAGTCTCCATCTCTATCACTTTACCAAAATGGTAAAGGTCAAATGCCAAACTCAAGGCTTCAAATCAGCAGTAACCAATTAGTACTGTTTTCATGTTTCAAAGCACTTTGTTTATTTAGTATCTGGCTTTCATATACACCAGTATTTTTATATTCATGCCTTCACACTGGGCAGTCAAGCTGGTATGAGCTGATAAGTATATGAATGCACATTGAAATTCACACTTTCATTGTCATGATGATAATAACCAGACAGTGTTGATATGGCTTTAGTGCTCAAACGTTTTGGGAAAAGATTTTCTGAACTTTTTAAAGGGAGAATTTAATAATTTTCTTATTCTAGAGTAGGAAGAAAGGAAGAGGTAAGGGGGAAACCCAAAAATAACAATAGCTAAGTTGGAAAAACAGATGAGTAGAGTATAGTTTTTGAACCCCAAAATCTGAACTGTTGAAGAATGAATTGCATACATAGCATGTAGTAGAACCCCTCAGCCATTACTACACGGCTAAAGATAACACAACTAACACAAGCAAGGCCCAGACTTCCTGGCTTCCTTTACGACAAACAGTATCTGAATGGTGTAAAATGAAAAAGTGCTGGTGAAAATCAAAATGAGAAAAAAGAAATATGCGATGAATAAAAAAGGAATGAGTCTGGAATGGAAAAATCCCAGAGGTGCTATTGATCTGTAGCTGCTACACACACAAACACAGTCGTGCTGCTAGGAAGCACGCCGGTGGTCAAATATGTATAATTGATGGAGTTGGGTTTGACACAGGCATGTAATGTGATCTGGGGCTGGAGTCTCTTTGGTGTTAAAGCGTGTGTGTGTGTGAGTGTATATGGGTGTGTGTACCTGTTTGAAAGGAAAAAGGACAGGGATTTGTTTTGGGGACTCAGTGTAAATTTGATGTAGAAGAATGTTGTATTTCTCTTTTTTTCCAGCCCCCATAGAGGAACACATGTTGGAACAATGGCTTGCGCTGTAATGGGCTTTTACTTTAAGGGACTTTGATCTCACTCACATGCGCAGCGTTTTTAAGAGACTTGCTGACAATCTGTGAGATGTACTTTAAATTCTACTTCATTTAATTGTAATTGCTTTATTAGAAATACTAAAACATAAATGTAGCCAACATGGCATTTATTGTAAATTGTATACACAAATGCATAAGGGAATTCTTTTTGATTAGCATTTTTTGTTTTTGATTATTCTTAGCTTGCATTTAGGCAGTTAAACAAGAAATTTATTAGGCTTTGGGTGGTGAAGAAACCTTTGCTGTTTTATTCACCGCTACATTTACACAGACAATAGTGCTTATTTCTCTTCTGTTTCACAGTGTTTCAGTTTTTATCTTTGTGCATTTTTGTTTATTTTCCAGCTTTGTGCCTAACCTGACAGTGTTCTTCTTTGTTCCACTGTTGCTGTGTGTCTACTTAAATTGCAGGCCTTTGAGAAGAAATCGATTTGAGCAACAAGATAACTAAGTTATCAAACTGTTTCATTGACTGGCTGTCCCTTCTCTCTCCGTTTCTTGTCCCATTTTTGCCTTCCCCATCTTCTTTTCTATTCCCATTTTCCCCTCCTTTCTTTTTTGTTTCCCTTCTGTCATTCCTTCTGTC
Source organism: Apricaphanius iberus (assembly GCA_028564705.1). Lineage (NCBI taxonomy): Eukaryota > Metazoa > Chordata > Actinopteri > Cyprinodontiformes > Aphaniidae > Apricaphanius > Apricaphanius iberus. The sequence goes on along the minus strand of JAPXFQ010000489.1, from coordinate 140,365 downwards.
TTCATTCTTTTGTTTTTCCTGCCCCCTTCTCGCCACAGGCCGACAGACTTGTCCTCCAGAGAAGTTTGATTGTGGAGGGGTTGCCAGCAAATGTGTTTCTTTATCATGGCGATGTGACGGAGAGAGGGACTGTGAAAATGGAGCAGATGAGGAGGAGTGTGCTGCAGGTAAGTCTGTGGTGCAAGTATTTTAATTAAAGGGAACACTACAATTAGGGCAGGGCTGTATGGCCTCATATCTATATTGTGATATAATCTAAAGCATGTGTGATAATGATATGTATTGAGATAAAAAATGTTTTAAATGCATTTATGTCAAAATGACTGCTTATGAACCTTATCACTTTCCAGATACATAGCAGCGGAACAAAAACTTCCAAAAGATTTAGAATGCAATTGAAAGATAACTTATTGTGCAACATTTCTTTAAAAAATATTCAGATCTCTGTCAACACATATTTGATTAAAAAATTATTCAAGCTCGTCAGGTCTGTTTTCCATTAAATGAAAATCAAATTTTAAACTTGCAATATCTAGATCGAAGACGTAGACTAAACATCAGTATTTATCCCCCTTGCGTACTTAAGCACAGCTTGATGACATCAATATGTAACCGCAGTATGGCTGTATAGTCAAAATCTCCATCTTTGGCAAAATTTCTATAATTTCTACATTATACCTTTTATATCGTCCACTAGTAACTACAATGACCTAAATTGTTTGTAATATTAAAGGGAATTTCACATTTAGAATTCAGGGAAATGCAGTTGCATTCGTTAAATTGTGAATATCCTCTCCTTTGAAATGTTTCTATAGGCCAGGAGTAATTGAACCTGCATCATTTAAATCACCCTGGACATATAAATCGTGTTTGATCATGAATCAGTGCCTTTATGAAATGATAAAATAATTTCTGAATGGGAGAACCTTGAGTAAAAACTTTCCAATATATAAACAATCATTTTACAGAAAATGTTTTATACACGATTTAGGTGCCTTTACTTACAAAGACTAAGTGGTCCTAAAGGAATATACAATGTTAAATATTACAGTTGTAATCTTTATTTGTGGTTTTGACTTTTGAGATTCCAATTCCACAGAATATTTTACAGTTTTTTTCATTTTTTTTCATTTTGTAAAGCAGGGACTATAATAAGCTGTTGTTATCTTGTTAATTACTTGAGATATCTGTTGGATATCCGGCCTGCCAGCCTGCCAGCTGCTTTAGAGATAAGCCTTTCATTTTTTGCCAACCGGAGTGGTAAACAGTTACATGAATAGAGGAGACAGACAACAATCCTTTGGACAAAGGTTCGAATTACCCCAAAGGTTTTGGGGAGACATATTTTTCATTGCGCACTGCAATTTCCAAATTCATGTGCACTCACCGATATATTTATAGCACAATGGCCAAAAGCATAAAAAAATTATTTTGGTAAGTTCTGAACTAACAAAAAAGAAAGGGATCTGCATGCAGCCCAACATCTTCTGCCTTACAGCCATTCAAGAACAACAAACTACGGAGCATCATCATGATTATACTGATCATCATCACCACCATAAAAAACAAAATAATTGCTAAACAAAGAACTAATATCAGCCCAGCAGGCTATATTATCTTCAGTAGGGACCACAGGTGTCACAAGATTGATTGTGTCCCAAGTCTTTTATTATTTTTAACAAACCTAGCTCTGATTCAATTTGCAATTTGCCCTGTCATTTCGGTACAAGCATGATCTGATTTATCCACACTTAAGTGCTGTTCAATTTTTTGGCTGGGTTATTTCTTAAATCCATTTTGAATTGGCAATGCATCTGAAAGACGTATTTGTTTATGCATTAAATGAGCATACATTTTATCTTCTCTCTGACATTTAGACTCCTTTTTTTAGCTAAACTGTCTCAATGCTTGAACAATTTTATAGGTTATTCTATGATTAACTGCTGACTTCTTTATTTATCCATTGAACATCAGTTACGTTTTTTGCAAGCAGCAGACTTTTGGCGTTGATACATGGCCAACTGTACCCCCTAACTTTCCAGTGAAGAGCCAGGTATTCCTACCACCTCGGCCAGGACGGCCGAGGTGTTTCCACCGTGTTGAGATGTGGAAGCTTCCCAACACCAATCTCTTTGCCTATATCCGCCCTGTTTAACACCTGTGGCTTATAATCGGTGTGGCTTGTATATGTACAGATTTGTGTATTTTCATAGAATTGGTGGACTTTATAGTCCGGAAATGATGGTAGTCTTTTTGTGTAAGCAAGAGAAAAGTGTAGGAGCCCATTTTCAGCCAGCTGTATGCAAAAACAGGTGGGGGAGAAGAAAAGTAAGCACTCATCTATCCGTAAAACTGTCTTGGCTCTTTCCCTGCTATCTTATTACATCAACTTAAGACAAAGAGACAGCATGAGGGAACGTTCTAGTGGGTCTGAAATGTACATTTATTGAAACCTTAAAGTACTTCAAGGAAGGGTAGAAATCACAAACTTGTAGGTCACCCCTGATCTGTTCATCGAGGGAGTGACAGACCTGCATCTGCTGGCTTGTATAGGGGCAAGCCGGCTTCACCAGTTGAAACAGTGGTGTACAGATAACCTATGGCTTGTGAAACCAGCCAGCTGCAGGCTGTAAAAGTGTAAACAAGACTGATATGATTTCTAAATTAGAAGGTAAGACATTTTTTTAATAAATCTGAAGGTTTTGTTCGGCCACTGACAAGATCGCAACACTGAGTTTGTCTTGACAACATTTATGCAGCGGTTTTTACGAACAGTGTTGAATGACAGCAATACTAGCCTTAATTTTAAAAACTCAGCTGTGCAGGATGATGCCACCTCCACATGTGCTTAATGGATGTCCAGAGGCAGCCCTAGTCGGGCTTGTGTTTGTAGGTTTATGTTTTGGGTAGAGAATATGATAAACCCACTAATAAACATGCAGAAACAAGTAGGTCTATACAACTTTTACCATATTTCTTTTTTGTTTGTAAAATGTAGATAAAGAAACATTGTAACAGCTTTTATTTAACAGAAATCAGTCTTGACACACAACCAGGCTTTTGTACTTAGAGCAAGTATCAAAGAAGTAAATTAGACATTGATTTCCTTTTGTGAATATCTGACATGGAGCTTTATCTACTTTCAAGCCTGAAATAAAAATAAACATGCAAATGTTGCATTTTCCCCCTAATAAAATTAGGTTGGATCCAAGATAATCCAATACATAGAAAATGTTTGGTGTTTTTAAAAATAGTATAAACATCTGTACAAGCTGTCTGTTGCTTTTACACTAAACTGATACTACTATTCATAAACTACTACTATATCATTCTGTTCTTGAAGAACAGCTATCTGCCTTGTCTACATCTGATATGAACATAAACTCAAACATGTAACAAAAAATAATTAACTTAATATTTTGTGTATGTTTAACAACTACTAATCATAGGGTGAATAAGGTGTGTGAACAAACCTAGCAGCTTCAGTAATAAAAACAAAAAAGATTACTTTTTTTAAGTATAAATCTAGTATTAATAAGAGATATGAAAAACACGTGGATCCTTTCTTTAAATATTTGTAGCCAGCTCTGCCAGCTTTTTGTGTTATTTTGTTCTTAAAACAAAAGAAGTACAAAGATTTTGGGCTCCTTCTCTGGTTATTAATAATTTAGATCTCCCCTGGCTAGTATCATAGCAGCCAAATGTGCTCCGTTTCTTTAATGTGTTGCCTCTCAAAGTCCTTGATTGTTGAATTTAGATGCGTCCAGGAATAAAAAAAAACCATTCAGATTGCCACTTGCAGGTGATTGTATACAAGGAACCTTCAGTTTAAATTACTTTTTCCCATTTTTAGTGAACCTAGCTGCATATGTCTGGTACGCAATGTAACACCACGACATTTATGGCTGTTCATGATCATGTCACATTTGTCATATGAAAAGCCGCTTTCCATATTGTCAGCCTTTTCAACATTCTGGTTGTCTAATTCAGTTTTTCTTATTTAGAAACTTTCCCATGCTTTCTTGACATGCAAACCTTCCAGTTGTATATATGGTGTTACATCTTTAGCATGTGGAAGTTGGACCCAAACATATGAGCACTGTCAGCCGCTGCATCTCTGGTGCTTCATTAATCTCCATTCTGCTTATGAGTTGTTGAGTGCTGCTGTAAAAACAGATAACATTAGAGAGTTGGTGGCCACAATGAGCTGACAACAGCTAATGGATTGTGGCCTCTTAGGCCAGCATAGATTTCATGAAATAGACATCTAACCTAACCTGATGCTACTTTTATTCATGTAACTTTATGCCTTTAGTTTCTAGTTAGTAAAAAAAGTAAAAAAATGATTTATTTATCCTTGTACTTTCTGTGCAACAGCACGTTATTTCATTAAGCCTGACACAAAGGCCTAAGATGGATCATATATTCTTTCTATTGCCTTTTATCTCTCTGACCCATGTTAGCTTCTGTCCATTATTGCAGGCTGGTTAATAAAGTTGTTTAAAATTTCATTGAATTCTCAATGATAATTGATTTTGTGCTTCATGTGGTTCAACTGTATATGAGGTGTTATGGCAGACCTGCTGGTATAATAACCTACCGACATCATCTTTTGATCTATCATTTAGAGATTTAGGAATGAGAATTGATATTAATATTAATGTGACATTCGTTGAAGGCTTGTGTTAACTGAGTTATCTCATAAAGGCTCAGAGGATAGACCGCTCTAAATTTGACTGTGAAATGGTAGTTCTTCAGATGAAATGTTGGGAGTTTAGATCCCAATCCTTACGAATACTTGGATAGGTTTATCCATATTTGCATATAGTCTTGTCAAAAAGAACATACACCCTTTTTAGTTCCTCTTTTGCAACAGGGCTGCACAACATATCACTAATTTATTGTTATCAGAATGTCACTGTATGCAATATCAGATCACACAAAGAGCTGCTAAGAAACAAATGTTTGGTCATTTTTTAAGAACCATGTATTATGTTCTCTGTTCCTGATATGTATTTGATGAAACATGATGGTTAATGCAATATTTTAGATGATATGGAGTGATGACCATGATAAATGTCTTCAATAAAACCTTGTTTAGATGTAAATAATACATTATATATTTTTTTCCATTAATTGGAAGGACTACTCATTATGTGGGTTTAATGTTTGGTAGGAACTCGAGGCAAAAAGACAGCGACACTGTTTACTTACTTATTACAGCTAATATCGTTAGCATAACATTTTATAAATCTTATCGCCCTGGTTGTTTCCGAAAAGTTTGAAATTAGATTGAATTAGTTTGCTACACCAATTGATGGAGGGCATACTTTCTTTTCACCACGGCTGCCGGTGAATAAGAATTTGATTAAATGTGTGATTTGTTTATTTTTCTTGGCTATTTATATCAATATTTTTTTTTAAATGTAAATCACACCTTATCCAGTACCTAAAAATATCGTTAAAATCTCCTCCTGTTGTTTATATAGTGTAACTACATTTCTAACACTTAGTGTCTTCAATCAGCCGTACCTGTTATAGTATTATGCCAGTGGTGCCAAGTTGTTCCCCATTAGCTTTAGCAATGTAGCTTCTGGTTGTTCTTCCTGATCTCATATGATGGAATTGTAATGACCTCAGATACAAAACATAGTTACTTAGCTGACATTTGTTAGCCTGAGCTAATAATACAGTAACCATGTAAGATCTAGCTAAATCATTGATAGATTTTTTTTTATTGCTGTTAGGCCATCTTGCTATTTGAATTTCTTGCAGTTTAGGAAGCGCTTTCTTCATATTTAAATGAATAAATATATGTATTTTTTTACATACTAATTAGCACAAACATTCATTTTTTTTAAAGGGTAATGAACTGCGTAGGTCTTATTTAGTTGTTTAAACCAGTCTTCATCTTATAAAATGGCATATTTTTAATACTTTAGAAGTTCAATGCTCACTATACATAAACCAAATTCTGCATGAGTCACAAACACAAATTCCTCCATCAGCTGTTAATATGAATTTATTATGAAAGAAGATTTCCAAAGCTCATTCAACTGATAATCCTTACCCTCCTCCACCTCTGATCTCCTCTCCTTTGCTCCTACCTTCAGGAGCTATAGTTGGAGGACATCTAATGTTAATTAGAGGCTTCTAATTGAGCATATCCAAATGTTGAATAAAACATGAATCCAGGAGGAGAGATTCTTTATTACATTTAGTTAGAGGAAGCCTCTTAAGAAAGTTTATGTGCCTTTAATTTATGTTAATGTGAAATTGCATTCGTTTAGGGACATGGTAGAGATCTGTGTTTATATGCTTCGGGGGTCTGTGTTGGGGGGGGGGGATTATTAATTTATATTTGTGGACAGAGTCTGTTTTTAAAAAAGAGGGTTTTATTTTCTATAAATACTGTTTGTTTTTACTTTTTCTTTTTGGCTAAAGAGCTAACCAAAGATGGTTTTGGTCTGTGAATGTTATACACTTTTGCAATGAATACGTTTTAGATATTTTATAAGTACATTGGCTAGATTGCAAAACAAACCATGCTACCAGAACGGTGCCATGCTTGAACTCTCTACCCCACTCCCTTATTCCTAGTATTATATGGTAATCAAATGTCATCTTCCTCAGTCGATCATTCATAGTCTTGTTTGGTCCAATAAGGTTAAACCCCTCATTTTGTAAATTTGAAGGAACGAGGTCAGAGGATGTCCTGCTCGTGAAAAACACAGAATGTATATGAAATTCTATGCTCTTTATTCTGATTTTTATTTCTTTAATAATGCATTTATCAACATAAAACATTATTCAGTGTGAAATAGTGTTTAGAAAAGATTTCATTTTTTCAGCCATTTTTATTTAATGTCACTCGTTTTTATTTCAAAACATATTTTTCACAAAAGTCAGCTTTTTTTTAATAATGGTGTAATTCCAGTGGCTTATTTACTTCAGAACAACACTTTTCATCATAAAAGCTGATCTACCAATCAGGGGTCAGTGGGTGGGACCTGAAAGCTCATTGACTGGTGCTAACATCGATCTTCCTGGTTAGCTTAGGTTAGCATAAAGATCCATGTTTAAGCAGCAGTGTTTAATCAGCAACCAATGATCATCCAGGTCCCACCCGCTGACCCTGATTGGCTGATGAGCTTGTTCAGTTCAGTTCAGTTGAAAAAGGAAGCTTTTGAAATAAATGTCATTCATTCATTGTATTATTATATCTCTAATTTATTCATGTACATTTATATTATAAGGTTTTACTTATTTATCTAATTTTAGCCTTTTGGTTTCCGATACTAAAAATGTATAAAAAGCCTTGAACTTATTTTTATTTTTATTTTTTTTTGTTATGGTAGCATTATCTTAAAAATCATTAAGTTTCCATGTTCTGTAACAGTTTGGTTTGGAAATTCTTTAACCTTTCTTACAGTCATCCTCGCTGTGCATAATGCCAAGATAAATTTGGGTCTTCATCTGGTGTCATTACTCACAGTTCCAGTTTCAGATTTTTTAATCATTGCTTTGACTGCATATATAAGCTATCTTAGGCAAGTTGCTATTTGCTTAGCATTTGTTGACTTCTCAACAAACATTTTATTTGCTTTATTGGTGTGTTTTTCCCACTTTGAAGATAAATGTGACTCTGTCCTTTCGTATTTCATAACTTATGTTTAATCTGCAGTTGTCACTGCTTGCATCACATTTTGCACTCTGTTCACTGGGACTAAAAGGGTCAACATAAACAGAGAATAGTCAGAGGAGCTTCATCCAGGCCCCAAAGGACCTTTTGATCCTTCCGCATCATCCTGTGCTGCTGACTTACATTAGGGTGAATTGTTGCTGAATCGATTCCCACCAGGGATGTTTTAGCTGTTGTTTTATCGCAAGATATAAAAGGGTAGAATAAAGGGATTACATTTTACCTATGAACTTTTTTTGTGTTTATGTGGTACTCTAGTGGAAAATGAGGAAATCTGAACACTAAGTTATTCAAAGTCACTGTGTGGAAGTGTCTATTTGTCTATAACACATAAGCAGTGCAGTGCATCTATTGGAGTTTGCCTGATTAAACTTTGATTCTATTATCAGGTAACAATTCAAAGAACAAAGAGAAAAGTAATGAGTAGAATGTTTCTGGTTCTTTTCTCCTACTTCATCCAGATTTCTATTAGAAGACGTTGGTACAAAGAAGTACAATTCCAGCCTGTTTTCTCTGAGTTTTCTTTCCACCATTTCCTCTTTAATTTATAATCCTGTGACTGCTCTCACTGTGTGCGTAGGTGTAATGTAATGGAGCGCTAGCACACAAACAGGCTCACTGAGAACCCAGAGGCTGTGGCGCTTTAGATGCAAGCCGGCTGGTGTCTTAAAAAATCACTTAAATAACATTACCCTTATCCCTTTCAGATGCATTTCTAGCCACATCTATGCACACAAGTATACTGTACAGACTCTAAAGGGATCATAAGAGATCACAGCAAATATGTTCTGTGTTAAACAAATTACCAGGGTGAAAACGATGGTTGGCTCAAGCTTAACAGGGGAGCAATCCCGGAGGAAAGATTTGTTTTCCTTTTATTGCTTCTTGGTCAATATGCCAGTAAGGTAGTGAATCTGATGCTCCATTACCACCTTATTGCCCCAAAGTAAAACTTTAACTGGCTACCCATGTGGTGAATTTCATAACTTTACCAGTATCTTCAGCCCTGCAAGACCACTGCATTTTCATAAGATTTACATTAGCACTATTGCACAAGATCCCTCAGTCAATCTGTTTATTTATTTATTTTGTCAAATGTCTGTGCAATAAGAGTTCAGTTTTAAATTTGTTTTAAGAATGAGACCAGGGCCTTGCTTTCCTGGGAATTTAATTTACATAATAGAGCAGCTGCAGTAGTTTTTCTCTCTTTAGTCCATAACCAGAGAGCTTAGCGATGTGTAAATATCCTTAATCTATATACCTATTTATGTGTGTAAAGACAGGATAAATGAGCCTAAAGTGTTGGAGAGATGATTCCATTGCAAATCCCATTTCGTGTACTCGTAGCCAAAATTAAAGAATACATGGACTTAAATATATATAATCTTGATTGCGGTGACATTCCTGTCCAAAATGCAAACAGACTTGTTCAGCTGCATGTTTCTTGCAGGCGATTTAAATAAGAACCTATGAAACCAAAGCCAAAGAGTTTTTGAAATTATTTTTCATATGGTGCCCACAAATTCTCATTATGTTCTCCACTTACTTCCATACCTACAAGGAGATTCATCACAACCCACCTGCACAAAATAAACACACAATGATAGCACTGGGATAGCTTATAAAGGATTTAATATTCAGGTCTAAACTGCTGTCAAATGGCATTGTGATTGAGCTGTCAAAACATCCATGTGCACAATTCCCACAGTACCCTCTTGTCATGGAGGTGGTTAAAAAGTAACTTTTCCCTCAGGAACACCAGTCAGGTAGCATAAAGAGTTTCCATATCTCAGTGATATGGTTCTGTTTTCTCCATCTAAGCTGCCATTTCTATTGGAGTCTCCTGGCGCTGCTGCCACACTATTTGAAAGAGTTCTCTTTTATGGCTTTTTAATCCAAATTTGACATACACATAGCAAAGCCAGTGTAACCCATGTAGGTGAACAAAGACCTCCATTTGAAAAGTGTTATGGAAATTACGGAAGAATATTTTGTGACTGTGTTATTTAATGTTGTAAGGTTTCTGCATTAGTCATACTATGATCTGGGTTATGCACTCAATGTTTTATGACTATATGTGATAAAGATGGATTGGCCACAATGGACTCAAATATGTTTTGAGTACTCTAGGTGAAGCTTTGAATCCTAATAAAAATACATGCTATCCAGCATTGAAGTGGCAGCATAATACTGTGGGTCTGTTTTACCGCCAGTTTTATGGCAACACTAATGGGGGACTACATCCAAATACTTCCACTTCTACTTAAATCATATGACATATCGCTAAATATTGTCGCAGTTCAGCTTTATAACATAGTAACAAAAAACAAAAAAAACGGGTTTTAGAATGGGTAAATATGACTTAGTTTTTGCTTCTAGAAAGCCCCAGAATCTATAATGAAATGTATAGGCTTTTTATTTTTTATTTTTTATTTTTTACTTGTCCTGTCTGGCAGTTTGCTACTCAGAATTGGTGTCTGAGTACCAATTACAACTAGCCTGACGTAGCCATACTCAATTCTAATCAGAATATGAGTCTGATACTGCTCCATTGGGCTATGATTATGGGGCGTGTTTTAAACAAACCTCTGCACTCAATTGGATAGACCTATAACCAATCAGAGCAACGGAAGTCTGTGACGTTGCTCTGGAGAGCAACGGACGTTATCTGTTCCTCTTTTTAAATTCCTTTTTTAAAATTAATGCTCTGTCGATATCTTCTAGAACAGACTCAATAGCTACGTTTACATGCACCAAATTTCCTCAATCCGATTAAAAGCTTGGTTGATCAGAATGCCTAAATCCCCGTTAACATGGACACTTAAAAAAAAATAGATCTGAAGATGGCGTGTGAATGAGCATGCGCTGAGCTGTCTAATTTCTGTTGAAAAATGTAAGCAAACACCACGTTGTCCACGTCCTCTCCCTCACATTTTTTTTCTGTTGACTTACATTTTTCTCCATTATGGAGCTTCTACTGATGTTTTCCTGTATGCTTTTGCGGGTCGATTTAACACCGCTGTAAAAAGTCACAAGTAACGCTGCGGCGGTTGCTGCAGCAACATTAATAGCCTACGGTTAACAACTCCTCATCCTCACTCCCCGGGGCAAATTCGGACCGGGTGGAGCGCCTTCTAGGAGGAGAAGCGCCTTATGTGCGGCTTTATTTCGCCCCATCAATCCGAATAGGTGTGTACATAAATGAATGAATTAAATTTTGATCCGAATGAGTTTGATCTGGTCAGAGTAAACAGAATGGCATGTTTACATGAAGCATTTTATTCAGATCGGAACTAGAGTTGTGACTTATGTATTGTGACTTGTATCTGCTTATTTGTAACTTGTACACATGTTTTGAAAAATACAAGTACGGATTAATTTAATAATACAAGTACAAATCAGAAAATACAAGTACAAATCAAAGATACAAGTAAAAATCAGGGAATACAAGTCACTAAATACAAGTACAAATCAAAGATACAAGTACAACCAATACAACCAACCAAACTTGACTGCAGCCGAAGTCCCGTCTGTCGTTACCACACACAGTTCTCTGAAGGTGAGTCGGTTTGTCATAAACAAAAATGTCTCTCTGTAGACTGAAAGACATGTCTCTGCTATTAACTAATTTCACTAAGGATAACGGGACTCGCCTGCACTTTTCCAAGAGTCAAGTTTGGTTGTGAACACAGAAGAACACCGCCCTCCTCTCTCCGTGATTGATTAGGGAATCGAGAAATCTGATTGGTTCTGGGTGTAGCGTGATTTGTACTTGTTTTTCTGATTTGAACTTGTGTTTCTGATTTGTATTTGTGTCTGATTTGTATTTGTGTTTCCAATTCGTACTTGTATCTTTGATTTATACTTGTATTTTCTGATTTGTACTTGTATTTTTGATTTTTACTTGTTTTTAGTGACTTGTATTACCGGATTTGTACTTGTATCTTGGATTTGTACTTGTATTTTCTGATTTGTACTTGTATTATTAAACGAATCCGTACTTACAAGCAGATACAAGTCACAATACATAAGTCCCAACTCTAGTTCCATACCGATCAGGCTTTTAATCTGATTACTTGTGTCCATGTAAACGTAGCCATTGGCAGAATCTACACATCTCAGTTATCCAGCGGCGGCCATCAGTGTTGTAAACAAATTCAACCCAGCCGTTCTTTGGTGATGTTTGATTACGTCACTGTTGTTCACCTGTCAATCATCGTAAGCCCGATTTGATTGGTCCGAACAGATCTTGATCGGGCATAATTGCTCCTCAACGGAGGAAAGCCAGACCGAACTTCCACACCATGTTGTGGGCAGGACTAAGTTCGGCTGGCATCCAGGCTAAATTACAAGCCCAATAGATGTACTTTCTCAAGCAGACTATTACAGCTTTGCTTTAGTACTCCACTTGTTATATATGTATGAGAAACCTTAATTAATGATTACTGTGGGTTTAATTTCCTGAAGTTATGGACATGAAAACCAGAAAACAAAAACAGAGGAAAGAAAGAAGATGAAGAAGAGAAGAAGGACAGGTAGGAGTGTGAACCGACAATACAAGATAGGGAGGTAAACAAAGTACACAAGAAAACATCCCAGTCCTCCACTTCTGTTGGACGGCAGATAAGTGGGACAAACAAAATAAAACAGACAAAAAAAAACATTAGAATAGAACAAAACAGGTCCAGTAATATGAACTAAGAACTACACATTCACAATACAACAAATTGGATTAACGAATACAAGATAGATGTCGCTGGTGAGCTCCTGGTACCAACTATCTGTTGACGATAACATCAGCCCAAGAAGCCACAAGGCAGGGGGGACCTGCAGCTGGACGACAGACGCCACCGCCACCCTGGGACAATCCAAACCGCCAACAACCCAGCCCCAGTGGGCACCGGCACCAGAGGCAAGGCTCTTAGAAGGAGAGCCCCCTACAGCCCGCAATGGCGGCAGAGAACCCCCCACCGGCCAAGCCCCGGTCAGGACCACAGCTAGGGGCCGGTGCCCCAGAGCCCCCAGGCCCAGCCCAGACCCACCCCAGAGACAAGTCCATCTCCCATTTTGAAATCGGAAAAGCTATTGATTTGTCTAATGTATTTAATGCTTTACATATTTTAGATAGCAGTTTGGTTGGTTTGAGATTAAGAAAGTCTAAAACTTTTACTGGTATTTACAATTCAACCGTATTGAGCCTAAATGTATCTTTTATTATCTGTTTAATTTGTTGATATTCTAAAAATGTATTCTTGTTAATTCCGTATTGTGTAACAAATGTATTAAATGGGATAAAGTCATGGATGATGACTTTATCCCATGATGAAGTATGGATGATGTTCCATCATCCATACTCAATTCCTTTACAACCCACGCTTGAAAAATGTATCATAGATTTTTTTCTGCAAGATGTCCAGGTTATTCCAGATGGGTGTACATCTGCATGGGACTTAGAAATTCCCACCAACTGTCAGAGAGTAGCTGATACTGATAGTTTTAAAACATTTGTTTTGTTTTATATTTGAGCTGATAAATGGTAGGTCTGGAAACCTTTATCTTATTGCATAGTGTCTGTTCAACATCTATCCAGGACTCATCAAGAAAGCTGTGTTTTAACCATCTTGATATGTTTTGGAGCCTGTTGGCTAAGAAATAATGACGAAAGTTTTGTAGGTCTAGACCTCCTTTATCTTTGGACTTATGCAGTGTTTTTAAGATGATAGTTCCCACAGAAATTTAGAAACAGAGGAGTCCAGAGATCTAAACCAATCAGGTGATGGTTTGTGATGGTTTGCGTGGGATCATCTAGTATAAATAATTGATTCTAGGAAAAATCATCATTTTTATTGTAGCTACTCTTACAATAAGTGATATGGGGATGGATGTCCATCTAGCCAGATCATCTTCCACTTTTTTTAAAAGTCATCCCCTCGGGGAGTCTTTTCACGTTATCTTTCAATGATTGATTTTCTGCAACAATCGAAGCTATCTGTTTGCTGAATTCCAAAGATTCCCTCAAAGCCTGAAATTCTTCATGTAGAACTTCAACCAGCACAAGACAGGTGTCTAGCCTGGTTAACTTGTTAGTACGTTTCTGGGATGGAGTGCTTGTTCGTGTGTCAGATGCGGGTTTCCGTGGCTTACCCATAACAATGTTTTCAAAGCACTCGTCTAGATAGCACTCCAGGCTATACAAGGTTTCCACGTCCAGGTTGTTCAAAAGAAAGATGCAATTTAGTGGTTAGTTTAAAGCGACAGAAATATTCACTGTATTTGGTTCAAACTTATTGGCTTGTTTTACCTGATATTGTTCTGTTTGTTTTACCAGTATACCGCCATGTTTACTTATGCACAGCTCTCGCGAGATCTCAGCAGCTCATCCCGTCTGTATAGGCTGTTTTAAAATCGACGCTCAGCCAGGAAACCTGTCAGTTGAATTGTGGCCTGGCAATTCTGCCAACTAGATTGGTGAAATACCGGATTATTTCTAAGACAGAAGGCTTTCCATTACTGGAAGAAAAAAGCACATAATTCTCAAGAGGAATGTTTATCCGGATGGTTTTGTGGGTTGATGTAAGCCTTATATAAAGAACATAAAATCCACAGTTAAATTGAAACATTAGTATTCAACTCTGTTGTTTCACTCTAATGATGAGTGCCTGTAAATGTCTCACCAAAACAAAAAATATTTCAAACTAATTTGTTTGATATGAATAAAATAATTTGTTGAATTTTCAAGATTACTTTTGTAATCAACATTAATTAAATCGACAATGATGGTATTATCAATTTTAATTCCCTGCAAAAATATGAGGAAAAGTTTCTAGTTGCTATCAAGTCAACAACATGTTAGCTCCATTCTCCATTGTCCTTTCTCTTATTATTTTTTCTGTCTTTAAACCAAAGCATTTGCTTCCCAAAATGTAGTGTCAGCATTGTGCTTATTAAATCCCATGTGGCCGAGAAGCTGGAAAGTGAATTTTCTATGAACTTCCCTACTGGTTGTCAGTAAGTCTATTTTAAATGTCATCTTATCTAAATATTTTTTTGTTCCATTTGGGAAATAGGAATGCTTTTATGCTATGTTAAGCTGTAGATTTTCAGAATGGAAGCCCCCCTCTGGTAGTTTCCATTTGTATTTGTTTCTTCCTTCTTTCTGTGCTAATCCCAAGAATATCTAAAGCTGCCAAAACACTCATAGACACCTAATGAGAACTCTGGAGAGAGGCTGCCTGTCAGGTTGACTAAATACACATACACACAGACTTAAAGAGATGTAAACTATGGTGCATTGTCATTATAATCAATTTCTGTCTCTTCTATCCTACCGTCCTCTTTCCTTTTGCCCTAACTTCTCTGCATTTTGAACTGAGGTAATTGGCTGGTTAACATTTCTAAGCTTGGACAGCACACAGCCATCCTCCTCCTGATGATTCAGGAAAGCAAGTGCTTCTGGCGCTCTTGATCCTCTGGCAATTTACTGTTTTAATGATTTCATAGACACTGACTAATGGTGCCTGATATTTATTAAATGCTACATTTCATACCTGTCCAGGTTTTCAATATATGAAAATAGCATATCTTAAAATTATCTTGGGAGCATTTAACCTTTTTTTCCCCATAAATGTTTGTTTAGTATTTCGTTTATGTTATGTAAAAAGTGTGCATTATTGTGTCATCTTTTTTCCCCGCATTAAAAAGCAACGTCCCTGTGTAACTATGCTGTAATGGAATAGATGCGATTTTACAATTTGTCAGAAACCTTTTGATTTGAACAACTGCTTTCCCCTGGGTAAATAAGCTAAAATAAGCATGAGTTGCACTCTTCTGGATCAATGTTTGTCCTCAGGGGTTAAGCTTAAAATCAGGCTTTCAATAACTTTCTTTTCACTTAGATTAGTAATAAACTCTCTTTTGAACACTTGCTTGCATTTATTATTTAGAGGACCAGTGAACGCGGGCTGTAAAAATATTTCAGTTATGAAAAAATGTAGAGTTGAAGATAAATTATGTTGTTTTTCTAATTTATCTCCTTCACATCTCTCTTTTTTTCTTGTTGCTTGAGTCGATCTAAATCTGTTGCAAAAAAAAAAACTCAACATTTTAGATGATGTCACAAAAACATGATAAAAGGACTGCAGACTAAATTGAATGTTACGTTGTAGCTTGTCTTGTTTCTCCTCTCACTATTCTTGCTTCCATTTTTTACAACTTTGGTTAAGAGCAAATCCAGGATGGGCAGTTTAAAAAACCCATAAAAGAATGGCATTTAATTAGTTCCAAAGTCATGCACATGTATGAGTATGCGAGTGCACACACATTAGTCATCGAGCATATACAAAGATAGGCGAAAGGGAAGCTATAACTCTTCAGTAAAATTATACATCACAATAGGCATCTGCGAGTGCACAAACATCTGGGTAGGTGACTGTGAACGCAAATGTCAGTCACTGTGCACTGGGCAGTGACAAGCATAAAATCCACTCTTGGAGTATACTCAGTGTTTGACTCCTTGCTCGTTCGACTGCTGGACCTTTTAGACCATGGAGGCAGGGCCTCTGGCTGAAACTGTATGACGTCTGATTTGTCACCTTTCCCCCTCTCCCACCATCCTCAAGAGCCCATTTTCTTCTCCTTTGAACATGATGACAAAGAATGCAAGTACACCAATTTTGGAACTTATTAAACACCATAGAACAGTCAGATAAGATTGATGCTGGTTGAACAATGATAGGATTAGGCATTACTGTCCCTACACAAAGTTTTTAAGCAAAAGAAAAGATAGGATAATTGCATAGGTGTTTTTAAAAGACACACCAAGGTCTGTTTACCAAGGACTCTTCTGTTTCATGGTTTATAAGCAACTCTGCATGTCAACAACTCATACTCCACCACATACCAATGAGCCAATCCGCAGCTCCCATCTGCTTGATCATCCACAGCTGGTCCTGATCACTTGCAGGAGGAAGAGGAGTTAAGCATGTGGCCATAACACAGCATCTTGATTTAGAAAGATATATATCTTTGATGGATGTCTTCTCACTATTCTCTGTAGTAAACTGTACACCTAGTGCTACGAAGACTGTATTTTGTACACTACTATTTAGTATATGTTTTATTTGTGCTTCTGGTAAACTGCTTTCCTGTGTTGCTCAGACTGTAGATATGCGTGTATCTTGGGGAGCCCATGTATGCTCACATGAACATCATGGCTTAGTACCTAAGATGTTAAGGTCACGGTCTGATTCAGTTTGTTGCTGCAGAAACATTAATGCCGCTGAGTCCCTGTAAAGACTACATTTGTGAACAATCTTTGCACAGGTTTAGGTTATTTAGAGCCAATATCTGTGTGTTTCTGTATACTGGTACATACTAAAAGTTTTTAATATGTATACATAACCATTTCCTGTTTTCTTGTTCATACTGGACATAATTCAATTAATTGTCCTTCAGAAGTAGAATGAGCTGTTCCCTATCATGCTGTCCCATCTATTAGCCATCTATTGGTGTGTCTGGGCAAGGATGGATAGATGGCTGCGACCTTAAGTTTAAGGTTAAGATCCAGATGTAATCAGGTACAGATTACTGCAGCCTATTTAAAATTTTAATTCCTTCAATACTCAGTTGCTTGAGTGTGCTTAGGTAATTCAGCAGATGAGCTAAAAAGTGAATCCTTTGATGAAAAAATAAGCTTTTAATGATTTTCATTCTCAGAATTTCTAGTGATGCACAAGCCAACTATTACTAATACAAATAGCTATTTGAAATGTATTTAGATTGTTTTATCTGTGTTCAGTTGCACAATTTGATGACAACAGTCTCTGTTAGGAAAATAAATCTGCACAGTGAAGCAGTCTATACTGCCTTTCCACTGTCAAATCAACTTACTGATCTATGGATTAAGTCTAATGTGATAGGAAATCACATTTGTACATTTTCTGATGAATCTACCACTAGCTAGATCCTCTGGGTACATGCAGCCAAAGCTGATTTATTAGCCTAAGGGAAACTAAAAGATTTAGGTAACACTGCGTTGTTGATATTTCCCTTTGCTCTATGGAGCTCTACATTAGAAAAATGCCAGATAAAACGATGTTGCGCACTTCAGAATGTTCTGTTCTTCACGTTTACAAAAAGATTGTTATTTATTCACTTATTATTGATCACTTTTTTATTTATCATTTAACTTTACAGGGGCTAGAAGCAAAAATAAATGTTAGTCAAGAAGTTATTCCAAGAGCATTTTTCGTGGTTCATCCTTGGATTCAAGAGGCTTGAGTTCTGTTTTTTCTTAATGGATTTTTTAACTTTATGATGTGTGATCTGGGTTCCCTAATAAGATTTCATGCTTCTATTGTGTTGGAAAATGTCTGATATAAGCTGTCATGTTAAAGGAGGACATTAGGTTATTGTGCAGAAAATATAGAGGGATTATTTATCAACACAGCACATTCACGCAACCTAACTGCAGAAAGAGACATCGACCCTTTATTAGGTTTTTCAATTGAAGAAGAACCGGAGTTGGTGCTAATGCCAGAGCTTAGAAGGTTCTTAGCTGGTTCTTTCAAAGAATCGGTTTGCTTTTCCACTGACACATAGCCCAGTCAGTGCTGCTTCCCAGCCTTAATTGACTTGTGTACCTCCAGAGTCATTTTCTGCTATCACAAATAAAACCCTTAGTCAAACGTGTTGATGATTCTCCAGAAGTAGAATGTACAACTGATTAATAAAGGAAAATTACTTTTATCAAAATAACTATTAAATCTCCCTAATTTAAGCAATAATTTCTCACACATTTTGTTATTTTCACTTTAAACTTTTTACGTCAAATTAAACATGGCTACATATATATCTTCTTTCTCTTTTGGCTTCTCCCTTCAGGGGTCACTACAGTGAATCATCTGTCTCCATTTAGTTCAATCCTCTGCATCCTATGCCCTCACACCAACTAACTTCATGTCCTCTTTCACCACATCCATAAATCTCATTTTTAGTCTTCCTGTCTGCCTCCTGCCTGGTGGCTCCATCAACAGCATGATTCTATCAATATAACTGTTGTCTCTCCTCCAAACATGTCCAAACCATCTCAGCCTGCCCTCCCTCGCTCTATCCCCCAAAAAAATTCATTCTTACTTCATTCTTGCTGAAACCCTTTTATCACAGATCACATTTGACACTTTTCTCCACCCATTCCAACCATCTTGCACACGTTTCTTCACCTCTTTTCCACACTCTCCATTGCTTTGCACTGTTGACCCTAAGTACTTAAAGTCCTCTACTTTCTTCACTTCCACTCCCTGTAACTTCACCGTTCCAGTCGTATCTTTCTCATTTATACACATGTATTCTGTCTTGCTGCGACTAATCTTCATCTCTCTCTTTTATAATCTCCTTCAGTGCTCCTACCTCCACTCTTATAAGTCACCCTATGTTCCTGTCTTTGTTGGAAGAAAGTGTTTACAACAGCCATGTACATCATTTCTGCAAAGTCTACCACCATCTATCCTCCTTCATTCCTATCTTGGATACCAAACCTGCCCATTACTTCCTCATCACCTCTGTTCCCTTCAGCATCATGTCTGTTAAAGTCTGCGCCAATCTCCACCCTCTTGACTCTTTGAATACCCTGCATGAAATCATCTAGTTAATTCCAAAATTTCTGCTTCTCTTCTAACTCACATCCTACCTGAATTGAGAAAAAAAATAATTGCAATGCATTGATTAATCAAAAATTTTACCCAGCCCGACCTGATACCCATCATCTGGAAGATGAATATTAAATGTTTCAAAGTCCCACCTGTAATGTGCTCACATACCACTAGGGGTATTTGCACCCCAGTCTAACCTATGTACATTTAGCGGTTATCATGCAGTTGCAGTGTTGGCTAGTGACGGTAGCTTGTTTGTTAGCCAAGGCTTACCTGATATGAAGTGATTGCTGCAGATTGTTGCGTTTTTAATCATCTTTCCAATTACTTCTTCCGATAGGTTGCAACCAAAAAGATCTTTTGTTTTCCTTGAAAGGGTTGCTAGTCAATAGAAATCTATGTCTATGGAACTTGAGTGTTTTGGTGTTCATAACAAAGGTATTCGAGTAAGCAACAGCACAACAAGACATGATCACATTACCTTCTGTAGACAACAAACACAGAAGAGCAGAGAGTGACGTTGACCAATAATCTATCTATATCAATATAAATAGTGAAATGAACCTTGTCTGTTTCTTTTTGTGAGTCATGTCTCAAACATGGATAGAACAGTGTGTGTAGATTCAAGGGTTTAACCTACATATATGAGATCCATATAGATTAGAATAATTAACCCCTTAAACCCTAGGCTTATTTCTCGAAAAATGCTTACCCATGAAAAATGTGTATATTTCAGCAACCAAAAGGAGTATTTGAACCATTTTGGTGTCATTGTAATGGTAACATTGAGTAGAATTGATAGATGTGTCATGATGTATGTTATCTGTTACTGGTTAGGAGAAATTGAAGATGGAACACAGCAGAAATCTATTTCTTTTTTGCTCCGCCTAAAAAAACATGCCATTTCTATTTCTGTTGTGTAAAAGTTATATTTTTCGTTTTAATATCACATAGTTTTCAGTAAACCTAAAATAAACACTTTTGGGCATCTGTCTGGTGACATTTATCAAATATAAATACTTAAAGCAGCAAAATAAAGTTATGTCCGTGCGTCTTGTGCCATCTTGTTTCATAAGACGGTCTTGCCGACTGACACTCTTATTTTACGCATAAGACTTTCACTCGGAGCTGATTGGTCAATTTGCATGAGTGACACGTCGTTGGAATCGTAGAAGCCTATAGAATGACGCCAAAACTTGCAAAAAAAGATTGACAATACAGTCAGGCAACCAGGGAGCCGAGACCAGAGCCTAGGGGAAAAGCCCGTCTCATTTTTTACACGGCAAAACAGCATAGGTAAGGCTATATTTTCAACTGTGATTCTGAAAAGCGATTTTTTTTTTTGTGTTTGTTATACTTTGGCTTATATGTCTGCGGTTCTTTGGCGTAGCATTTTGGCAGATGTATCTTTGGATCGGTAGAGTCTCTGCTTTCATTGGAGTAGTTGATTGTGCGTTTAGCACAAAGGCTTGCTGCGGTAGAGGCAGCAAATTGGCGGCTGGGTTGACGAAATTATGATAATACAAGATTGTTTACAAATACTTATTTACATGGCATCTGAGTTGTGTTTGTGGTTGGTAAAAATAGGTTACATAGCCTTGTAGCGCGTGGTCTTCTGTTTAATTTGATGTGCATTATTACTATTTTTTCTGTCAGATGATGTGTTGTCTCAAGCCTGTTAAAAAATATTATTCCCATGGTCCCCCAAATGGGGGACCCTCGGGTTTAACAGGGTAATCAGACAAAGCAATGCTGACAGCAAGTAGGTAGTGCTAAAAATAAAATAAAACATTCGATCATATATACATTCCAAATTATCCCAGTTGTCTAAGAATGCAGAAAAGTTTCACTCCTCCTGGCAGCAGTGGACAATCGCTTACAGTGTATCCTTAATACATAAATATGTCCTGATATGAACACCATATTACACTCTGGAGTGACATTTATTTAAAAAAATGTCCATCTTTTATGAATCTTAATGTTGTGTTTCAGCTTGTTTGAAATGTTCTTGTGTCAGTTTGACAAACAAATAATTCATTACCAAATCATGTCACACTCCTATTATTAGAAAAATTAGACTGGCCTAGTGCCTTATGGAAATTTCTAACTGTTACAGACAGTTTTTGTTTTTAAAAAAATATCAGAATGAAATCTACGATAGCTTATAGTTTCTTCAGTCAACCGATTTTAATCTCTTGTTCATTATCCCTGTGGGAACAATACTGTCAAGCTTTTTGGCTATACTTCACAGCTCTATAGTCAACACTTGAACAACAATCTGCTGTTGATGAAAAACACTTTGAAGCATCGAAAATAAAAGGATTTAACCCAACTTACGGTAAACTGTCACTGCCTAAGATGAATTAAATCTGTTTATATTTTTCCCACATAAAATACCTTTATATAATTACGTGTTTTTTTGCACAAACTCCTGAGACAAGCACCCTCATCTAAATTACACAATAATTCAATTACTTTGATTCGAGTTGGGGGTGATAAGCATGCTAGTTCTAATCGCTACCAAGGAATCGAATTGCCTATTATCATAATGAGTCCAACAGTGCGGGCAGGTAAAGGATGGGGAGTGTGTGGTAGCTGTTATTATAAGCTTTTTGTGTAACCTGTTTTGGGCTTGAAATGTCACTGTTTTCATGTGGAAAATGGGGGGGGGGAGAGTTGTTGTTTTTCCTTTAAAAGGCAGAACTAGCACCAATCCTTAAACCTAAATTAAAAATCTCTATCAGGCAAAAATAAATATGCATTTTCTACCAGTATTTTTGTGCAAACATGCCAAGATGCTATTGGAGAAGGTCATGTACTAGAGCCAGCACCTGCTGCTCTGTCACTGCTTTGACCTATTATTTTAACACTATACGTTTTCTATGTGAATGCTTTTTACCTTGTGCTAAATATAGTCGACAGTATGTTTGACTATGCTGTCTGTTCAGTAATGGTGATAGAGATTTCTACAGATCGTCTTACAATGTATCTTAGCTTTATTTTTATGGTTATTAAGTTGTGGAGTTTCATTCTTTCTGGATATCTCCTTTTGTTTTTTGTTTTTGTTTCACCTGCTCCCTTCAAGTGAATAAGCTACATTGATTCGCTTTCAATCAATCTGTTCCTTTTACCCATATAAGACTCAAAAGTTCAAAAGTTAAAAAGAGAGTTCTCCAATTGTGCTCTCCTTATTAAAGATAAATGTTAGCACTGACGCTTGCTTTTATCCAACCTTCAGAGAAGCAAAGGAAGACATGGTGCTGCATGCATAGCATTCCTGTGCTTGGAAGCAATTAGAATAAATGCAATCAATTTTTAACATCTGTCTCTTAACTCACGTTTTCTCTTATGCATCCCCACATACACTATAGCAAATTGGAGCTATGCATTAGAGTTCTACATTATTTGTTCTTTGCTAAACCTAAAGTTAGTCACCTTAATGAAAGCATTTTTTTCCCAAACATCTATTTTAATGTATGTCACTAAAATTGTATGTGATAGATCAATGAAAAGGGACAAATTAGTTTGATGTTGAATGTAAATTTTACTTGGTTCTCAATTTGTTTTTGCAAATAAAAGCCTGAAAACTGAAAAGTGTGGCATACAGTTTTATTCACCCCTTTAAATACCCATCTGAATACCCCTAAATAAATATCCTCTTTAAACCAGTGCTTTCAGAAGTATACTAATTATTGACTAGAGTTCCAATCTGTGCTCTAATGTTGGAATAATAAATCCAGCTCTTTTTTGAAGGTCTAAGTGGTTTTCAGAAATAACTGTTTAATACGACGGTCAAACTCCACTTGCCAAAGGCCAGTTTCCTACAACTTTTACATACACCTCTGTTCAGCACCCCTGATAATGGCATATTTTTAAATTGAGTTTTTTTGTAAATACGTAACTTAAAAATGCAGTACAATGTTCCTTAAGGACTGGAGTTTGACACCCCTTGTGTAATCCATTATTTAAAAAAAATCGAATGAATTCTGCATAACTGCAAACGTACAAAGCTATGTTCATCCACCTAAACTGACAGGTCAGCCAGGAGAGAATTAATCAGAGAAGCAAAGTGAAGGACTGTAGAAACCTATTCTATAGGTTAAATGTAGAAACCTTTGAGGAGCTGAAGAGATTCACAGCTCAGGTGTTGACAAGACAGCTGTTAGTTGTGCACTCCACAAACTTGACCTTTATTAAGATTAGCAAGAAGAAACAGAGATGTTGAGAAAGGTGATTTGGTCAGATACAAGCAAAACATAAAAGTTTTGGCCAACACCACACATATACCTGAACACACCATCCCTATAATGACACATGGTAGTTGCAGCATTATTTCTTGAAGATGCTTTTTAGCAGGCTAGAATATGAGAGTTTGATAAAAGTTCATGGTAGATTGTAACTAAATGCAGAGAAATTCTAAAACGAAAACCTTTTTCAGGCTCCAAAAGACTTTGTCTTCTAGCCGGACCACGACCATAAACAAGCACCACAAGCACATTTAGAATATTCTTGTCGATGTCCTCACCTAAATCCAGTTAGAAATGTCTGGAAGGAATTAAACAATTCTTTTCATACACTCCTCATCTTAAACTGTTAAACTATCGCAAAAAGGGCAAAAACATCCCGCTAAAGTGATACTTTAAGTTAAAAATAACTTTTTTATTAAAAAGGTTACTAAGAAAATGAACTGATCTAAATGTGATTAATTTAAATTCTACTTTTGAAGTATCCTGTAATACTACTTTGAAATATTTAGAAGGAATGAAATTAGACAGCAGCAATGCTTACATGAGAAATATAACGCAATCACATGAAGGCCAAGTGTTCTCATAATGAAAATACATGGTTATGAGGTAATTTGTTATATTTATTGTACTCGAAAAAAGGAAAAAAAGAAGTTAATTCATTATGTCAAAGAAAATGTTGTAAACCTTTGTCATCTCCCTGTCCCATACATTTTTCAGATGAAAAGGCCTGCCCCTCTAAAGACTTCCAATGCCGTAACGGCAGATGCGTGGCACCAATCTTTGTCTGCGATGGCGACGATGACTGTGGCGACGCCAGCGATGAAGAAAAATGTTCATCTCCCACCTGCGGCCAGCACGAGTTCCGTTGCAATGACTCTGAATGCATCCCTGCCCTGTGGAGCTGCGATGGCGACCCGGACTGCAAAGATAAGTCGGACGAGTCCATGGAGCGCTGCAGCCACAGGACGGAGCCCCAGAAGCCTCGGTGTCCAGTCGGCGAGTTCCAGTGCGGCAGTGGCGAGTGCATGCACATGCACTGGAAGTGTGATGGCGATGCAGACTGCAAAGATAAATCAGACGAAGCAAACTGTCGTAAGTCAGCTGTGGCTGTATCAGTGTTTGTTTAGTTGGGAGTGATGAGTGGGTTGATAAAATGAGTGCTGAACACAGCCGGATGATAAAAGGATGCTGATGTTGTCGTTATAATTGCTATCAAACAATCTCTCACAGACCAAATTTATTCTGCTAACAATCGGCTGTGTTGCCACAGGATGATAAAGAAATTCCCCCAGGCATATCAGCAGACAGCACTGCACTGAGTGATCAGAAAAAAACTAATGAAAGTCAAACTCTAAAGGCTGACTTTATTAAAACATTTTTTTTTCAAGAACAGTTGCACGTTTTAAAGCATTTGAGCTAACAGTTACACGTGTCTTCATGTTATTTCTAATAACAGATTATGTTATTCAAATGCAGTGTTATCCTTAATTCATTTAATTTATCTGTTCTGTGCTTAGCCTCTCTTTGGAGGTTCAACCCACTGTTGTAGGAATGTGATATCAGCAGAAATGCATGACATGCTGTACAACAGTGCGTGTGTAGCTTTCCCTCTCTAAAGGATTACACATGAAAGGCTCACCTGCTATTTATTTTGAACAAAGACTTGGTGGCAAATGATACACCAAATGACTGAAACCAAATTACACTTTCTGTAACACCATGATCCCTGGGTGTGTTGCTATGCAACCATGTGATCTTCACAAGCTGAAGAAGAGCGTCACGTTTGACCGTATGTGTTTTCCGAGTATGTGCGCACGTGTGTGTGAGTGGGAAGTGAGGGTCCTTCATCCAGCAAGACCCCCATCTGGTCTGCTCTTCACACTCCCACACACCACTCAGCGAGATCACAGCAGCTTCACATGTAAGACATGATACGAACACAGCTACACTGTGATGAATTCTCCCACAACACTCAGACTGAGCGAGGACATATCTGCTCTTACATTTAGAGACAGAGATTTGCAGATTTTAATGCACATTCAAGAACTAGGGCTAAGATGAGCACATTAAATGTGGATTGGTGAAGACATTTTAGACCTACTCACTTAACCATTTTGATCATTTTGACTGGAAATTCTTGCTATCTTGATGCTGTTTAGGTTTCATCAGGAGAGGTTGGTGTCAAAAGACTGCACATAAATATAAATGCATTGTATGAGGCTAAAGGAAATTCACAGAGATACAATGGTGACTGGAATCAGACAGTTTTGAGAGGATCTGTTAGGTTCAGTGACCTTAAAATCAGATCTTCCTCCAAATGATTAACACATCATCCTAAATGGTACCAGATAGGGTGGACAACACCTTTTTTGCTTGGACACAGTTACTAGGCAAAAATCTTTTTCAGTAAAGTACTTGAAATGAAGTCAGGTAATGAGAACGATTTTAAAAGGAAACTGTATTTCAGTTACATGATGTCAATGGTTCATTCAGCTGTGAGAAACTGCAAAACAAGTTTCATTCTATAGGAAAGCTTAATGGAGAACAGCAAGTGTGCTGTATTTTTATTCTCTAGAGTTTTCAACCGCTATCTTTCATACAATACTCTGAATAGTGAAATAACGGTAGCCTTTTATATAAGATAAAAGTTTATATTTTATATAAGAAATGAATACAGATAATGCTGACCTAACAGATATTAGGCTAAAGAGTGTTTTAGATGTCAAAATGTTATTTTTATAATAATTTTGTCTGAAATCTGCCAGAGCATTCTGACCTGTACAGTGGCTCTTAGACGATGAAAGTTTTAAAGACACACTTACTAGCTTTCATACCTTAAAAAAACAGTTTTCGAAATGTTGTGGTGACACAAAGCCAATGTTGATGTTAATTTTCGGAGCTGTCACTACATGGGAGGCTCCTGCTGCCAAAAAACGCACTATAGAACTTTTCACCCACGGACCACTTCCCCAGATGTACTGACTGAATTTACAATCATTACAGCAGTATACTAGGTGCTACCTAATGATATAGACAAACCTGTGGTTTTGAAACTGGAGCCATGTTAGATCCATCAAAAAAACCAAAGGAAATGCTATCAGAAGAAGCAAAGAAAAGAAACTGGGCTACAAGAACTGAAAGCTCCTGGAGCTTCACCGCTGGAGAAGGTTTGTTAACCCCTGATTCATACTGGGTGAATGGATATGTCGGGTGTGAGCCGCAGAGCTGGACGCTGAGCCGAGCCAGCTTCTCCACCAAAAGAAGACGTTATCAGAAAAAAAGTGAAGAAAA
Source organism: Apricaphanius iberus (assembly GCA_028564705.1). NCBI lineage: Eukaryota > Metazoa > Chordata > Actinopteri > Cyprinodontiformes > Aphaniidae > Apricaphanius > Apricaphanius iberus. The sequence goes on along the minus strand of JAPXFQ010000489.1, from coordinate 113,477 downwards.
CATACTGGGCTGCAAGAGCAGCTGAAAGCTGCCGGAGCTTCACAGCTGGAGAAGGCTTGGTAACTTCTGATTCACATCGGGGTGCATCCGTTCTGTGCCCAGTGTGAATAGGGGCTAAGGAAAGTTGCAACAATCTGAGCTGCGAAGCAGCAAGATGGGAGAAAACACAGGTCAGAGAACATTTCCTCCCCTTCACTGCTGTCAAAGATCATTTTTGTCAAACGGTTTCTCAGTTTAGGTCACAGTAGGAGAAGCTTCTAAAACCCAGTGTTACCACCTTTCAGTTTTGTGTAATCAGCCACTGTGAGTGAGATACAGCAAGATGTTTGGATGCCTAACTAGAAAGTTGCTACTGGATTGGTAAGTAATAAATGCTTGCTCTGTGGTTATTTGGACATGATGATTGGACACGAGGATGGGAAAATTGTTTGACGGTTTAACAAGTGACATGGCATTAGTTTGATGTTTTGTTGTTTTGGCTGGCGTTCTTGTAAAACCATCAATACACTTCTTCTGATGCGCTCTATAGAGATATGTTTGTACAGATCTGACATTACGCCCATCAGTGGGCAACTGAGGGCAAATATCTGGAAAGTTACAAAGTGTGTCTTTAACTGAATTTCATCTTACTTATTTTATCTAATTTCTTTCTGTCCGAATTTCATTTTAATAATATTGATTCCAAGTGTGACTCTAAATGTAAACCAGATAGTTCCCATTTCAAATTTCATTACATTCACATGGATATATGTATGTATGTATACATCACAAAGCCATAAAATAACTTACCTCCCCATTTAAATAAGTGGTTTAAAAGTAAAAGGGGAAGAGATTACCACATGTTAACATCTGTTGATGTCTAAGTGTGGTGAAAAGTTGTTCAGATTTATTAAATAAACAAACAAAGCCTTATTTTATTGCTTGCTTAATTTAGCCAGGACATAAGGGTAATAAAGTCTTAAACTTGGTTTATGCTTGACGCTTGTACATTCCGCGCGGAAATGAGACGTGCGGAACCGGCCAAGACGCCTTCTAGCAGCATTTATACCTTTTGCGACCTGTCCATACTGTGAGCCAATATTCTTGAAGAATGTAGGGGCAGCGTAGGGCTCTACGGCATACATGCAACACTATACCAGAGTAGAAGTAAAAATCATTGAGGTTTGACACAAGTTAAAATTTTCCAGTGTCCTTTGCATTTAATTTTTGTTATTAGTGCTGTTGGCATGGTCATCATAATGGAAAAAGCCATATCCATCTACAGTATATTCGAAAGAGAATGTAGATTCCTACCTTGAGGCTGAGAGTTGGGAAATGCTGCCAACATTACTAAAGCCACATTTGCCAGGACAGAAAAGGGTTATTTAGGCTTCCTGTTACCTGCTTACAGTCTCGTTCTCTCTCACTACTTCACAGCCTGAATGAACCCCATGCGTCTCAACCTGCCATTGAAAACACAGCTTATTTTCAAATAATGGCTTAAATCCCAAATACTAAGAGATCACTTATACCGAAAGGAGCTAATTTGTGTTCTTCCCTCAGCATCAGTATTCCAATCAAGGAGTGTTCCTGTTAGCATGATCTGGTACTGTTTAGTAATGCTGGGCGTACACCAAAGGATTTTCACAGTCTCAGACGAAAGACTGGTAGTCTTTAGAAATGTTGCTGGAGTCTCAGTGCGCTCCTGTTGTCTTGATCGTTTAATGTAAGGTTATAATCTGCAGTTGGTGACCCGATTTATGGCAGTCTTTCTCTAGTCATTTGTAACAAACAATGTTTGATATTATCGCAAGTCCTAGTGTAGTAGTCGTAGTGACGTAAAACAACCAACAACCAATAAAGCCGTTTTCACACAAGCGGAAGCACGAAGCTACAGAGCCCGGCAGGGGTCACGTGCAGAAATAATTTTTAAAGGGGTAAGAATCCGTTCCCTCGGTTTATTCAACTGTATGACCGTGTTAGGGTCACACAGTTGTCACCTACCCTTGTTGAAACACATTGTCCATTGCTACTATGGCACAGTGGTTAATGTGCAAGATTACCGCCCATGATGACAGTGGGTTCAAATCCCACTTAGGACATTATTTTGCAACTTGCCACACATCTTTTTTTGTTGTTGTTCCTGCGGCAAACTAGGCTATAAACATAGGTGTCATATTTACAAATAACAGTTTTGTAGCCACCTATGGAGCCTGGCAGGGTCTATACACAACAAATGCAATATTTGTGTTACATGGCTGAAAAACGGCCTAGAAATGGGCCATAAATTACAAAGTTTAAGCCAACCTCGCCCCCTGGAATACAGCCACACACCAGCACTATCTGTGCATCTGTATGGAGCAAGTGGTACAGCATAAACACCTTGCATTAAAAAGATAGGAGTTAACCACTAACTTGTTGATACAGTACCCACTTTATTTGACGTATCAATCTCGGCAAAGAATGCTACAACATTTGCACATAAAGAAACTGTATAATGCTGAGCATGATGGGATGAATTTGGTGGGAAGCTAAATAGTCTAGGTGTAGTCTTGAAAATTGTGTCCCTACAAGATTCAGTGTGTATACAATCTTTAGTCTGAGACTAAAAAACTGTTAACCCAAGTCTTTAGATGTAAGCTGATCATCTTTTGGAGTGTTTTATAAATATTTTCAAAGTCTCTAGGTGTACAGAAAGCATCAGGTGGATTTACTAATCAGAAATAAATTGGATTCTTGAGTTTTCCTTGAGCCAGTAACTGGTCTGTCCCTATAAAGCAAGTTAATTTGACTCCATATTAACTTTATTTTTTGCAAAAACCTTTTGTATTTGTTATTTAATTAAGGCAGCTTAGGCTGTCCCTGTATTTAACTTGTGATTTTGTGTTCTGCGTTCTGTTGGATACAGAAAAGAATATTAATAACTTGTGACTTAATTAGGAAACTGTTTAAATAGTTAATGAAAATATACAAAAGTTGGAAAAGATGTTGTAAAGCTTGTATTTTTCCAGGTTTTTCAATGTCATATAAGAGTTATAGCTTTAAAATCAGGAAAAAAAGCTATTTGGTCAGGACTTGGGTTTTTTTAATAACAAAACATTGGAAAGTTTTGTAACAAGAAAATCTGAATGTGGAATGAGCCTTGCATAATTGGTAAGTTTACTTATATTAATTTAGAGGGTTTCAACAACCTTGCGTTGATGGTGATGTATAAGGTCTGGTTGTGCTGTGTGCATTGGAATCTACTTGCCTGCTCATTATGAGCAGAATAAATGTGGGTGGTTGGAGCTTTGTGTAAAACAAGATGTAATGGTTTTGGGTGTCGGTGTGATGTAAATGAGACTGTAGGGCAGTGAAAGGAGGTACAGCATTTCAATGAAATCTGAGATGTGAGAATCACACTGTATATTTACGACTGGACCCTCCACCTCTCTAAGAATGATTCTCGCCAATCCCATCGACTCCCAAGCCCTATTTTACTTTTATCTACTGTTTAATTTGAAGCACCGCTTAATATATATATTTTTTCTTTTGGGGGGTCGGGGGGGTTATTTCTGAGATGTTTTAAGACAAGTCCCCGTCAGAATGGTGTGAGGAGGTTAATGTAAATGAGAAATGGTTTTAAGTTGCCATTCTGTGCTGCCAGCACTTCCACAGATGGCAATCCGTTATCATTACTATTCATCCTTAGGAATTATCATAATTAGCTGAGCTCACATCCTAATGATTTGGCTGAGAGATTCAGCATATTTTGTGACGGAGCAGGATTATCTCTTGCACTTTGTGCTCGTTTAGGATTAACATTTGGGTTCCTTGAATTTTTTATTTAAGCAGTTACACTTGGTGTGGCCTTTCTAGTCACATAATTGTGCAGACATTCGGATACTAACCTTTGTTTATTTGCTTTATCCGTTTTTATGTGCACAATTAAATACCAGATTTTTTGTGTCTAAGCTTTCTGGGGCCACGTTTCAGGGCATCTTTAGTCTCTGCAGGTCGCTAATTTCTTTAGACTCCACAGTTATTGATCATGTCTTCCCCCATTCTTCAGCAGAGCGGGTCCAAAACACAGCACATGAATAATTAAAGAGCCAGTTAAAACAACGAATGAGGGGAATAAACCCTCCTGTTGTTAAAGAAAGACCAAACAAATATCTGTATTCCCACATTGCAACACAAACCCCCTCAGTGGTCCACTAGATGTGGGTTTCTTACACATCAGGCATGTACTGTTTTACCACCTTTTTACTTTTTGTGTTCTCAGAATATCTGAGTGAAGGTAAGAGCTGGAAGATTTTTTATTCATTTTAGATATGAAACCCCTGACATTTAATAGAAACTAAAAGTGCCATGCAAAATCGTTCATCTTCAACAACCTCTCAATGTTGAGATTATTTTTTGCAGTCAAAATGTTGTGGCTCAGCTAACTGCACATTGTGTTTTGTTTGTGCCCCTCAGCCCTGCTTACGTGTCGACCCGATGAGTTCCAGTGTGGTGACGGCTCCTGCATTCACGGCACCAAGCAGTGTAATAAAGTCCACGACTGCCCAGATTACAGCGATGAGGCTGGCTGCGTAAATGGTAATTTACACATGTGTACAAACTTCTCTCTGAGTCTGGTTGTAAAATGTTTGTTTTAAAACCTAAGATTTACTGTAAAAAATGTGTTCCCTCTAGCAAAACACAAATCCAACCTCTATTCCCACTCTTAAGCTCTGATTCATTCAGTTATTTAATTTAATTTGTCTACCCTAAAAATTTGTCCATTTAATATTTTATTAAGATCTTTTGGGATATGCAGCATAAGCACCCTAGATGGCTTTTCCAGTTGATTCTGCTCCTCAATGGTCTTTACAAAAGACCATTGAAAAGTAGTGAAAAATAAGCATTTTCTTTGATCATTTGCATATACAGAATTAACAGATATAACAGATGATTTCAGAGAAGAATGATTCTCTGCCAGCTTTTAAAGTTAACAGAAACACTGATTATGCATGTATTGTATTTGTAACAGTTGAGAGACTAAATAATCCTTCAGTGACCGTAGCACCTTAACAAAATCCCACCAGGGCTTGCAATGAATTTGCAAGCCTTTTTACTTAAAAGTCTCTGGCAGTTAGAAGATCATTCTGTACTTCGGTATCAAACCCACGAACAACGTCATCTCCACTTTACCAATGTAGTCAAAATATCAGAATTCCAAAAACTAAACAAGAAAAAACCTTGACAAAATATTCAACCAATAATGTCCTCCTCTTGCTTCATTAATATCTTACCCAAGTATTTTCTTCAGAAAATTGGGCCTGATCCAATTAAAATAGTTAAATCATCCCTTCAGGCTGTAAATACAGCAGGCATCATACCATAACTAAAGAACAACCTGGACAAAATGTCAATGCATAACTACAGCCCAGTCTCTAATCTCCCATTCATCAGCAAGATTATTGAAAAAACCCTCTTTCAGCTTCGTAACAATGACCAAAAGTTTTTATATTTTTAAATCTGGCATGCATATTAATACAGACTTTGGTAAAACCACTGCGCTGGTACTTTTAGACCTCAGTGAAGCATTCAAAACTGTTGACCATGATATATTATCGAAACGACTGGAGAGCTGGGTCAGACTCTCTGGTAGAGTACTTGGCTGATTTGCGTCTTACCTCAAGAGCAGGAAAGTCTATTTAAACAAGAAGCTTTTCTTAAAAAAGAACAGAAATCACATGAATGCCGCCCCAAGGGTCCATCCTGGGGTCTCTCCTATTTAATATCTACATGCTCCCACTAGCCCAGATTAGTTTAGTTTATTTATTTAAAAACAAAATACAACAAAAAAACAACAACAAAAGAGTGCAAGATAGAAGCAAGAAATCTGAAAGGGCTTATACAGGGCCTCTAACTATAAAATTATAACAATCAAAAAGATTGGTTACTATAACTATGCAGATGATACTCAGCTTCACATTACAACGTCACCAGGTGACTTTCCCATCTAAACCCTAAGTGAATGCACTGAGAAAATCAATTCTAATGGAAGAACCAGGGGTGGTTGCTATGTTTCTGTTTGCCATGTTGATATCACTACTTCACCAGCAACACTTCCAATTTTACAGAAGCCGGTTGTGTGCCGACATATACAGTCATTATTTCCCAATTTTTTACGCCATATTGCATAAGTTAAGCACAAGTCCTGCAAGCTACTCTACCGAGCCATTTCTGAGTACATACCCCTATGCTGGTAGCCAGTTGGTTACTGAAAGGAGCTCTCAAGCAACTCTATTAGACCGGGCCGGTGTAGTAAAGGCCTGGTAAAGTGACCTTGAAATTCTGATAGTAGAAACAACATGCACAATGGGACGTTGAAGAATAGTTTTCAATATTTTTACATATAAAATTAAGTATGGTGTATTCTGCTTATTGTAATCTAATTCCCCTAAATAAAATCAAATGCAGCCAATTTCCAATTTAGAAATTGAGCAAATTGGCAAATTAAGTCAAACAGATGAATTTATGTCTAAGTAAAGCCGTTCTGTTAAGACTTCACATTTAGATAAGATTGGAGAACAAGCAACACTATGAAGACCCAGGAAAATTCTGAACTGATTAGGAATTAGGCTTGTGTAAAAACATGTTTTGTCCATTTACTCTTTTCCTTCTGGCAAAATGAAAGGACGAATGAAAAAAATACGTATTTTTTTCCTTTTTCTCTCCAGTTACAAAGTGTGACGGACCGAAAAAGTTCCGCTGTAAGAATGGGGAGTGTATCGACAGCAGCAAGGTGTGCGACAATGTAAAGGACTGCAAAGACTGGTCAGATGAGCCAGTGAAGGAGTGTGGTAAGATCATTTCACTTCAAGCAGGCAAAAAAAGCTTATCAGTCTTCGCCACCTCAGATGTGCCAGAGTGATATACCTGCAAATGTATGAGCAGTATAAATTGTGTGGGTGGTCACGTCTCATGGAAACAGGAGATTCATTCGATCAAGGTAGGGTAAATTAGGACACTTCTCAGCTGTGTGTCGTGATCAAAGAACTGAGGGACCCTGTTCTCTCTTACTGCAATCTTGGGAAGGAAAACGTGACTGCGCTACATTATATGTAAGGAGTCAAGCAAATTTTTCACTTCTTCTTACATAATTACCACATCCTGATCTTTAATCACATTTATTTTATTAGATGCAAAGCAAACAGAGGACAGATGTAAAAAATCCAACCACATAGTAATAACCAAATACATTTATATATATATATATATATATATATATATATATATATATATATATATATATATATATATATATTTCATTTCATTTTTCATTTATTTGATTAATTTCAGACATGTTAATGAGCTCATACACTTTGTTTCTATCATATAGAGCCAGACTTTAAGTCACACGAAATTGAGCACATATACACATATGTGCATTATATATATATATATATATATATATATAATATAATATATATATATATATATATATATATATATATATATATATATAAAGTGATTTCAAGTAACCTCCTCACATTTTTTAAGTTTTTGCATCACATCAATAAGAGTTGTCTCTAGTGCAAAAAAAAGTGGCTGAAGTTTCTTATGGAAGCTACAATTCACTCGCAGTATGTCTTCTTTGAATGGATCATTCATTTTACCGTGTGTAGGTAGAAAACTATTAAAAGGGTGCCCTTTTTATGTTCACTCTGATCAGTAAGGAGAAATATAAAGCCTTTGATTATCTTACCCAGTGGTAATATTATTTATATTACATACATGAAGTTATGAATAACACTAGATACATTCCAGAAATAACAATTTGAAAAATCTCAAGTCTCTACTACAAATGCTTTTTTTTCTGTCTTGATTTTATTTACCTTTATGTAACTAATCATTCTTACCATTTAAATGCATTTTGAATTGGAAAATATTGAATTCATGTTGTTCCCTGGTGTATAGTAGTTGTTTAGGCCTAAATTAAAGTAGGTTTGGATGTTTAAAGGTCTACTTAGCAGCCTGGGCTATAGAATGTTTAAATTTTTTATTGAATTTAAAAAACCTAAAAATGTTTTGATATCATATATTCATTGAGATGCACCTTTATGGATAGAACAAGCTAAACAACATTTCGATTTGTTTTTCACCAAAGTCGCATTGATTTATTACGTGGTTTTATTACAGGGTGAATTATGAATTTAATTTCACCTAAATGCCATTCTAACCAAGTTTTTAGTCATTCTTTACTTCTTTTCTCATTGTCTCTCTGTCTCACTCAAAGTCTCAGTCCCACAGCTGTACCTGTAGCCTTGAGCCTAAATCTTTAATGTAAATCTGTAATGAAGTACCAGCTTCAGCTCTCTGCAGTGATGTATCTCGACTCCCTGGAGGGGGATTGAAAGACAAAGGGATATAAGCAGCGGTGCAGAAACAGATATAAAATGGACTGGAGGAAAAACAGGGCAGAAATGGGGAGAATCCAATCAGCTCTTCTAATCAACAAAAAGAGGAGGATATGGGCAAAAAGAGATGTGGGGGTGCTTGTTTAGCACATGGCTATTAAAATGAAGTGCTACCTGGTTAAGAATGGGTTCTTTAACTGTAGAAACTGTGCCAGGGAGCTATGAACAAGCTAATAACTGAAGCGAACACTTTGTTTTCTGTCCCATTTGTAAGGCTTTTCAGCTTACTGTCTACTTGAATGGAAATTCTGATGTATACAGGCACACTTGACAGGGTAAAATTATCTTGACTGGCAGGTTGATTAAAACTATCCCCACACACCATCTGGGGTGCTTTGTCTTTCTGTCCAGCGCTTTCTATGCGCTTTGCAGGCTGAATAATTCTGACCAAAAAATCCTGCCGGAGTTATTTCATCAATATTCTGCTCCTCATCGCTTCCTTCTTTTCCTCCGCTTACGTGTCTGTCCCTTTCCTCCATCCCTCCCTCCCTCCCCGGCGCTCCTCTCTCCCCAGGCCTGAACGAGTGTGCAGAAAACAATGGTGGGTGTTCCCACATCTGCAGGGACCGAAGAATTGGTTATGAGTGTGACTGCCCCTCTGGATACAAACTCCTGGACAAAAAGACTTGTGGAGGTAAAGGAAATAGTTTTTGCAAAAATACTGCTGCTTTAATAGAGAGTACTTGTCTGAGCTCATCCAGCCAAAATATCATCGAACCTTTTTTTATATTAGTTTTTTTTTTTTTTTTTAAGCCCGTCTTTATTCAAATTGGACTGACTATTATGATTCTCTGCTGATTCTTTGTCTGGAAACTCTCGTCTGAATCATAATTGTGCTTGGTTATTCTAATTAAATGTTAATAAACTAAAGAGCAGGTTTGCCAAGCAGATTTTTTACACCAACCACCAAAAATTATTAACCCCCTACTGCAAATTCTGTTTGTTGCCACAATATACAAACTAACAGCTGAAACAAATGCCACTCCATTTGAATTAAGTTAAACTAAGGGCATGAAAACAAAAATTCAAAACTCTTTCCTTTTTCTTTTTATTAAAGGTACAAAATGAGCAATGGTGAATTAGAAATGTAAAAATGGTTTACCTGTTTTCTTTTTTATTTTATTTATTAGTCAAAAAAATTGTAGACACAAAATAAAAAGCATTTCGGCAAATACATTTAAATTTTTTAACTTTGACATTTCAAATTGAATTTTGTAACACGTTTTGCTGGGGTGTTATTGTAAAATTAAATATTTATTTTCCTTTCTCATTTTTATTTAAGTTACTGAATTAGCAATCATGACTTGGAAAATGAAAGAGCTGTTTGGATTATTTCTTTTTAATTCAATTTATGAGTCAAACATAGCAGCTAGACTTTGGAAATATAAAAGCATTCCTGCTAATCCATTTTTATTTGATTGATTTTTTTTTTTTACTTTACACATATGCTTCCATACTGATAAGCATCTTAAATATTTAAGAGAGCACTCTTTTGCTGTAATCACTATATTAACTTGCAATAAATATTTTTTAAACACTAGCTTGTGGCATTGTTCCTAAAGATTTGATCACACACCTTCATTTCATTTTTGGGTTTGTTTTCAGCAACCTTGTTTGTCAAATCCCACCAGGGGTTTAATCTAACCTGCCATATATAGGAAGAAGGTTTCCAGTGCCAGGTGAAGCAAAGCAGCCTCAAAGTGTCACTGAGGCACCACCATGCTTCATTGTTGGCATGTCTTTTTTCTCCTTGCGTTTAATTTTTACTCCTTTATCCAGAAACTGGATTAGAAGTGGGTGAGAAATTAAAATGTCTAAATAGAAGTGGTACGAGTTTCTGTATCTTGGTGTCTGTTGCGGTGAAGAAAGAGCTGAGCCAAAAGAGAAAAAAGCTCTCGATTTACCAGTCCACCTTTTTCATCCTCTTTGTTCTTTCCATAGATATAGATGAGTGTGAGAACCCAGATGCCTGCAGTCAGATCTGCATCAACTACAAAGGAGATTATAAATGTGAGTGCTACGAAGGCTACGAGATGGACCCTGCCTCAAAGACCTGCAAAGCTGTGGGTAAGCCAGTTATTTATTCCAGAGAAGACATACACACTGCCACAGATAGATGTTCTTACCAAAATCCATTCACGAGCCCATATATACTTCAGCAAATTCACACATCTAGACTCGCCCTTGTATAAACACCAATTACTCATCCATTCCAGCACCCCTAACTACAATGTGACATCCTACACCATTCTCACTCAGCGGGACTCTGAAAAGAGAGGCTTGTTTCGTATGCAGGGCCCGTACAGCAATCTGTTCAAAGATAAATATTTGCCATCTTTTTCTTTAGTCCACAATAATGGCAAGTTTGCCACCAGCTGCCTCCGCTTTCCCTGGGGTGTCAGGAGAAGGATGTTGGGTGGGTAAGGGGTCTGCACTCACTGCAGGACAAAGGCAGGGTCTGTAACCCTTATTTGCTGGCAAGAGCTCTCTGAGCAGTGTTATGAATAAAAAATATAATCCTGTGCTCTAAACTGGAATTGACAATGAAAAAGGTATATGTCTTTATCATGAAGTAGAAGATTCAAATGCAGTCATTCCCAGTAGTTGATTCCTGGACCAGTTCAATCACTTCTCAGCCCCAAAGCTTTAAGAAAGACTCTTCTAAGCTTTCAAAATAAAAACACCCACAATGCAATTCATTGAGAATGTCGATATTCACTGTTTTTTTTTTACATGAATGCTGATTTATATTTTTACAATTTACAAAAATGAATTGGCAACAGTCTACTTACTTGTTAAATGAAATGTGCTGAAAAGGAGATTTGTGAAAGGTCTTATCTGTTAAGACCAACAAAGAACAAGTACCTGTGCTGAATTTATAACCAACATCAATGTAGTGCCTGAACCAAACTTGATGGTATGCATCTAAATATAGAAACTCATGCTTGGTTTGGACCTGGACTAGGTGACTCATAAGTAAAGATGCACTGATCAGATTTGTGGCTGATTAGCAACCAGCTGATTCAAATTTTGGTCCTTTCCTTTTTTTATGAACTATTAAAAAGAAAGGCATAGCTATAGCATTCAAACTATTGTTTTCTACTATTATTGCTGTATACACCAAAAAAAACAACTATGAAAATAATAAAGTTAAGATTGTAGGCAAAGTAAAGAACATTGTTAAGATTGTTGGGGTTTGCTAGCATTACTAGAGAAGCTATCACCGTGTGCATTCCTTAACCCTGAACATTTTTAAATTTATAACTGGATGACTCCAGTTAACATTGGATTAAATGGTTCTGAGTGTTTTCTGATTTTAAACATCTCTGGAGCAACGTCAACTTGAGTCACTAAGAAATGGACAATGCATTAATGAATAAATGGTCTATAGTCTAATATTTTTATTCCTCTTTAAGGCAAATTGCATGTTTGTACAGTGGGTATTATTTAAGATCTAGAAAACATGGCTGCATATTTGTTGATTCTAGTATATGGTTATGTGAAAAATGGCTGTTTATATCGAATTATTCATTCGACCACTCTAAGTTTGTGATACCCTCTAGATCAGGAGCGATTCTAAGGTCAGTCCCCAAGGGCTGTTTTCCTACACATTTTAGTTCTTCCCTTGGTTAAACACACCAGAATCAGGAGCTGGACTATTTGAATCTGCTGTCTTGGAGCAGAGACAAATCTAAAAGTGGTTGGGCATCAGCCCTTAAGGACTGGAGTCATATTCTAGATGGTCATGTCAAGTTGACCATGTTGCAACTTGGTTCATCCATTGAAGTAAAATCCATCTGTTTTATGTTTGTACTGAATATCTTTACCAGCTTGGGTGAAATCACAATCTTTACAAGAAAGTTAAGAGACCTTGTAAAGATAAGACATTTTTTTAAACAGTCCTACCTACAAGTTCTGTTTTATTAAAGTTGTGTTTTTCCCTGCCGTGTACATTTCTGATCGGTACCTTTGAAATGACTTGCACAGCAAATTAACTTGTCAACATGAAATGAGGGAGAAAGCATGTTATTGGTAATTATCATCTTAGGTTAAGTCATTAAAGGGGGAACTGGTCTGGTAATGAGAGTGCTTAAAGCAGAAAACATATCCTCACTCTGAAGCTAAGTGGCATGAAAACCCCCACTGATTGCTCAGTGTCTCTCTGTGTGAGTCTTTATTACTAATAAGCAGAGCAAACAGCACTTGCTAGAGTCTAAGCTCTATGGAGGCAGAAACGGCAAAAAGCTAGACAGACGGACAAGTTATTTCCATTAATATTTCTGTGGTCAATAAACATAGCGTGCCAAAAGAGACAAGAAGAGGGAGCGTCTGAAATATGACAAAATTAATGTTGATTGTTGTTCACGTTAATTTCTGTCCAGAGGAAAGCACAAAGGCGGGGCAGTAAATAGAGAGATGCCTGCTTTGTGAAGCTAATGTAATGAGAATTTAATTAAGTTTTATTTGTCAATCAAATCATTCCTCGATCCTATCTCACTCAGAAATCAGCATATATATATATAGCTTTTAGTTTCTACACACACTGATATTTTAAAGAGACAGATCGTAATTCTTACACAGATATTAGTCCTATATGATGGAGCAGTATTACACTGGGATTTGATATGACATGAGCCAAGCTCCTGTATATTTAAATTTAGAATTCATAAATGCATTTTTAAATAGTCTTTATAATCCAAATAAATCTCCAACTGTCCTCTTTTATGCAAATTTTTCTATTCCCAGCACGCAGTTTATGGCTCCCCAGATTCATTTCACAGTAACTGTTAGTGTAGCAATACTAATTAAAAGTAAAGTCTCATGTTATTATGTGCTTTCTTCTCTAAGATGGTATTTGTGTATGTGTGCTTGGGAGCAATAATTTTAGTTCACAGCATCGGCTGTTAAGTCGCTTAAGCAAAGTTTTGTTTCACACTTATTACATTCATTCTTTTTCCATAAACATTTGAGTGTGAAACCACTGAACAACTCATCAACTTGGGTTTTGTGTTTGTGTGTATGCGATCATGTATAGCATTCAAACCGAGGACAACTTTTCACCGTTTCAGGTTTTTCACCTATAAAGTGAGGACCGTTTTATACAAAGTGAGGACATTTTGCCTGGTCCGCACTTTTGAACAATGTTACTGAGCTCTATTGGTCTGATGGTTTTTATAGGTATGGCGTGAATTAAGTTTAACATAAGGTTTGTGTTAGGAATAAATCAATAATGATTGGGGTTATGAAAAGTGTGTGGGTTAGGCATAATACAGTCGCTAAAATGAATGGAAGTCAATGAAGGTCCGCACATTATTGTCTTGCTGGTAGTAGTGTGTGTGAAAAAAAATCTCTTGATTCCCAGTTGAAAATTCATACAGATATGAACGAAAAAACACTGCAAGGTGAAAATCAATCATTTTTGGATTCTTTTATTCTTTAACGATTGAAATATTTATACACATGAGTAAAGGTTGAAAGATTCTGAGAGAGCTCGGGATGACGTAGCATCTTCTCTAGGTTCTTGAAACATTTCAGAAGCCAATCTGTAAACTCTCAGTGGACCATACTTATTTTGTCTTTGTCTGTGGTATACTGGGAGCTTTCCCACAGCGCTAGGAGCAGCGTGAGCCACACTTGACAGTTTGAGAACACATGTTTCAAATTGGGTTTATAGTTGTGGTCAGGTTATTCCCACGGTAAGTTATGGGACCAAAGACATAGAACAGTGTTGTCAAACTCATCTCACAATTGTTCTAGGCTTTCTATCTTCAAGATAGAATTTTTTTTTGTCTGTATGCAAAAAAAACTCTTTTGATTTAGATTTTAACACTTAATAATTCTACCCCCTCAAACTTTGCACAAACAGTAAGAACATAAAATCCTGTGTACTGATTGCCTTCACTAGTCATTAAATTAATAAATAGAGTCAACATTTGTGCAATTTTTGTCTATTCAGCTGTTATGTCTAAGCCTCTGAGGTTTGTGTGAGAACATGTGTGAGAAACAGGTCAAGGATAAAGTGTTTTCAGAACAAGGTTAGGTAAATGAACAATATCCCAAGTCTTAAACATCTCACACAGCACCATCTAACTTAATTTAAAAATGGAAAGAGTGTGGCCTGCAGGGAACCTACTAGGATATGGTCGTCTAACCACAAGGATAGGTCATGCAAGGAGAGCATTAATCAGAGAAAAGGCCAATAGTAAGCCTGAAAGAGATGCAGAAAACCAAAGCTATTTTGGGAGAACTGGTCAACACATCAACTCTTAGTCTGACTTTCTAAAAAGTTATATTTGTGAAAAAGTGGCAAGAAGGAAGAGATTGGTAAAATATGGCAAAAATAAATCCTTTTTGTGTTAGTCCAAGAGCAGGAATGCAAAGAAAGGGGCTCAAGTTGAAGAGGTTTCAATGACATCCGTATAAACACTGACTGTGGTAAAACCACAGTACTGGTACTATTAGACTTCAGTGCTGCATTTGACACCGTTTATCATGATATATTACTGGAACGTCTAGAGTGATGGGTTGGACTCTCTGGTATGGCACTCGCTTAGTTCAAATCCTACCTAAAGAACAGGAAATTATTTGTGTCAATTAGCCAATTCTCATCAAAAAATAAACAGAAATCACATGGGGGGTCCCCCAGGGCTCCATCCTAAAGCCCCTCTTATTTAGCATCTACATGCTTCCAATAAGCCAGATATTGACAACAAATAATATTATCTACCACAACTATGTGGACGACACTCAAGTCTATATCTCAGTGACACCAGGTGATGTTGAACCCATCCAAAACCTTAATAAATGCATTGAGCAAATTAAGCTGGATGTCCCATAATTTCCTCCAACTGAACAAAAACAAAACAGAAGTACTTCTCTTCGGACCCAAAAAATATCGATTAAATATCAGTACATAGCTTCAGTTGGTCCAACTAGAAACTACTGACCAGGCCAGAAATCTAGGTGTAATAATGGACTCAGACCTAAATCTCCAGAGTCACATAAAAGCAGTAACAAGGCCGGTTTTCTATCACCTGAGGAACATTTCTAGGATTAAAGGACTGATGACACAAGGATAGAAAACTGCCCCCAAAACAAATAGAAAAACTCATCCATTTATTTATCTCTAGCCGCCTTGATTACTGTAACAGTATCTTCACAGGTCTACCTAAAAAATCAGTCAGACAGCTACAGCTGATCCAGAATGCTGCTACTCGTGTTCTCACTAGAACTAGGAAAGTAGAACACATCACCCCAGTTGTAAAGTCCGTACACCGGCTCCCTGTAGCTCAGAGAATGGACTTCAAAGGGCTTCTGTTAGTCTATAAATCATTGAATGGGTTAGCACCAGAGTACATTAATGATCTGCTATCACGGTACTAATCATCCAGATCACTTAGATCCTCCAGCTCTAGTTTACTCACTGTCCCTAGATTCAGAACCAAACATAGAGAAGCAGCTTTCAGTTTCTATGCTCCCCATATCTGGAACAAACTCCCAGATGAATGCAAAACTGCTGAGAAACTGAACCATTTCAAATCAAAAGTTAAAACTTATCTATTTAGACTTGCTTATGAGTAACTCATACAACTTTTGCGCTCATTCTTATTCATTACTGTTAAAATTTGCATAATTTTCATAATTTGACATAAATGTTCTCTTATGCTCTAATCACTAAATGTTTTCTTTTCTTTTAATTACATAAATTGTCTTGCCTAAAAAAATACCTGTTACATGCTTCCAAGACTTTAGCCTGTGGCAGAAGTTCACAGTCCAGTAGTACAAAGTCCCTTAACAGCTACAATGGACTGGTTTAGATCAAAGAATAACAACTTGTTAAATTAACTAATTCAATTCCAACATTCCAATTTCTGAGGAATGAAGAAGATCAAAAGTGAACTTTATAGACCTGCTTTGTAAAAGTATGTTGGTGCAAAATGTGTAAGAAATCAGACACGTCTGTCTCTTTAAAAACAAACAAAAAACTCAAGATGTGAAGCAGCAGTTTTTGTATTGGCCCAACCAGAGTCTTGACTTGAATCTGATGGAGACTCTGTGAAGGGAGCTACAAATGAAGGTGATGACAATGATTCCTTCCAACATCCAGGCTTGGAGCTTATTACCAATGATAACTAATCAAAATATCAGTTAGTGCATGTAAAAAACTGGTCAGCAAATAGAAGAAGGGCATACTTGCTATAAAAATCAATACAATTTTCCACTGATTATTGAGACAGATATTAATATTTATCACCATACACCATTTTATTAAATGTAAAAACAAAAGCTAAAGTGGATAAATAATTTGTTTCATCATCTGTAATCCTTTGGTATTATTTTATTACCTTTGGAAAGATGCCTGTCTTTTAATTTATCAAAAACAGACTTATTGGTGGAATGAAAACAAATTAAAATCCAAATAGTGCATGGGAATGAAACATTTTGAGATTACCATTTATTTTTAAATGCCCCATAGGTGCCTTCAAATTCACCATTTTCCATTTTTTTCTTTCTCTCTTTGCCTCAACTCATTGTACACTTTTTTTTACCCCTCCAATTACCTGATTGTTGATTTCTCTCTCAAATCATTCCACCTCCACCCATCCAATTACATCATCTTACTCCTCAAACTTCTATGACAACACATTTATCCATCTCTTTTACTCGTTCCCATCCGTTTCTTGCTTTGTGTCTATCTCTGTCTCTCTCACAGCAGGTGAAATTGATGGCTACCAAGCCAGTAGTCAGAGGGAAATGATTGCATCCAAACAGTGGCAGAAATGTAATAAGTTGTCCCTGTGAAGTAGCGAGTGGTAACCCTAGAAGAAAACTAAAGTGTGGATGTTTGTGCATGAGAATTTTATAATTTGTTTTAAGAGCTGTAAGTGGCAGTTCTACTTGTCTGAATAGTCAGAAGCTCGAAAAATAGGAGGTATGGGAAAATGTGTTTGTATATGAGGTTACAAAGGTATGTTCCATACCAAATTAAAGAAAAGTACATAGACTATATATTTATTGATGCAAGCTTTTATAATACTATTTGCATAAAATACAATGTTTCTTGGAATTCTATCCATGGTAGCTTGTACAAAAGCTAAAATAATGTCCACATTTCTGTCTGCTAAATATGAGGTCTCACGTTTTTCTTATACTTTTGTTGTGCTCATTTTCGGTCTGCTGAAAAATGTGCCTCAGGGGAACTGATGCACCAGCTAACAACTTGCATTATCTGAACCTGAAGAAGATGGGCCCACTAACACACTTTTGACACGTGGCTGTACCAAAAATAAAATAATGTGTCATATTTGTGTTGCTTGTCTACTTTAGTCTGAGGCACATTTTGACTCATTGTTTCATTTAGCACCAGGGTACTGCAGTTAAGCCAGACATCATGATACAGGAAATAATTTTATGCTTTCTAGTGATTATTTATTAATTATTATAAATATGAAAACAGCTGTAATAAATAAATGTAAAAAGTGACAGTGTTTTCTGTCTTATTCGCTTTTGGGAATACATTTTAATTTTTTAGATTTTTAAACTGTAATTTTTTTTTTTTTACTTTAATGGTTTGTCAAAACAAAGAAACTATTAAAGTGAATATGTAGTACATTATTTAACAGATAGTTCTTTGGAATGAGGATATTTTTATAGTACCAAATCTCAATAAAAGGCATCTCAAAGAACTCTTCAACACAAGCAGGTCAAAACAATTTCTAACGTCAATTATACACTATACAAATTCTCAGAAAATACTGTTTATATCTTGGAAAAACAGAGCAAAAGACTGGAACACTAAGTAATTTCAATGTAAAGAAAAACAAAGGGTGCACAAAATCATGGTTGTCGTGCCTAAATTCTTATTTAAACTATAGCTCAACTCTTATTTGAAATTATCTATCATTATGTCAACAAGGTTGTCAACGTGCTCTTTCTCTTTAGGAAAGAGTCCGTATCTGATGTTTACCAATCGCCATGAAATCCGCCGCATTGACCTGCTGAGGAGTGAATACACACAGGTGGTTCCCACCCTGAAGAATGCTGTGGCCCTGGATGTGGATGTGTCCACCAACAAGATGTTCTGGTGTGATCTGTTTCATAGGAAAATATACAGGTACATGCACAAATATACACTCATTCATTGGTGGTTTTGGATGTGAGTAGTAAAGGAAGCGGGTTATCTTATGGGGACTGTACTGCTGAAAGAATGTCGTGTATTTTGATCGTTTTCAGATAGGGCTGGGCAATAAATCAATTTTATCGCTTCAATAAAGCCTGTTAATGAAGATTACATTTTTGAAAAAATCTAGATTGTTTTTTGCTAATGCCCTATTTGGACTTGCAGACCTCAGAGGAATGTAAATCAGTCAGGGTCCACTATCTTGTTTTACAAAGATACTTTTCAGCTTGTTCTTAGTTAGACTTTTAATTAAGGTCTGCACCGGGACAGGATGACTGAAATAAAAGCAACCTTTAGAAAATATATATTTTGGGGGAATTATGGCAATTTCTTTTTTTTTTAAAAACTTGTAGTAAAAAAATGATTTAAAATCAGATTTTGTCTGAAAATAATCAGTTTCATTTTTAAGCAATATCATCCATCCCTAGTTTCAGAAGCCAGTCAAGTCTACCTTTCATAGGGTAGGCTTAACTTCTTCTTGATGCCATTACCTAGCTAGGGAATCTGATGGAACTACATCTAACAAACTACAGCTGTTTCTGTGGATGTTTGAATTATGGAAGCAGCCATGAGGATTAGAAAATATGTAGCAACAAAAGGGGAACACACCATGTACCAGCTAACCTGTTATAGTTGTTAAAGGTATGCGTAGAGAAGCTTTAGTTATAGTTTTAATTACTTCTACTTTAAATAAGGGGAGGCTGAAAACTGACAGAATAAATAAAAATGAAAAATGAAACCATTCAAAGTTAATTGAGATTATGTTTTTATGTAGTGTTAAATATTATGATAAGAATACAAAATGAACAGTATGTGATGCTTTAGTTCATAGCAATGCTCCATTAGAAAACAGAAAATGTGGACGCAGACAGAGTTGCCCACCCACGGCGCCATTGGTCTGCTACTTGTCACAGTGACAAAGCACGGTGGACCTTATATGTCAATATTTCGAATAGAAAGCACAAAATTACGTGTCTGGGAAAAATGTTGCGTCATCGATTTGCGAGTAATCTACTAAGATTGTGTGTGCAAATGATGATGTGCGCAAAGAGCAGTATTCAAATGAGTACTTTGCATCTGCTACTGTGTGTGCCAGCCTTTCTACCCCATGCGCTATGCCACAACAGTAAAAATAGCTGCAACCTAAATCAGCTGCTGCATGTCTAATGCGGCTGCTGTGAGGTTTGCGCCCATTTTAACAAGCGTAAACCTTTAATAAATCAGGCCCATTGTGTTTTGGTCATATCTCAACCTCAACAACCCACAGCTAACCTGTGTTTAATTCAGAGACCTGCCAGTAAAATATTGTTTAGCAGTTGGCTTGGCCATATTCTTTTAGTGCTTTTCAATAGTAATCTTCATGGTTTGTTTCACAGGAGCAAAGCTTATGTAAAAGGTTAATACAACCCCAAATGACAAAATCCAAGACCTTTTACATTTGGATAACTTCCCTTTGCATACTTCACGAATTCTGTCACATCCCACCCCTTCATCTATCCATCTGTTTCATTCTATCACACAATCTGCTGGTGAAGCACACACCTACAGAGTTGTGTCATCTGTCTGATAGTGGAGGATGGAGCAGTTTGTCCTTCCTCACAGATATGTGCATACACATTCCAACACAGGTACACAGGCTTTGTGTGGACAGTTGCTTTGTGTGCAGTTGTGTGTGTTGATGTAAGTTTAATAGTTGGCAGGTACAAGAAAGGGTCTTCTATCATCTCAGTTGAGCCATATGCTTCCTTTAATTTCACTGCCTCAATAATCACCATCATTACTCATCTGCATACACACATACACATTCCACCTCATCAACTCAGTGATATACTAAAAGGCTTATGACAGAGGAAGGACAAATTAACTCGTTCTTTACAGCGAACTCTATTTTCAAAGCAGTAAACATACTCATGCATCGTAGCTTCTCTGAAAGGTCTTCACTTAATGAAGTGGTACAGTTCAACTTGATCTTGTTCTGGTTCATTTTTAAAGCGTATTTCATATGTCTCCATTTGCAAATTTGCACTCACGCACGCATATTGTTGGAGATGTTTTCCTTTAATACTTCTCAGTTGTTGCAAAGCAATTACCCACTGGGATAGCAGGGGACGCAGATCTTTTCTGACGGCTCTGTCTACCATTGCAATTAAGTCGCTGGTCAACAAAAGTTTATTTCGTTCAGCTTGTCATCGCACATTTCCTCAGGGAGTAATGGCCGACAGAGAGCAAGTTTTGATTGAGCTGGAAAGCTTTTCTAGGAGTGCAGCTCATTGAATACTCCATAAATGCAAGTAAACAAACAAAGCCAGCATCTGTATTTTTGTTCTCTACACCTACTGTTGTTCAAAATCAATAAAGACCATATTAGTTAAACTGGCCTTTCAATATAAAGCAGCTAGCACCCAAAAGCTGCACTGAATACTAATTAAATCAACTATAAATGGTAGATTGGCTGAACCATACTGAACTTCTATAGCGCTTTTCTACTCATACTGACCACTCGAAGTGCTTTACACTTGGGGCACATCCACCCATTCGCACTCCCCGACACGGAGTTGTTCATACACTGATCCAGAGCTCTGCAACTATGGGTTAAGTGCCTTGCCTTGGGGCACATCGACATCTGAGAGGCAGAAAGTACGTTCCTACAACCCTCCAATTGCAAGACAACTGCTCTACCCAGTGAGCCACAGTCACCCCCTGTAGCGCAATGTTCTGGTGAAAAGATCTTCTGTTAATGTTAGGCTGACCAATCACAAACGTGCGCTCTCCATTGCATTCGATAGATAGTTAAAAGATTGGGTTCTACTCCCCGTCCTTGCATGCCTGTCGGAGAGTGCTTGCGTTGACTTGTAATGGCACTGTGTGTCTCTGCAACTCCACTGATGAAGAAGTATAAACTAGGCTTAAGTCTTCCTTATTCTTTGAAATAATTGTTTTTGCTGCTTCTGCTTGGAAGGTCAGAGCCTTAGCTGTAGAACTGATTTCGGACCTTGAATGTTTCTTGTTTTTCTAAATGATCTGGTTTGGTTTTAAAGAGAATTTCCCAACTTTATGTCTTGGAAAATAATACAAGCTTAACAAATGAAACATTTTAGACTCTTGTATTGACAGAGGGTCTATGCAGTCTTGAATTTGAAGTATTTTCTAGGTCTGCAAAAGTATTGAAAACTAAACTTGAGTTCAGGGAAATATTTCTATTTTCTAACTTCATTCCCTATTCCATTGTCTAAATGTTTATCCACCCTTACATTTGTCCATTCATGTATATGTCCTTCCATCTGCTGGTTCTACCTTCCTCCTTTTGGTGTTTGCAGGGTTAACATTTTAAGCCTTAGAGTTTAAAAAAAATATTAATTATATGCCATACTTTGGTGTTCGTATTCTTTATTTTTTTATTTTTTGTCTTGAAAATCGATATGAACCTTGTATTGCCATTGATTCATCTGGTACCACCTGTTTAATCAGACACCTAAACACTTATGCTTAATATAGCATAATTACTTAGCCAATTGGACTGTGCACCTGTTGAAAGAAACACATGCTTTAAAGGAAAGGAAATAGTTGTTTTTTTAGCAATTGCATTCAGGCCAAACACAGCTTTGAAATCTTCATGTCTTGACAAACAGATTAAACACAGTGGTCAAAGATGTACATAAAGTTTCCATTATTTAAGGATTATTTATTTGTATTTCTATTTTTGCTTTAGATTATTACGGTTCAAGCATGCACCTAGATATAGGTATTTGCCTCACTGTATTATAGAATAATATGTAATTTGATTCAAAGCATGCAGCACTGCAATGTAGTATACAAAAGCATATTAACCAGGAAATAATGAGTGAGTCAATCTAAAAACAAGCAGTTTAACTTGGTGTGCATATCAGTGTAGGTAACAGCAGGTCAATACATTCAGCATCCATACAAGGGTTTCATCTGACACCTCAGGTGATTACATTAAAATAAAAAATTGAAAAGGATCATAGCATCTAAGCAGTGCAGAGCAGAAACCAAAATAAGTCATAACATTTGAAGTTTTACTTTTTGTATTTTATTACATTTAATAAAGCTGCTTTTTATCATATGTTAAATAGATATTTATCCTATTTTTTGTGTTTTTCTTATATTTTCATATAAAGTTTTATCTGACAATAATTCAAACAGGAAGGCCAAATAAGACAGAAGTAATTTGATATCAAATGTGATTGTAGTTCTTTTTTTTTCCAATAAAATTTTGTATCGCAAGTTTTCTATGGTAATTTTACAAGCAATCTGTTGTCAGTCTGCTCCATCTGTTACACCTACCTAATTCATGTAGGGTTATAGGGGGTATATATTTGTGCATACCTCCAGCAATCATTGGTGGGCACATCTTGGAGAGGCTGGCAGTCTATTACAGAGCAAGATAGGAAGCTCAAACTCAGACATAATTTAGACTCATGTTTTTGGACTGTGTACAGAAGCAAGGCTACGTGGAGGAAAAACACCCCAACACTCCAGACCCCACCTTCATGGACATCTGTACTATACCTAAAATTATTTTTACAAGTAGTTAACAATCTATCATACAAATGTTAGTTTTAACAGTTGTTTGTGTTTTTGGTTTGGTCAAGTGTGCAGATTTACTTTTTTTTGTTTCTAAGTTGAATCAAAAAAAGAAATTAAAGTCTGAAAAAATCTAATGTTACTTGAAGCCAATTTTTAAAAATGATGAAAAACTATGATTTCTCAACTTTCAGAATAACCTGTCTGTTCACATTTAAGCAGTTTTCATTAAATGTAGAATCCATATATTAGGAACCATGTCCTACTTCTCCCTATAACACTTTTTTTCCCTTTTTTCTTCATAGTGATTAGCATTCTGTGGGTCAATGTCTTGTTAACTTCTCCCAGTAATAGAGATGTTGTAAGCAATCGGACGGCCAATTAAAGATGCAATCTGCTCCGAGTTCTTTGCGTAATTTATTGCTTGTTTATTCTGCACTGCATTGTAGTAACTATTTTTGGTCTTGTACTGTTTTTGTACAGTGTGAAACTGACATTGAAATGTCCAAATGGATTTTATATTATACATTTAGTCTCCTATTGTCTAAACCAAATTTTCAAATCTAAAGCAGGCCACAATTGCCTTGGTAACTGGAGGGATTTCATCCTCGTCCATATTGCTCAAGCCTTCACTTTAATTAAACCCCTGAAGATTAGACTCTGCTTGAATTTATGTTTCACATTCTGTAACATAAAAGAAAGAATGAAAAAAAAGAAACCTTAGATTATCTGTCATAGTAACAAAGGAAGCAGCCCCAAGCATCCCTACCACCCGTATACAAAAATGAGTTGGCAAACAGTAACACAGTCAATTACCCAGACAATCTGCTTCCAGATCCTGGTCTCATCCATCGCCGCCTGATCTTTTGCTCCAATTATCCCACCAGCTTTCTCTTTTAGTTAAGATACTCGCCCCATCCGAAAATCTCCTTCTGGTGCCCTTTTTTTACAATGTTCCCTCACAGAAACTGAATTGGAGTGTGGTCTTCAGAGCTTTTTCACAAGATTGATTTAGAATGACCCCATAATGTGTTTACATCTAACCATATTCCCCTGGTGAAGATATAAAGTAGGAGGAAAACAATTTTTATATGTTTTTTCAACTGATAGATGAAGACAAATCTAATCTTCCTGTTTGGAGATCAGCTCACACAGTGTTCCTCACTGATACAGGAGTTTTCTAGGGGCTTTTTCTCCTAAGTCTCAGATATACACCCATTGCATTGTTTGGGTACATCTCTATCAGCTTTGCACACAGAGAGTGAAATATTTGTACTTGCTTTGTTGCAAAAGGACTCAAGGTGAGTCAAACTAGATGGAGACCTGCTATGGACAGCAATTTTCAAGTCTTTCCACAAATTCTCAGTTGGATTATTGCCTGGGCTTTGACTTGGCTGTTCTAACTCATGAATATTCTGTGATTTATGATGTGGCTGTTTGCCTAGGTTTGTTGTCCTGCCGGATGAGGAACATCTCTTGTCTTTCTCAGCGTCCTACAGGTTTTTTGCATTTTATTAAGCTCTATGCATCCTCTCATAAACTCTGATATCCTTACAGCTTTCCCATGGCCCCTCAGCCGTTTTGTCTTCAAAATTATGTTTTTTCACAAACGTTTTAAAGATAACCTCAAATGCCTTCTCAGAAAAACTGGGTTTATGCAGATATTACATCACACACAGAAGGGCTGTATTTCCTTATTAGATTAGGGTTTTTAAGTTACGTTGGATTTTATTTTTGTATAGGGGGCTGAGTCTAAGGGGCATGAATACTTCTACAAGGTTCTGCATATGCTGATGTAAATAGCAGATATGATTTAATCGTTTTTTCTTTTGTGCCCAACAGCGCATACATTAACAAGGCCAGTGATTCTTCGGAGCAGGTGACGCTGATCGACTCGCTTCACTCGCCAGAGGGCCTGGCCGTGGATTGGGTCCACAAAAACATCTACTGGACAGACTCGGGTAACAAGAGCATTTCTGTTGCAACGGGAGATGGCAGGAAGAGGAAGGTGCTAATAGCCACTGAGCTCAGTGAGCCACGGGCCATTGCAGTGGATCCACATCAAGGGTGAGAGGAAGGTTTTAGAGTTCTGGAAGTTTTGGACAGGCCTTAAGTGGAATGGCCTGAAGGAAAGAGCATGGCCAAACGTCCGTAGCTTTGATTATTCACTCTTGTGTGAACACCAATTTCATTATAAAACTGAAAGAAACTAACTTTTCAAGTTGGCCTGAAACATTTTAGCACAGTAAAGCAGTCCTATTTTTAAAGATGTGGTGCATTACATCGTTTTATAATTCTCTGGAAACAGACAGTATGACTATTTTCCTTCCTTTTCTACAACTTCCATCTTGAGCCTTCAAAAGGAATATTTTTCACAGCTTTTCAAAACTTGGCAAGGATAAAATACGCACAACAGAAGCCTGAATTGCACGTGTTAATCATTGATACACACACACAATTAAAAGGGTCCAAACTTCAGCAACTATTCTTCAAACTTTTCATTGGGTCCCTGAAGCTCAATTTTAGCATTTTAAATGTAATTTTCATATTTTTTTGGATGGATAAGACGAATATACAGTGGATTGGGAAGGTCTAAGCAAAATTGGTTAGTGTGCACAATTTCAAAGTCAAAACAAGTGGATTGATACCTGATTAAGAAGAATATCAAACAACAGAAAATCAGCATACTTTCTGCATACTATCATCTCTCTTTAATATGGAAAGAATTTGAAGAGAATAAAGAGAGAACAAAGAATACAGATACAGAGTGCCATCATGTAGAAAATATGTCTGATAAATTACCAGATTTTTGTGATGGAAAGATTAGACCATGCTAAATAATTTCTGAAATAGTTTTATGTTTAACCTGACTTGTACACTTTATTACACAACTGATATCAAACAAAAAGAAATATAAATAAAAAGAAATTTAGAATCCTGCTTATTATATTCCTTTGAAAATTACGCAGAATTGTGCATTAGTTGTGACTATGATGAAATGAACAAGCTATGAAACCTCCAGCTTTAATTTGACTGCGACATTCCACATTCAGATCAATCTTGTTTCAGTTTCATTTAGCTCATTGCATTTGCTTCATTTGTATTTACCTTGGTTCTATATTTTTTACAGTTTTATGTACTGGTCAGACTGGGGAGATCAGGCCAAAATAGAGAAAGCTGGGATGAATGGAGTGGACCGTCAGATTCTGGTGTCTGACCACATTGAATGGCCCAATGGAATCACTCTGGGTAAGAAAACATGTTCTTTTTTTTCATTTTTTTCCAGATTAAACAAGGAGCCCTGAAACCACAACATAACTGTAGCATTTTACTGCAAAGAAAGAAGCATGTAGACTTGAGATAGGTGAATGGTCTAGAGTTGCTTCAACCCAAATAGCTCCCGTGGTTATATTTCAGTCTGTATCTGTCTTTCATCAATCAAACAAGCGAGTGGTCTCTGATTTAATAAGCCCGACACTCTGAGCTGTCAGTACCTACCATCATCCTTTGCAACTCCCTTGGCAGCAAGAGCAAATTTCTCTACGCTGCCCTTGCCTGAAGAGAAATAAAAGCACCCACTCACCTCGATCAGTGCAATTGTGGTGTCGCTGGTACATTCATGAAAACAAATTATTTTTAGAAGAAGGCAAATGAGAGAGTAGACCCGGGCTGCATTACTCTCTTGGGGGGAATAAGTGAATTATTTCACCTTGGTCATTTATTCCATACAGAGCAAGTGACTGAGTCACAAGGAGGACATTTTTCTCCTTACTGTTTAGTGGTAAGAAACGTGTAATTTTTGTTCAGTTTTTGGCTTTCTCTGAAAACTTATCCAGGTATATGACCCTTTTATGACAAGTATATTTCAGATGTATATAGACTGCAAGCTGTCAAATGAACCTTAACCTTAATACCAACAGGGGAGCAAATTTCTGGATCTTTACATGATGTCAAACATCAAAATGTTCTTTTAAAGAAGCTCGAGCAGGACTAATGAATTTGGTCAAGGGCACATACTCTCTCCTCCCCCAGCTGTGATATTACAATCACATCTGGGTTTCCTCAACACTGGGTCTTAGCTGTCATGTCAGAGAAGATTGATGGTGTAGCTACTGGGCCATTACATTTATATACCTCTCACCCTGCACCTTTCTCAGCTGAGTGACCTTTTTCTCTCTTTCTCCATTCATCCCATGCTTTTCTTTACTGTTCTTCCTCCCCCTCTTTGGTTTTGTTCCCTTTTTAAAAATCTTTTTTTCTACATCATGTCAGATTTGTCCAACAGACGTCTCTACTGGGTGGACTCCAAGCTGCACCTTTTGTCAAGTGTGGATCTTAACGGAGACAACCGCAAAGTGCTGCTATCCTCCCATCACCACCTTGGACACCCGTTCGCCCTTACCGTTTTTGAGGTACAAGAATTGTACAATTGTACAATTGTTCAAACCACACATCTCTGCCTTTAGCTGCTGTGAATATTTCCTTTTAAATCTTTTTTTTGTTTGTTTTTTTAAATACAAAAGCTTCCATATTTATTGGCTCACCTTTGGGAAATTAGTATTTTATTGACGTAGCAAAATCTCGCATAACAAATTTTTACATAAATAATTTTACATGATTTCATGTATAAAATAGCTATCAGTGTACCTGTTCTTTTTACTTTGTACAACCCACTTGCCAATAGGATGTTGTATTTTTTTTTTACATTTTACTAAACTGGAAAAAACAGAACCATCTCTCTCTACAATATTTCAAGATTCTCCAGATTTCTCGATTGTTTCTTATTCACCTTTCTCTTCAACTGATCCCACTTGTTTACTATAGCATTTATGCCTGGGCAAGTGTGATCGCCATGGTAGAAGGTTGATTTAGAATCTGTTTAACTGTTTTGTTTTGATTTGGGTTTCTAAATCACTCTCAACCCATTTCAAGTTTTGTTTTGTTTTTTATCAGACAACAGCTAATGTCTCGCCTGTTGTTTGAAAGATTCTATGATGCCGTGCCCTCAAAATAGAGTACCAGGACCTTTGGGAGAAAACCATGCCCACAGCATCACAGATCTTCCCCTGTACAATACAGCTGGCAGGAGAAGCTTTTCCTAATGTTCTTTCTTTTTAATAGGGTTAATAAAAAACTCAATCTGTGTCTTATTAGACTAAAGGATTCAGTTTGAGTAAAAGTCTGCCTTCATGGCAGGACTTCTGACAAAAAAATCAATCTAAGTAATATACAGTTGTTATGGTAAACCTAGGATTTCTGTCTTTGCTGCCGTTGTCTAAAAGTTAGCCTTAAAGATATTTTTATGTCCTTACTATTCTATACTATACTATTGTCCTGCACAGTGACAAGATAACCTTTGCTTCTAAAGAATAGAATTGAGTTTCTGTTCCATACACGGTAGAGTGAAAAGTATTGCTATTATCCATCTATAATCACTTTTTGAAAAATTTTTGTATTTATTCTGTTCGTCTTTTTCTGATTTAAACATTTGTTTAGTAACCTGAAATATTTAAACGTGACAAATAAAGCAAAAGTGACAGATAAAAGGGCAAATACTTATTTACAATACTGATTTTGTATAAATTGTAAGGGGTGTTAATTAGAATGAAGCCTGTACTGTGTTTATTGTTTTTTCTTAATTAAGGATATTCATGGTAATTGCTGCAGTAAAATAAAGATTTATTATTTTAGGTTATTTAATCATCTCTACCAGCAGCAGCAATAATAAAGGTGGGTGCTGTATATACACCAATATAATATATATTTACCAATAACAAAATGCAGAAAATCTACCCTGTATTCAAAACTAGAAGACATTACTACACAATACAGTTGATCCTCAATGTTTGCAGGGGTTAGGGACCATAAACAACTACAAATAGCTGAAATCTGCATATACTTTAGAACTCCTTTAAAATGCTCATAACTACCTAATTTTGTAGTTTAAACACCATGTATACCTTAATTTACATTAATACACACAGTTTGAAATGTCTTGGCACCACTGCAGGAACCATTATCCACAGTATTCCCAATCTCCACTCTGTAGAGTAGACAACAGAGGATGTAGGATGTGTATAAAATCTTTTCATATTTAGAAAGAATTTTATAAGAACTGAAGTTGCAGAATGAATGAAACTGGAATATGGTGGAAACAAATGTATAAATTCATTCCATGGTGAACGCAGAGTCACAATGATGCTCAGCAATGAGTGAAACTTAGTGCATTTATTATGGAAGGTGTGAGTGACTTTGATTCTATTCAGAGTAAATGGGTGTGAGGTAGAGCAGCCCAAAGACAGAAGTGTGAGGATGAAGGTAAAGAAAGAAAGAAACCTAATGGTATAAGTCAGAAGTGTTTTCTCCATTCTTCTTGGTGCTGCACATGCTGTGATGATGAGAAGCTAGGGGAAAGGGAGGATATTCATCATGTCTGGCTCAGTGGATGTGAATGAGTGTTGTGCTTGGTGTGTGTGTGTGTGTGTGTGTGTGTGTGAGGAAAACCTATGTCTCAGATTGCAGTGAAAGTTCACCCTCTGAGATTAATAGCCCTCAGTTGTTCTGCTCTGTGTTCTGTACGGGTTATGATACAGAACAAATTAAAAATCCTTTAGCCATAAAGGAGGTTGTTCTGCTCCTGATAACTTGATTAAGGGACATTTCTTTCTTTTAGACTAGTCTGGATCAAGCTGTGAACTATAAAACTGAACAGTTTTGTTATTTTAATTTGTCTCTAGTCATTCATGGTAAAGATGTTCCTGAAAAAACAAGATAATTAAAGTATTCACAAAGTCAGTTGATATAGAATACCATCATCAGACGACTGAACCTAAACCGTAATAGAGTGTACCTTTATGAGCGGTGCAGTGAAGAATGTTGTTAGTCTTTGACAAACTACCTCATTCACAATTTGCTACTTATTGCATGTTAAATATGGACCTTTCTACATCTACTACACAAACTAGATTTTTGAAATGTGGAACTTCAAACTGTGTTAAAAACCTGTTGGAATGGTAACGTGACAATTTTATTTTCCATATTCAAAGATTTGATGAACAAGTGACTTTTAGGACTATTGAGTTTGTTGAGAAAATAACAATGATCCCGAACAAACTGCAAGAGAATACAGAGTTGATGAAATATGGACCACACAGTGGCACAGTTGGTAGCACTGTTGCCTTGCAGCAAGAAGGTCCTTGGTTCAAAACCTGGCCTGGGGTCTTTCTGCATGGAGTTTTCATGTTGTACCTGTACATGTGTGGGTTCCTTTTGGATACTCCGGCTTCTGTCCACAATCCAAAAACATGACTGTTAGGTTTATTTGAGTGTGTGTGCATGCATGGTTGTGTGTTCTGTGTGTCTGTGTTGCCCTATGATGGACTGGCAACCTGTCCAGGGTGTACCCCACCTCTTGCCCGATGACTGCTGGAGAGAGGCACCAGCCCCGCCAATGTTTAGAGCTGCCAAAAATTCCCATTTTAAGTGTGTGCTAAAAATTCACATTTTAAGTGTATGAACTTACTACTACAGTAGAAGCACTATTGTTGAAATTAATTTGAAAATGCAGTACTCATAAACAAGAAATAACACAAAAGTAAAGTATGTCACGGTTATCTAATTTGAGCCATAAACAAATGTTCCTGTAGCAGTGATGTGGCATTTGACTTGCTAAATTTATGACATTGGAAATCTTCATTGGAATGCAAATGGCCTGGTTGGTATTTTGAATTGTGTTCAGGTAATCAGATGATTGATTAATAGAATAAACAGTGACATTTAAAAACAGATACATAAAATCTGAAATCATTAAAATATTTCTTTAAATAGTTAAGTAAATAATTTTTGTTTGCCTTGTTTTACATTTTAACAGTGAGTTATTACATATATCATTATGTCGTAAATACGTTTAACATTTTATAATTAACAAAACCATTGTTTACTTTCCTATAAACCATCGGTGTATTAGATCCTTTTTGAATGTGAGCAAATGCAGGTAATGTTAAACCTTTCATGAGCTGGCTTATGGCCATACATTTAAACGGAAAGACAAAGAGATATTCTAGGAAAGTCTTGATACGCCAACTTAAAGCACAGAGAAAGACACATCAACAGACAAATCCTCTCAGTCGGTGTCTACCCCCTGCCCTTGCACGAAGTCCTGAGGAAACATAGATTGTAAAGATTCACTGTTAGTAATGTTTTCTGTTCTTTTTGTTCTAGTATTATTGCATTACTCCCCCCCATTTCTGTTTTGCTAGTGGGCATAGAGGGGGGAGAGAATAAAATGGTTTATTGAAATAAAGAGATACTGAAAATTGATATGTTAGGGAAGCCAGAGCATGTGGCCACCGCTTTAAACAGAAATAAAATTGGGATTTTAAACAGGCTTTATCAGCACACATTCAACATTGTCCAGTTGATGTGTGCTGCAGTCCTTGGGTTTAACATCCATTTAATGAGTTGCCAGAATTGTTGCTCAGTGTAAGATGCATAGAGTAAGGCAGTGTATCCCCCTGCCCCCACCTGTTGCTGTGCAATACTAGTCAGATACCTGGGAGATCTCTTCTTCATGTTTCTATTGGTTGCAAACAGACACGTTTGCCAGTTAGGACATGTTGATAAAAGTAAACTATAGGTTTTGATAGAGCACAAAGCCCAATTTAGTAACCTGCTAATTTAAGCTAGTTATACATATTAATACATAAAGAGCAGCAGGATAAAAAGTCCAATACTCCGCTCAATAAGCACTTAGCACTACTACATATGGTGAGTGTTTTGTGTTTTTGAGTGTATGTAATAAAAAGGTATAAAATAAATATTACAGATACATCTCTAGCATTGAAAACAGTATAAAAGTGTCTTAAAAACACATTTTACAATTAGCTGGTGTGTCAGTTTGGTATATACGAGAAAGAATTTCTGGAAAATCACAGAAGCCTGTTTTCCACTTTACTCTTTTTATAATTCATGTCCACTAATATGTGTTTTTTTTTTTAGCACCAAGAGCCAGTGCTTTGACTGATGGGTTGCAATATTTTCTCAGGAGAGTTGCTTTTGTATGCTCGGGTTTAAAGTACAGCAAATGAAAGATTCACCTTGATCATACAGTAGCGAACCATGCTTCCAAGGTTTACATTGCTACTTGAAGTCTTTAAGGTCAGAAAAATGACATTTGAAAAGAATGATGGCAGACAATCTGATAAAAAAAAGAACGAAAGGTTGAGACTGACAGGTTGTAAAGATATCCAAGGAGGGAGAGATGTGATAAAATATCTAAGAATGGTTATATCAGCAGTACTGATATTTATCTTTCATTGTTTCAACATAACTGTCATAAGACTAAAGGTTATCTCAATCTACGTGCAGAAGATTTAGCCATTCGTAGTTTGCGGAAAAACTGAGAAGCGAATTCTGGAGAAAGGTTAGATCCGCTGATAATCCAGCACAAACAGTAAGAGAAGAAAGCTGCTGTGCTTGAAACACAAACAGGCATATACTCTGACACACCTCACAAATCTTTGATGAACCCCTGCTGCTCCTCTCCTTAGTTATCATGAAAGAGCTTGAAAATGTATTCTTTTGTTCTGTTTTATCTCTGTCTTCCACCTTTTAAACCTTTCTTTTTGTTGCTTTCTCTTGACATTGTTCACAATCTGTTGTTGCACCTTTTATCATTTGTCAAAAACAATAGTAGAATAATCTGCATGTTTATCCTTCCTGTGAGTCAAAACTAGATTTGTTTTATGTCTCATTTTGACTAATATAGACTTTGCAAAAGCATCCATGAGCATTTGGAGATTTTTTTGTTTTTTTGTTTTATTAATGGTACTGATCACAATCATCACTGTATTTTGTTGGATATTCATCTGACAGATCAACACAAAGTAGCATAAAATTCTTACATGAAAAAAAAAGGGTCAAATATCCTAATTTTTCTAGAATTAAAATTCTCAAAACTGGCCAGGAATTTAAATTCAGCTCCTTTATTCCGATACCCTTAAATAAAATCCAGCACAGGCAGTTGTCTTCAAGAGTGGTCTAATTATTAAATACATTCCGGCTTGGTGTGATTTAATCTGAATCCAGAATGTGTTTGAAGTTTTTTAGAGAAGCTTCATATATCTAAAACTTAGTAGAATTTTTCAACAGAACTATACTTATTGATTCAACAAATCTGTCCTTTTTGTTGAATAATGGCAAAAAATAACTTATAAAAAAGATTTAAGATGTCCTATTTAATTTTTGCAATTGTAAGACATGAAGGGGACATATCAAACTTGTAAAATACAGTTCCGTATTTGAGTGAGACCAAAGTTTAACTTAAAAAATAACACTGTGCATCACCTTGAGCAATATCACATGGTGAAACATGGTGGTAGTATCAGGCTGTAACAGGGAGAAATGAAAGCATGTTAGAACTGATGGGAAGATGGACGTTCCCTTTTGGTCAGTAGGACAGCTACCCCAAATATACAGACACATATTGAATGGAATAGTTTACATTTAAACATATCTGTTAAATAAAAGTTTCAATCAAAGTCCAGAACAATATTCCATTAAGAATCTGTCGTAAGAATTGAAAATAAAAGTTCACATACCATTCGTGCAATTGGAATGAACTTGAATACATTTCTTAAAGAAGATGCTGCAAAAATTGAAGTTTTTAGATGTCCCAAGCTGATGAAGATGTAAAAATTGCCGCTGTATTTTGAAGAAAAAGTAGTTCTATCATGAGTTGACTCTGGGATAAATATGTACATGTCTCACCTGGGTTTTTTTTTTCTTTTTATTCTTTGAAGTCGTAATGTGACCAAATGTGAAATTGTCCCAGTGGAGTAAATACTCTTCTATGTTACTGTAGCTCACTTTTTCTTCCTTAAAGGATTAGTTAAATATGCTGTATGAATACAATTGCTAAAATTTTTTTTTAGAGATTTCATTTCTCTCTTCTAAAAAACTTAAAAGGGGCTTCTGTTAAGCCATATACTGTAAACGGAATGTTGCATGCAGAGGGCTGAAATACAAAACTCTGCCAGATAGATGACAGGAGTGCATAGGATCTTCTATTACTATCCCAATAACTACTTCAAAACATGTACTTCAAAGAAACTCAGCAGCAACCCACAAAAGTTCAATCAAGCAACTACTTGTGGGAAAGGAACATTTAACAAAGTGTGTCAAAATCATTATGCAAGCTGTGATGATCAAAAGAAATCTGCCTAAATAGTGTATATATTGAGGCAACTAATAACTAATGAATACATGACTGTCAGTATTTAAAGTCAGACATTCAACAAGGCAAAATTTGCAAATAAACAATAACTGAACTACACAGTCTGTGACACAATATATATTTCATATTTGTAAATTCCAGGTTCTCAGTTTTCTTTAAACAAAATAAACAAAGCATTTTTGAAATAACAATAGAGAGAAGCTTCAAACTGTGCCATTGAAGGTTTAAACTAGTAAAATAAACATTTAAAGAGCAACTCACCCCCAAAAGAACTTGTTTTGCTGATATACTTCGTAAATAAGTCTCTAATAGTGTTGTCTACATATCTGGTCAATATTCTTTTGTATTTCAATGCATTTTAGTAAAAATATTAATTTTCTACCAAAATCCATCAGTTTGGCACCTCTTCAGGTTAAATCTTTACACTACACTTGAATTTGGATCAGGCATTGCTACTGGCTCAGCCTGTCTTGCTGATGTCAACTATCCTGCCGCTGTGGAGATTAAAACAAACCCAATCTCGGCAAGTAAGGAAGTGGAGTAAGACTCAGATTGGAGTGAGATGCTGTTTAAAAGAGCAACTCAGACATAAAAGCCTACTCCGACCTTCATAAACCAGTTTAACTATTTCAAACTTTCAAGCAATATTTTTTATTAATGAAGCAGCAAATGGTTTGTTAATGTCCAGATCAGTTTAATCAAGGAGCTGTTGTTTTGATTAGAGTAAAATTTTGCAGCAATCATATGTCATATGTTATTTAATATTTTTGAGAAACAGCATTTTGAGTTAAAATGAACAGTATTAAAGGTTTTAAATATATTACTCTGTGAATAATATATCTATTTAATATTTGAGTTTTACTTCTTTACTCACATTCACGCGAATGTATTAGTATTAGAACATATTTTTCTCCTTTATAACAGTGTTCTCTCTTTTAACGCAGGATCGCGTCTACTGGACAGACTTGGAGGATGAAGCCATTTACAGTGCAAACAGGCTGACGGGGCACGATGTAGCAAAAGTAGCAGAGGATCTTAACAACCCGCTGGACCTCGTTGTGTTTCATGAACAGAGGCAGCCTAAAGGTAAACCAAAGAGAAAGAATCCAAATATACCAAATACCATTTTTTTTTTTTTTGGTACTATATTTTAAAAGTAAGAATTCACCCAGTGAGACACATTGAAAATGTGAGGCTGATTTTATTGTAGCTTGTTGAGTATTATCTCTGTATTTGTCAGCCTAACAAGCCTGTGTTGGTCACACACCAAAATATTGTTTGATCTCTCTTTTTTTTTTTTAAGAATATCAAATAATGTGCTAATATTTCACATTACTAAAGTGTTTTTTGTGTGCATGCGTTTGTAAAGCTGTGTGTTTGCCAACCATTTGTTGGTGAGTCTTTTCATCATTTGTTTATTCTCCTCATTAAACCCTCATAGCAGCATGTTTGCCAATTGGGAACTAATTGCATTTTTTCATTAATAAATCAAACGATTTTTCAGAGTTGAACATGGTAGATTTCCAAATTGCAACAAAAACAAGATATAAAACAGAACTAACCAAGGCTGAATGAAGTTAGGCTAAACTAACTCTTATTCCATATGTATATATTGTACCTGAACTGTCAATAACCGCTGCTTCAGTTATGCTGTTTCTAATACGATTCTCACTCGTGAATGGTATTTCCCTGAAGGTCTCTCTGTAATTTACTTAAATGTGGCTGGATTTCAAAGAACATAATTGTCAAAGGATATGAAGTTTTCCAATTTAATTCTAGCGAGTTTTATTTACCAGAAACATCTGAGAATTTTGATCTGAGAAGGGGGGAAAAATTAAAGAAAACATGAAGCACATACCCTTGTTAATAATTTTCTTCCTTTATTTTAACAGACATCGCACCAAAAGTCATCTCGGTGTACTGTCAAATTTAAACTGCACTTCTATAAAATGCAGTTTAATCCAGTCATTCTAATTCAGCATATTCTGCTTTATTTAAGCCAAATTACTCTTCTGTCACTGAAAGGATTAATGAAGACCTTTTGATATCTGCTTTGGGTTTTTTTTTAATTTGTTTTCTTTTTGTTTTTCTTATTCCATGTCACTAGGTTAGATTTACTTTTAAGTAGAAAAATAAATTTTTACTTATATGGAAGGCACTATGAGAAGATGCAATATCGACCATATTACTGGTGTCCCTGGTAACTATGTATAAAAGCGTCAAAAGCACTTCTGTTTTAATGATGGAAGCATAATCTGAAAATTAAACTATGTACTTCAAAAATGTTGTTTTACTTCTCTATCTATGCACCGCAGTGGGTGCTATTAGTTCTTAATGTTGTGATTTGTATGCCCTTCTAAAAGCATTTTACGTATCATTACTGGGGGGGGGACAATATTTCTTGTGAGTGTCCACTTCTGTCAGCACACATACAGTAAAATTAGCATAAATCTGCTCCTTACTTATTAAAACTTGTACAGTGAGTAACACATACCCTGATTATTCCTAAGATGTCCTGATTTTTTTAGGCAAGAAAACACATTAAAAGGTTGAAGAAACCGGGACCTGACCTACTTCAGGTGCTTTACCACAGGACGAGCAGATTAAAAAAAGAAATTCCCTGAGTCTGCATTGAGAGCCAAGATAGTTAATTTAAATATTTTATGTATGTGTAGAATACTTTAAGAGTTTTTGCACATTTACTTGCACATGAGCAATTTCACAGTGCCTTGTAAAATTTATGAATATTTGAACTTTTTTACATTTTGTTACTTTACTGCCAAAAACTGTAGTTTATTTATTGATATGTTATATGATTACCACAAAGTACATCGTATTCAGCCCCTGGTACTCTGGTAGCCCAAAAATAAAATCCAATGCATGCAATTACGTACAAACGCATCATACATACCAACGGACGCACAAGACAGGTCAGGGATCAAGTTATGAAGACGTTTGAAGAAGGGTTAGATTATTAAGCTGTTTCCCATGCTTTTAACTAGGCATAAAGTAGCAGGAGAGCTAAGCAGACATGGATATGAATTCAAACTACATAACTATTATTTCTATAGTGCTATTGAAATGAAAATCCTAAATAAAGACAGGAGAGAAAACAAACAGGAAATCTAACACTGCACATCACTCTGAAAAAACCTGATGGTGTCAGCATCATGCTGTGGGAATCCTTTTCCTCAGGAGTGTGTGAGAGGACAGTTTAAAGCTACGAAATGTAGCACATTAATTGTAGCATACACTGACTGTAAGAATACTTAATTTTGAGATGGAGGTTCACCTTCTAGCTGCACAGAAATCGAAAATTACAACCAGAGCTTCAGTGGAATGGTTAAGATCATTAAAAAAGCCCACTGGAAGTACACACAAAACTGGATTGAGAATCTGTGGCAAGGCTGGCACATAACTATTCACAAATGCTCTACATCCAAGCTTGGGCTCTTTTGCAGAGAATAGGTAACAAATTACATACTCTAGATGCACAAGGCTTACAGGGCCATGCATCAAAAATTGGGGCTTTCAGACCACAAGCTTTGTCAGCGCTCACAAAGCGACTAGTTCAACACATATACACAGAAGATACATTTTTAAGATGAAGCTTGCAAAGCTCGTAGGCGGGCCTTTCTCCGCTGGATGTTTTAAACACTAGCGGATCGTGGTTGGCTAGGAAGCGGGGACGTCGGAAAATCGTCACTACAGTGAGACATTCTGATTGGTTGCTGTGCTGCGTCAAGAGCGTTAGGACCATCAAAAGTTCAACTAGCTGAAGTTATGCATTGCTAGCGTTATGTGATTTGAAGCCTGACACGCATGAAAAGCTTGAAAAGTTGACGGCGCCAAAGCTCACAAAGCGCCGCAGAGACCACGACGCTCCTCCAACGGCCTCAACCGTAGACTTAAGTTGTAATCTTGTTGCTGCTGACGCGTTGGAAAGTATCGACTCAAGACGGAAATATAAATGTTCTTTGATTTTCCTTTGAAAATAAAACAATAATTTTCCTTCAACTTCATAATAATTTTATATTTTGCTATATTATATTAAATGGTAATAATCTTTGGGATCCTTCATTTTCTTGTTTTAACTTCTGAAAACATGAAAAGGTTCGAGCAATAGTAATAGTGTTGTTGCTGATTGACTGATGTGTACCAAAATATCGAAAATGTCTAGGCATATGCTAAACTAGTTATGAACCTTTTGCTTTAAATGTATTTATACTCTTAAGGTGTATGCTCTTCGGCTTGTCCTGTGTTTTTTATTTCACATGTTTTGTTCAAGAATACACATCCCTGCATTCTTGGTGCTCATCCTGGCAAACATTGAAACTTTTACATGTTTAGATATATCGAAACTCTTGGGATATAACACTGATGTCAGAGTTTCTGCACACTCAAGCAGAATAACTTTTTATATGTGTTGTAACAACTACTAAACAATCTTTATTCATCATGACTTTTAATTATTTCATTTGTTCCTCTCTCTTGTCCCAAAAGCCCCTGACACCTGCAATATGGGCAGTCTACCGAACGGTGGCTGTGAGTATCTCTGTTTAAAGGCTCCTCAGATCACAGACCACTCTCCAAAGTACACTTGCGCCTGTCCTGATGGTATGGAGCTCGGACCAGACATGAGGCGCTGTGCCGTAGGTATGTCACCTCAAACTGATAAATTGCACTATCCAGAGGCCCTCCTAAAGGAAGATACTCTGTAAGAAAATTTTAGAGTTAAAATGGCTTTTGTTTATTTTAAGGGTTTTATATTTGGAATGGTAACAGGAAATACTTCTTAAGCTGTTACAGAGTGAAGGACACAGCAGACAGTTGCATATTAAAGGTTTTGGGTTCTCTTACATAACTAAATCCTAATAACTTTTTCCAGACCCTGTTTGCAATAAAATGGGCTCCAATCAGTGTAATATATGCAAGTAATTGCATTGATTGTGATGAATTTACACGATCACTGTAAATGGATCAGGGATTCTTCCTGTGTGTCACCAACACGCCCCCATTGTTTCGCTGACCCTATTTCACAGCTCGGTTCGTCCACTGACTCGATAGAGCCGCATCATTTGTAGGGTTGTTATCCCTAATGGAGCCGCTCTGTTTTCACATCACATTTTAGCGGGTGAGGCAGAGGGAGCTGACTCATGGAAAAGGTAGAAAGAGATGATTATGATGTATGTGGGCCATCACTCAGAGATGCTCTGGGAGGAATTGAAGGGAAGCACTGAACACACGCTCGCAGGGCACTTCAGATTTCTTTTTGAAATTCGAGAATTGCTGCTGAGGGCTCACTTATTATACAATGGAATTTAATTTTCAACACTTCCCTCTTGCTTGTTGCTATGTGTGTCCTGTTCAAAAGAGTAAACACAATACAAAATACAAACAGGGTGTATCAGCTGAGATAAAATAATTATATTGCAACGTTGGTTTTCTTACCATGTTTTTTGTTCAATTTGTAAATTACTGTTTTTGCAATTGATTTCTAAATCTCTAAATCCAGTTAATATAAAGAACCTCCTTCTCTGGAGGGTTGATATTGTTTAAATTAGGGGGTCTAAGTAACTAAACTATACATGTTGTCTGTAGCCAACAAATACATCCCTACTTTTCTAACTTTTCCACAAAACTCAAAACATACATGCGGAAAAATATCTGAAAAAAGCAGAAAAGGGCAATGGCTTATATCGCAAAACTCATCCTTCACTCTATGTAAGATTTGTTTCATTGTTCATTCATTTAAAAAAACACAATAAGCAACAGTCGGTGAGGGAAATTTGATTCTCTAACGGACTGCAGACTTTTCTTCCTTCATTATAATACACTGCCTTGCCTCCCGAAAACAGTTGACACCCGTATTTAACCAAGCAAATAGGTATGGCTCTCCTGTTGGATAATTAACTGATAAAACTAATGCAATGAGTAGCTTCTTATTTCTTAAACAACTCTGTTGAAAGACACATCCCGTGATAATGGAAAATAGATTAGTCTATATACGAAGGTTTAATTCAATGGCATACATCCAGCAGAGAAAACATCTAAGAAGTACATTATAGAAACAACTAAAAACTGGGTAAAGAAGGGTCCAGAACATTATTAAAAACTATAGGGAAAGTGCGTAACTATCATCTTTGAGGAAAAAAATGTAGGGAAAATTTATCACGATTGGCGATCACTGAAACGTTTGTTGAAGAAAAACAACAGAAAAAATAAGGCTATGTTTAATAATGAAAGAAAGCATTTCTACTGGAGCAAAGGGAACTCCAGGGATTGGGATTAAACAGCTATTTTGTCATAAGAAAACCATTAATCATTGAGGGAGCAGAATGACGGACTCGGGAGCAATGGAAGTGGGTCATGCTGTCTTCTGCGTCCCTATTATTTACCCAGAGAGATGGGAAAAATCTGTGACCTTTGCTTTGATGGTAAATGTTTTGGGGGGTTTTGGCCAGACTATGTATATTTCTTTGTATCACATATGGAAAACACGACAAAATAGATTACTTAATTAATCAAAACCAGGAAAAACAAATATATGGTTGAGCAGTCATTTCCAACTGTAGAAACACCAATATTACAATGCCTTTAAACAAATTTGGAAACCTCAAATTATGATGTAATGGCTTTAGAGTCTGATGATAGTTAAAGTGACAGTGTGTAGTTTTTGCAGTACATCTTTGAAAATAGCCATTAAAATATTATGTAATAATAATTATGTAAAGCACATTAATTGCAAAATATTGGCGATATTGTAAAATATTACTTTAAAAATCAGTTTTAAAATACATAGGCGTGGGTCCTCTTTTCAGTGGTAAGCCATATTGAGTGACGTCTTTACTTCTACAAGAGCCTGGATGGACATGCGCACGGAACGCGCCCGCTATTAAAACATTGATTTCCTCTCAAAATGTAAAAATTTTTCGCCATAAATACATTTTCCCTCTTTTCTAGTTCCAAGAGATGAAAGAGAGACTGATGTGCTTGTCATGTTGTTAAAAATGGATAATTCACAGGGAATTGAACGTTTGAAAACAGCTCTAGTTGGACCTTCACTGTTGAGTTTCTTACTCGAAGACACAGATACCGCATGCTTTTGATAATTTAGGTATGCACTGCCCCCTGCTGTCCGAAAATTACACACTGTGCCTTTAAGATTTGGTTAAACTGGGGCAAACATGTGGATGTTTTCTAAAGCAACTCCTCCGACAAGCTTCTTCTTTTTGTGACATTGTGGAAAACAAGAAAAACCAAAACTTTCAAAATATCAAAAAGAGAATTGTGGGCCTCCTTGCATTTGGTTCATCCTTGGCTAAAATTGTGTACAAAATTTGTTTATCATCTTCAGACCAAAATCAAAAGACCTTGTGAAGGTGATTGGTGAAGTTGATTTAAGTATCATTACCCACGCCAAAACAAGCCACTAAGTAAAAAAAATATATAACTCAAAAAATGATTTAAAACAACACATTAAAACATGTAAATACATTCAGGAAATGTCTGCTTTTTGGAGGAATACATTTGACCATGCTGATGTTTCGTTGCATACTTGCAAGCCAGAGAAACTCATTGTGAGCTGTGAAATACAGGGGTGGCAGTAACATGTTCTTGGCATGCTATAGTGCAGGAGGGACTAGTGCAAATCACAAATTAGATCCATTGTGAAGAAAGAAGATTTTAACGATATGATGAAGCTATGTTTGATGATATCAGCAGGAAGTAAAAGATTGACAAATGCCTTCTAGTTAGACAGTGACCCTAAGAAAACCGTTAAATTAGATGCAACATGTTGAGAAGCCATCACAGGGCATTGATCTCATTCGCATAGAAAATTTGATGTCAAGCCTGCTTCAGCTCCACCAATTCTATCTGGTGTAGCGGGCAGATATTCCGTCAAACTTTTGTGAAAATTTTGTAAAGTCGTTTTAAAATGTAAAATTATATATTTCAAGAATATATATAAAGCACAACATAAAATCCAATTGTACTGGCATTTAGAAAATATAATTATTTTTGGATACCCTAACTGACCTGTGTCTTAATTTAACACAAGGAAAATAAAGGTTCTGTGCCGTTTTTAAAGTTTATGTAAAGATTTGGTTTCATTTGTTACCCTTTAAGCAAATATGTTAGATGACATGAATTACTCTACCTGATTAGGCAGAATCTTACTGTGTGAAGGTAAAAACACAAAGCCTCCTCTTTCAT
Organism: Apricaphanius iberus; assembly: GCA_028564705.1. NCBI lineage: Eukaryota > Metazoa > Chordata > Actinopteri > Cyprinodontiformes > Aphaniidae > Apricaphanius > Apricaphanius iberus. The sequence goes on along the minus strand of JAPXFQ010000489.1, from coordinate 70,873 downwards.
CTGTTTATAGTTTTTTTGTTTGTTTGTTTGTTTTGTTTTTTAACACATTATGAATATTACAAAAGCAAATTATTGTATTTTTATTTAGCTAAAAAGAAATGTATTAGTTACTTTAGTCTAACTTAAGGGGAAAAAAATGTCAGAAGAATATGAATATGATGCCATTCTGCTCACCTTCCTATTCAGTTTACATAAAAATTACCTCAGAATAATTGATTTTTGTTCATATGTTCCTTTAATATGCTTTCAGGGAGTGAGATTCATGTCCTTATTTTTCTCTTGTCTGAGTAAAAATAACTTATCAGCATTGTGTTTTTTTTTTCTTTCTCTCATGTCTAGTTCGAATCAGGACAACCACCACTGCTGTTCCAACCACCACAAGTATCACAACAACAACCACAACTATAACCACAACTACCACCCCTGCAACCAGCACTCCCACCACAACTCCCACCACAGTAAGAACTACCACCTCTCCTACTACCCTACCAAGGACCACAGGCAGGCACCATACGACATTGACACCTCCTCAGACCTCCAGAAGCAGCAGGAGTACAGTGCCACCTGTGACACAAGCCGCCACAAGCACAGAAACAACCAGGCTGAGCAGCAGCAGCAGTCAGGCGTCCACACAAACACTCTTACCGGGACCAGTGGCCCCAGACAGCATTCAAAGAGAGACCAATGCTAACCTCTCCCACAGAGGTATGTATAATGGTGAGCAGGGCTGTGTTTGAAGTGAAAAAACAGTGTGAAGCCACACCATCTTTACCACCTTCATTTACACCAGCAGGAAGCTAAAAGCCAATATTTCCATCAGCTGCCTTCTCTTCTCTAGTATTCCCTCTCCTTCTGTCAGTCCACTGTGTGACCTCTTCTTGTCCTCTTTTTCTCACTCATTGACAGCAAAACCCTCCCCAGTAAATCTGTCAGCCTTCTTATTCCTAGTCCCTCGTCACTAGTCCCTAACAGAGGTGTCAGAGCAAACAAAAGATAGTTCACTGAATTTTCTCAAACCACTGGACATCACTCTTCCACACTCTGTGACAGTCAATTCCTCCCTATCTCTGCCCCTCACTCTTAATTTTTCTGCTTCTATCTGTAACTTCTGAAACCTGGCCACATTGTTCATTCCATACAAACATTAGTCAGGCTTAACTACAATGACAGAAAAGAAACTAAAACAGAATTGTTAAGTGTTTACAAAGTATTCATGTGATTTCATTTGAGATACAGTCTTAGGACATATTAGCACTGTTTGGTCGGTACATTTTTCTCAAAGACGAAGAAAACTAGTTTCTTTTTTTTTTTTATAAACCCATAATAATGGACTATATATATATATATATATATTTTATTTTTTTTTAACTGCGCAATTTTTTGTTTACAGCAACACTTCCAAAAGAGTTCAATCTGATTATTGAAATAACTTTATAAAAGAGCAACGTCAAGTTTAACTTTCTTTTAATTATTAAGAGTTAAATTTGGTTTCCAAGAGAATTTTTACTTCTCCACATGATGTCCCAGAACTAAATCAAAAAAATGTCCTTTTACTTTATAAACCTCTCTAACAGTTCAGGGGTGTCAAACTAAAGTTTTTGAGTGCAAGTGTCCTCCAATCTGTACATGTTACATCAAATACATTAGAATTAAATTTATGAATGACTGTATTATAGTCACTATCAACACTGGAATGGGTTTTATGATTTCAAACTGGTTGTCTGTTTTGAAAATTCTGGCATCCACATGGGGCTGTTTCCAGAAATGTTTTAATGCACTCAGAAACACATGTACCATGGTTCAATTTTAATTCTAATCACTGTTTAAATAATTACATTAGGATGTTTTAAGCTTTAAAGGCATTCACACAAAAATTTGTTTTGCTTTTGGAATGTTTTGTAAGAAAATTTAACCTCTGCCAGACTGGATGTGATGGCCTGTCAGGTCGATCTGTAAACTACAGATTTTAAAAGATTACAACCACACATATATTTGCGTAACATATGTATTATTATATATATATATAATCACGATTACGTAAATATGTATTATTTGTTTATTTTTATTTTTTTCTCATATTGCTGGAATCTTAATGAGTCAAGTTCAAATATCAAATGTTCTTACATCCTTAACATGATGTTTTTTTATTCTTCATTTAGTTATAAAAATATTTGTCATAAGTATTATAGACGTTGGGGACACAGAAGGAGGCAATAGTCATCTGGTTAATAATAATTTGGAATAATTATACCAATAACCTAACACTGGGATACTTATTAATGAAGCTTTAATTGTCAGTGACAAAATGAGCAAAACCAGGCAACAGATTCTACATCTATATATGAAGCATTATTGAGTATACCATACAATCAGTCTTTATTAAAGGACAAGTTCCTTTACCGACACCAATAGGCCAGGCGGCCAATAACGAGCAACAGTGATTATTGTTCACAACGTAACATGATCAGTGTCAGCAGAAAACACATACATATATGTATCTACTGTATATGCTACACCTGCTTGACCCAGGAATTAAGAAATTGGAATGTTCCTAATTTTGATGAATTCTTCAGTCCATGATCAGACGATGAAGGAGGGGAAGAAAACGGCGTGTTGAGTCCTGGGGCAGATCAAACCGTCTACCTCGATGTGCGCAAAAGAGGACGGACTTTAGAGAGCTGCTTAACATGCTCCTTGGACGTGAACACCCAGTCACAGATAGCTTTGCAGCTTGGAGCTGGATGGTGCGCACAGAAAACCAGGGGACGTTTCAGGGTGATTCCTTTCGGACCAGCTGGGTAGAATCAAAAGGGAGGAGGAAATTGGCTCGCTAGCAGATATTTGAGTTTTCCCTCCTTTTTCAGCCAAGCTGCTAAATGGAAAAGAACTTGCAGCGCGATTTAGAGGCTTTTTATTACCTCTGGCGGCGTCATCACTTGCCAAAGATCAATGGGAATCTGCTCGTGTCCACAAAATGGCCACTGACCTGGCGCAAGGCATGCAGGGAGACTGATTCCATTCAGTATATTGTGAGCAAACCCAATATAGAACTACATTATAGAAAAGAAAACTAATAACAGTTAGTTTGCTGAGCAACTATTTGCTTTCACAGAGTATTAACTGAGTTACTCACTTGGTTACTTTTTGGAAAAAGTAATTTGTAACTATAACTAATTACTTTTTTATGTAAGATGTGTGTACTTGACCGAGTCATCTGAACCAAGAAATTCAAATACAAGATGTGTACTGCCACACCTCTAGTATGTACTTTAAACCTATCATAAAATTATATTAAATGATCAATGGAGCATTTTTGTTCCTTTTACTTCCAATTTTTACTATGCAATATTCTCTTTATATGCTTGGTAGTAGAATGTTAGTCAAGGTTGCTGGCAATTGTTTGCCAACTGCAATTTGGCTACTAGATGTCCCATAAGACAATCCAAGATGAGGAAAATAATAACGTTGCTTAATGGCAAATACAAAAAGGCAGTCCTTTCACAAAAAACATAACATATTTACATCATATTGAACTCACTTGAATATCATATACTGAGTCTAATGCTCTCTTTCTTATGAGTAGCTTTTACTTATGGTTTAGGTTGAAAAGGGGTTCACTTTTAGTAACCTGCCAAGGTCATTTTTTCTCTGATTCAAATGCACAACTGAATGTGACTTTTGCACACTTTCAGCTGCGGCCAAGGAGAAACAGATTTTGGCTATGACTTAAAACAGGTTAAGCATTTGGGAAAAGCACAATAAAAATAAGGTCATGAGCACTTTTAGTGCAATAAAAGGTGCCTGTGGACTTCAGCCAAATGACGAAGCAGAAAGGGTACAATGACATCAATGGAATTTAGTAAAGTCTGGCCTCTGTATTATATGAACTCTTGAACACCTGATTTTACTGTTATGTTTTTTTATTGACTTTTGATGTTACAGGTTAGCAAAACAGTATAGATCTATACGTTCTGAACTCAGTTTTTGACTCTACTGAAAACATAGATTAGACTTATTTGATAGCAACTAATTAAAAAGAAATGGGGAGTTGAGCTTTAAAGCAACCACAGATATTTTTAAACACTGGAAGGTGGGATTAGAGCACAGTGACAGAGTTACTGAGATAAGAATTGATAGGATGAAAACAAAGTAAGTGTGGAAGTGATTTTCCAGGAACTTGAAAGTAAGCCAGCTGCATCACTTTTGGGGCCTTGGTATTTCCATTGCCCCAAAGATGCAAGACGGTGTTTGTCTCTAAGTCTCTGAAGCTGTCAGCTTACTTGTTTCACCACAATTGCTAATCACAAGAGACACACATTAAAAAAAATGGGTCATGAACAAGATGCGTCTGCAAACCCACGAGCCGTGAGTTCAAATTTTCAATTCAGTGAGCACTGTCAAGTTTGCCAGCATCAGCTGTTTTACATGTGCTGCACTGGGGGAAACACCATCAGGTGTGGAGCAGGCAGTAGTTTAGGAAAAAGGAATCTAGCAAATAAAAGCTGGTGACTAAAATCTACAACATTTTGGATTACAGAACTTTTTTCTTTTGTCTTCCAATGAGTAATTATTTAGGCAGCTTTGTTTTAACGGATGATAGGTTTAATTTGCTGTATTCAGTCCTGTCCTGAAATTGAATATTAATGATCTCTTTCCATACATAGAAATTTTACTAGGAAATATTTTAGTATTTTACAGTTTGTTTTTTTATTGAAAAGAAAGCTTTCCAGAAATTATAGCCTTAATTAGAGTGAAGCATTTCTTACCATCTCTTTCTCCCTTTTACTCTCTAGAATCCCCCTCCCTTTATAATGGCTTCTTCAGTAAGATTCTATTAATCCGCCTTGAGAGTTTTAGAGACCCATTGAATGTCAGTCATACTTTGAGAAGAGCCTAAATCAAATTCGCTGACTCTGGACTTGCTGGCTTTGGTGTGCCATCTAGAGTGATGTGTGCATGTGTATAATTTTTTTTTCTCTCTCTCTCTAAATGATTGTATTTAGAAAATACAATGTGTCTTTCAACCATCACCTGCCATCTGTACCTTCAGAACTTCAGACTCTTTCTAGAAGAAGTCGATCAGTATGCAGAGCAAACACTGTGTTCTGCTCTTCTAATCTTCCTCACTTGACTTTACTCTGGCCATCTGATCACACTTGGGCAAACCGTGAGCTTGCTGCTAATAGACAGTTTGAAAGGAGGCTTGTACCAAAGCTCAGTACCAACTGTTGGGGTAAGAACTAAAAGTAAGTAGGGATTCAAAAGCTTTCTTAGAATTAGGCATGGGCTTACTACCAGTATCGAGGTATGCCAAAGTTTTAAAAAGTTATTGTTTCAAAAGTGTTTTTACACCATACTGTTCCTACATGGTAAAGTTACCAGAATTTTCTTGACTGTCAAAAGCGAGGCTTTTCTTCCTCTGATGTAAATTCCAACCTAGTTTTACTGCAAAAAAATTGTGATTGACGGGTTCTAACTTTGAATGTTTATTCAGTGCGAATTATTAACAGCCTTATTTGTGAGATAATTATTATGGTTTCATCCATGGTTTCAGTAATAGATAGCTGGAATTCCTGAAAACCCACAATATCCCATGCAATCTGAAGGTGTCAGGGAAAAAATCTGGAATTCAATTTTCAGTTGGCAATAAGGCATGATTTCGTACCTATCTTATTCCAGGTCTACTCAGCACATTTCTCCTTTGACTTAACATGTAAACCTGACACCCACAACGCTTCAAACGCTTTCGGTATGAACACACCGTTAGAGACACTGCTTTCTGTGTTGTTTTTTATTGTAAAGCACTTTGTGATTTTTATCTTGAAAGGTGCTATGTAAATAAAGTTTTACTTACTTACTTACCTACTTACTTACTTACTTACTTACTTACTTACTTACTTACTTACTGTAACTACCTTAATGCAGTGAAACTGTTTATCAAACTGAGAATTTTATTCTGGTCCATTAATCTGTAGAATACATTAAAATTGTTTTCCTATCATATCCTGAAAGGTAATACAGCAACTGAATTACCTGAGACACTTACTCTATGCTGAAGGTCATCTGCAACTTTTCAACATGGCATGAGTTTTGTGTGAATTAGTTGTTGCTAGGGATGCACCGACATTGGTATCAGTTACAGTTAACCAATGCCATGAACCGATACCTAAAATGTAGAAACTCTGCAGTCATTTCACAGAAAATTTATATTCTTCACTTGAAATTTTAATTTTGTGGTCATTGTTAATGATATATATATTTGTATCTAATTTACCATCATTTGTTGTAATAATCAGAGAAGAAAATAAAACCTGTCTTCCAATTCATTTATTTATTTATTTTTTGGTCGAAGGTAGAAGGTCATAGATATTAGCAAGTACTCAAATCCAAGTATCTGTATTGTATCTGTTTGAAAAATAGTGGCATCATTGCAACTCTATTTGTTGGCATATATATTTTGGAGCTAAGTTTATATACTCTTTGATCCATTGTTTTCTCATATTGGTTTTAACTCTTTTTGTACTAGAAAAAAAACGCATTGCATTTTTATTACATCCTGGTGTGATTCATCCACAGTTCATTTACATGTGCTGTTTAAAAAAAAATTGGTCTGCAGATGGGCTGCCATCTTTTTATTATGCAAATATTCTTTTCTAGCAGGATGCCCTTCTGTCCAAACAAACTTCTAATTCTTCTTTAAGGTTTGGGATGTAATGATACACAAAATTTTTGCTGATTTTGTTTTTATTATATCTTATCTTCTTGTTCATAACAGCTGGAAGTGATCACTACCTCATAGGTAACAACATTACAGTTGCTGTTTTGGGAATAGTCATTCCGATTGGTGAGTACACGCCACCTTTCCTTTTTCTCTGCTTGCCTGCTTATCCCTCCTTGGTCCTGCAACTCTGCTTGTGTCAAAAGTTCTGCAAAATTTCTGTGCATGTGGCATTTTGTGTTTCTGGCTGCATGTGCTTGACCCTGTTTGCATATGCATGTGTGGCAAAAATAGTTCTCCTAAAATATATCAAACATATACAGAAATACGGGACATTTGCATCTTTTACACACATATTAACATCTACAGTGACTTCTGAATATTAAAATATAGTTTAACATCGGCCAAAATGAGCTGTAATGTTATTCAACAGCAGGCTTCCACCTAAGGATATTCCTTGTAATTTGCTAATGTCATCAGTCAGTGAGATAGAACATTATGCCGATTATTAATGAGAAATGGAGAAGCAATTTATGTTTTGTCATGATACTAGTCCAGCTGTTACAACATTAGATTCATGTTTCCCTGTGATGATATTGTTTCCAAGGCTCTATATCAACCAAGGGTTCTGACAAATTTAAAACAGTTCCTTTAATCTGTTTAAAAGTGGTAAAAATTACTTGACTTTCATAATCATAAGCAGAATGAATATTTAAAATACTTTAACATCTTAAATTAAAATTTATTTTGGAACGCACAGAATTTATTCAGTGTGTGCACATGCACCACGCTGGGACAGCTGTGTGAAAAAAAAAGCCTTAAGGACCTTTTGATGCTGTTATAACCTGAAATTTTCTGCAGTAACTGCTAAAAAATTCCTTTACATCGCCTACATCCTCTCCATTGTTCGAGTTTTTAGACATTGGACATAAAACCATTTCCTGACTTGTGAAGATCGACACAGATCATAGTCCAATGACTTTATCAAGGATGATTTTGTTGAAAGCAGTTAGTTCTTGACATGGGTTTTGTTTCCAGCTAATAATTGCACTCTAATTTGATATGACACTTAAATATATTATTTTGTGTTAAATTAATTATATCAGCTATATGTTTTCTTTTATGTTAAGGCTTTTTACACATCTTCATGTAGAGGGTGCAATATACCCGGAAACCACCATTTGACCAGACATTACATTATTTTGTACATAAAAAAAAATAAGCTGGCTCAATTAAGTTATTCTATTATTTTAGCCCTTATTAAAATTAAAATCATCCATCCATCCATCCATCTTCTTAACCGCTTATCCAATTCAGGGTCACGGGGCAGCTGGAGCCTATCCCAGCAATTATCAGGCGTTAGGCAGGGTACACTCTGAACAGGACGCCAGTCTGTTGCAGGGCCAAAATTAAAATCATATTTTCTGGAAATATTTTCTAATTTCATGCTGAAAACTTAATGAGTATAGAGCTGAATGGGCAAATAATGATCTTTTAGTCCCAGAACATGCTGCAAATTGACATGTCTTTCATTTTTAAGTTTGAATAGTCATGGAGCACCAAGATTTCTATATGCACTTCTTTTTTTATCATCAACAGTGGAGATGTTAGCTCATTAAAAAAAATAACCTCTCAGAGACTCTTAACCCTTTCAGCCTCATCCTTTATTCTGTCCTGCTAGTTGTTGCGGCAACAAATCCCTCAATATAAATTTTTGGCATCTTTCAAACATGAATTATTGTTGGAAGTCCACAATGGCTGGGATTTTTCCACTCTTCTCCAGTAATGCACCACCCACTGTTCCATAAGAAGGAAGCGTACTAGCCCTGATTAACAGTATTTAGCAGAAGTCAGGCTTTTTTTCTTCTTTTTTTTTTTTACCAAATAGGCATTTAGGCAAGAACAAAGATGGAATTATTCAAACTGGGATCGTTTTTTGTGTTTCTTACTACAAAAGTGCAATTAGATTGGGTTCCATAGGGATGAAAGCACATCTAACAGCGTGAGCACACATATTATCATGTGCAAATATTGCTATTTTTCTCACACTGATTCATCTGTTAATTTCTCATATATACTCTGTCCACACACACATTGGTTCTGCAGGGCAGTTGGGCATTAATGCCAATATGATAGTGAGTGAAGAGACAACGCTTATCTCAAATCCTCCAAAGCCCCCTCTCCCCTTTTTCTCTTCCCCTCTCCTTTCTCCTCTAATAACCCCGTCCAAAAAAACACCACAGCCAGACCGACTGCATATACTCTTTCATTTTGCTGTTGAGACGAGCACCAAATTATAAATCATATCCCAAATGGAGCACCGGGATAATGTGCTGAAGACAGTTAAGCAACCTTTCTGCTCTTTTATTCAGAAAAATTCCAAAAAAACAACAACAGCTAAATCAGTTGCCTCTGGCCCTGAATGCTACACGCTTTTTTATCACAACCTTTATGTTTGCCTCTTTTGATGTGTATGTGTACTCTAAAGATGGGGTTTAATAGTATATATGTGATTATTAATGGAGGCAGTCATTGAGGTCAATTAGGACTGGGCGATATGGATATACATAAATAAAGTCGTTTTTGAATGTCAAATTTGATTTCAAATCTTTCTTTTTTTCCTCTTTCTGTTCTTAAAAATAAATTACACATGACAGAAAATATTTTTTTAAACTTGCTTTTTTTTCAATCATTCTTGGAATAGTCCTGAATTCAAAGTCCAAATAAATACACGCTGTAAAACATGCATGTAAAAGAAGATAGAATGCCTTTGCCGGGCTTAAATTATATTGAATTATGGTAACTTCAAGAGGTGCACTGCTGATTTTTTTTCCTTTCAGTTTTCCTACATTTCAGTCCTCATTAATAGAAAATTCGATAAAATCATATTATCGATATATTGCCCAGCCCTAAGGTAAATTGTGCATGTTGATTATTTGTGCATATGTATTTGATTATTCTGGGAGATGAGGAGGAGCACACAGACTGATTCCAGAGCTTATTTCTTTATCATTTACCTTTAAAGTTCTCCTGATCCTTGCTCGTAAAGTTGTTTCCAGTGTTTTCTTTTGCCATTTGCTTTGTTTCACTCATTTTCTGGTTTTGCAACCTATCAGAAACATGTATTTTGTTTGTTAGTCAGTTTATCATTAATCACACATAAAAGATGTATAAAAACAAAAACTCACCACTATTTTCTTACACATTGTCTGAGGCCAAATATTTTACACCTCTTCAACTTTTGCACATTTTGGACGGTACAACCACAAATGCAGTGCATTTTGTTTGGGTTTTATTTATTAGAAGCAAAGAAGTGCATAATGGTGAAGTGAACGAAACTCTTTAACTCGAAATTCAAAAAGTGGGGCATGCATTTGTATTCAGTCCCCTTTAATCCGATACCAATAGATAAAATCCAGAGGAACAAATTCAGATGTCACTTATTTTTTTATTCAATTTCAATTCAATTCACTTTTATTTATATAGCGCTAATTCACAACAAATGTAATCTCAAGGCACTTTACAACAAAAGTCATTAAAGTGACTCCATCTTTGTGAAATGTAAACTCTGTAATAACACAACTGCAGTTACAGTTGCGGAGAAGCTTTAAGTAGAGTGCTAGAGGGAATAAAATAATACTCCAAGCTTTGGGAACTAGAACTATTGATATTGCCATGAAAGTATCTTCCTTTCTTTGTACAACCTGTTGCAAATCAGTCAAGAACTATCCATCAACCTAAATGATGGGCTGGCATCATTAATCAGAGAGGCGCCCAAGATGCCCTCTGGAGGGGCTACAGAAATCCCCTGCTCAGGTTTGACAGTCTGTCAGCAGAACAGCTATTAGTCCTACAGTACACTCCTCAAATCTGACCTTTTTATAGCATAGTGGCTAGAAAACACCCAAAGAAATAAGGATTGCTTGCCAAGGTCATGTAGGGGAAAGAGCAAAGAAGAAGGTGCTTTGGTCAGATCAGACTAAAATTGAACATTGACTTGCAACGTTCATTGTGTGGTAAAAAAACAAAAAAAACAAACTAGCAATACATCTCCACTGTGAAAAATAAAGCAGTGCTTTGTTTCAGCAGCAGTGTAAAAGCTGGTCACATACAAATAAACTCCTGGTGGGTTTACATTTTGGTGACCTTTTCCTTCTAATTCACAAAAAAGGTACAACTCTGTGCCTGTTTGAAACATAAAATGCACTGAGACGAACTGAACTGAAGCTTTTGGTTGTAATATCAAAAAAATGTGATGCAAAAGTTAAATGGGTTTGAATACATTGGCAAGGCACTGCAGTGCTTTACCAGATGTTGCCCATGGTGATTTTCAAACACCAGGAAGCAGAAAATCTTAAATTATCAACTGAACAATAATTAATAGCACATGTTCTATCAAGTCTCCAATGCTTTTTATTTACTTACTGATATAGATAGTTATGTTTTTATTATGTTCTAGTTATATTTATATGTTTGCACTCTTTAGTCCCCCATTAGTCCATTTTCAAACAAACACAGCATAAGGTCCTGCCTTGGTCAAAATTGGACAGGAAATATATGAAAAAGCATACAGAGGCTCTCTGGAGGCAAATTATAAAGAAATTGGGGATGGTTTTAAAAATGTTTGCACTGTACTATAGTTGAATGAGTATGAAGGCTCATTGTTTTGTTTATTTTAACAGATTTTGAAATTTTATTACTTTGGTGATTGAAACGTCCGTTTTGTTTTCTATTGGAGCATTTTCTTTATGAAATATTAATTCCTTTCAGTATTTTCCCAGTTTTTACAACAACTCTTGTTTTATTGCATGACAAAGGAATACTCATGTAGCATTAAATGCGTTTCAATAAAGACAAAAAAGAAGAATGGATGCTTTGTATTGGTATCACTTGTTCCCCATTTATAAAAAAACGGTGAGCCTTCAGCTGATAAAAGAAAAGATGCAAGCTGTGTTTGTGTTAGTGCTTAAAGTGCCGCTCCGTGTCCCCTGGGCTGTGTTAACGCTCCCGCCGTGTGTTGTTGTTGTGTGTGTGTTAAACACATGCAGTCCCTATCCTTGCCACAGTGGTCATCGGATTGTTCTGCACCGGCGGCTACCTGGTATGGCGCAACTGGCGACGCAAGAACACCAAGAGCATGAACTTCGACAACCCTGTGTACCGCAAGACCACGGAGGACGACGACGACGAGATCCACATCGGCCGGCACAGCGACTCCATTGGCCACGTCTATCCGCCAGTGAGTGGCAGCCACAGCCAGCCGTTCATAGCGCTTCCACTAGGGGCCGGCGTCACAGACAGCAACTCTCACTGGTATTCGGGTGCACCAATGCTTTCCAGTGGCAAATGAAGGCAAACCGTCTTTTGAAATTTTTTAACGTTGGGAGGATGCACAAGGTTTCCCTAGCGGGAAGTGAGAGCAGGCTCGCACGGGGAAACTTCCAGATGTTTACAAATCATTTTTAAGTCACTGAGAGCACCAATTAAACAAACCTAAGCCATTTATCAGGCATTGTCCTTCACATTAAGCAACAAATACACAACAATCCCAATAACATGTCTCATTCCATTTGTTTTTGCTTTGTGGTCGATGCACTTAGTTATCATAGTGTTTCCTGTCAAAACACATCTTTTCACAGTAGGAGATTTCTTTTGTTTTCTTTAGTTTTGCTGATCAACTAGACGCTGGGCACATTATAAAGCAAACAATTTCAATCAATGACGACAACAAAAATGCATTATCCAAACCGTGGGATACCAAAGCTTAAGCAGTCCGTTTTCATCATGCTAAACATTATTCCTGTTTGGACATTATTGTGCGGATAATGTACAGTAGCCTTGCAGATTTCTTGAAAGCTAGACAAAGGACCTCAAGGCTTTTTCAACAGTGCTTGTCTTATATATAGTGACTGTAAAAATAATACTCAAAGCATATGAAGGAAGCTTCAGTTTAATACAAAAGATAGACTAAAACACAATTTATTTTTGCTTTCCCACCTCCCAAAAAGTGCAGTTCATAGAAGGAAGCTTGAATGCACAATTGAACTCTGATGCAAATCAAAAAGCAAACTCTAAAGATCTTGGTCTCAGCTTAATTGCTGTGAATTCTGGTATGTTTTGATTGCATTTCTAAATGCAAACATACCTGGGGACGCTCCAAAAGCATGAAGTGGACTATAGCGCAGGGCATTCTGGGTAAATAAAACTAAAATACCTGTGCAACAACAGCTCTGCCTCATTCTCTGCTACTGCTGAGTGTATTACAGCAACACATTTGTCTGGTACATAGGCCAAAGACGACAACAACAATCCTAAAACCACTAAAATCTGATACTGTTTCATGTTTGTTTGCGTTTCATGGAACAGGAAGTATTCCCACTGTACCAAGAGGGGGAGAAAAGGAAACATGTTTTTTTTTTTGTTTGAAATCAACAATGTTGTAATTTTGTTCCCCAATCAAACTAAGCTTAGCGGAAAATCAGGTGTTAAAACGGCCCATGCTTACGAAATGGATGTCTGACTTGACCAGTTGACTTTCATTGATAGCCTCCATAAGGATAGTAAGATACAACAGATTATCGCTAAAGATTAATGCTATGACTGTGGAGAGTGGTGTATGCAAGTTATTTCTTCAAACATTTACTGAAATAAAAAATTAGGTAGAAATAAAAGTTCACAGTCCACAAGGATAACTACAGTCTTGAGAAGGTTTTAAAGCAGTCCTTATTGAGTAGCTTAGGAGAGTTCCACAAGGCTTAATATAACTGAGTAAACGGTTCTTCAGGAGCAACATCACACAGCTGTAGCCAGGACATGGGCTATCCCTGTCCAGTTGCGTGTGTGAAGTTAGAAGCATCTTATTTTGGCCAAGGACTACACTCGTGCTCAGTTTTGCTCTCAACGTTTCTTGATTGTATTTCATGTAAAAAAATCTTGGTCTTAGAATCTGTAGGAATAGTAGTGAGACGCAGAATCCAAAGTGACTGAGGTCCTGTATGATATTCCTGCAGTCCGTAGTTAATTAGGGAGTAATGTCATCTGCAGGTGTTGGTCCATGGTGTTTTATCAAATCTAAAGTGACAGCAGCCATCTAATGTTAGAGACTACATGCTGACGAGCTTAATGCTTATTTAATTTGCCAGCAAGACTATTTACCTTACCAACTGCCAAAAGTACCAATACCTGCTTTAATGACCTTGATATAAGTGTATATTTTACTTAAACCCATGAGTGAATCTATAGAGTATTCTCAACAGAAAGAAGAGAAACATCAGCACCAACAATTCAAATTATCTGAAAGCAAATATCAAAGCTAACCTGGGCTTCCTGAACATCTCCATGCCACACCGCATTGATGCAGTAATTTATGCAAAGATATTCCCAGTTACTTATGGAGTGCATATATGGGAACACAAATTCGTATGTTATATTCTAATGTTTGGTGAAGCAGAATCTGGGGGTTTTAATAATCTGCATGACTGTCATAAAAATTAACTAACAAAGACACTGAAAAAATCTCACATGTAGGTGTGTATTTAATGAATCTACATGAGACTAACTTCGAATTCAATTAAACAACTCCTCAAAAATATTCTAATTTCCTAAGATGCACCTGTAGGATAATGCATAGAAATGCAGGAGTAAAAAACACATTATGAGGACACCCAGGATGTTTAAGTTGATAGGGAGACGGAAGTTAAGGGCGGCCTAAACAAAATTATTGAGGGGGAAGGAACTGGTATGCTTTGATCGGTTGGCATGGTAACACTGACTTCTTTGTGGTGCTCTGTAGTGGAGAAAAAAAAAGAATTGTGGGTATCCCTGGCATGATGACATGTTAGAAGCACACATACAGACATAAAACAGGTGCACAATTAAGATTCAAGGACAAAAGAAGAGCACTGCTCAGTGAAGAGGAGGAGACGCGACTGTTTTGCTCTTCCTCACTGTTTTTTTTATTATGTCTGCAAAAATCTCCATTGTAATTGATTGATTTATTTATTTCATTTACATTTGATCTCTTTCTCTTTGTCTCTCCTTAACTTCTCTTGCCTCTCGTGTCAGAGGCAGGTCAGATATGTTTCTGGTAAAATATGGGCCAGATATTTTAGCCATGAGCAGGAACTCTGCGTTCCTTGTGTTCTGTACGAGCAGCCAGGGAAGGAGGGAAAGTGGAAGCACACCAAGGTGGAGGGGGGGATTTGGAGAAAAGACAATTGGGGAAGGTCATGGAGTGGAGGGACAATTCTGAGGAGTAGGGCCAGAAGAAAGATAAAGGTTGCATTTCTCTTTTGGTTACCTTGTAGACTTTATTGTGTCGCTCTGTTTGTCTACTCCTTCAGCCTGCTGTAGTAACCATCTTTTTATTTATCTGCTGTTTGCAGCGCGTGGCACTCAGTCTGGAGGATGATGGCTATCCCTGATGAGGGAGGGGGGAGCATCCTGCTTAACCCCCCTCCCCTTTCAGTCCCCTCCTGTCCCTTCTCTCAGCACAGTCTCCGCACCACTACAATGAGGACAGTGCAACGCAGAAGAGAATGAGATGGAGTCCTCATTTTTCCTCCCCCTTTTTAAGTAGCAGGGAGGACATTTCTTCTTCTTTTTTACTACCATTACTAGCTACTACCACTTTCATTAGTGTCAGTTTAGTAGCCTCTGCTCTACTCCTCTCTTCTCTCTTCTGCTGCTTTATGACTGTAGTAGTGTGTGAAAATGCTGCTTGATAATATCCCTCACACTAACCTCACTTGAAGATCGTGCAGAAAAGATGGCTAGGGCCGGTCACCAGAAGTTGACCGTTTTATTTATTTATACGTCTTTAATATGTAATCAATATTTGTCATTCCATAATCTTAAAGGCGAGATCGCTTGATCCAGTTTGCAAGTATTCTCTGCACAGTGCAGCAGGAGTAAAGGGTGTTATATATTATTTAGTTGTTTTAGTTTACAAGTTCAGACTGCCTTTTATACACTTTCAAAGAAAAATGTAATCTATTCTTTGTTACTGACATTCTGTGATGCTATTTATAGTCAAGGGGACAGGAAAAAGGGATGTGGTTGTCTGGATGTTTAGAGGTGATTTGGGGGTGAAAGAGTGGTGGAGGCTGTGTTTTTTCTTGCTGATTTGTGCCTCCAGAAGGTTTTGCCCCAAAGTAAAAAAGCAGCAGGGCAGAAAGGGCAATGGATTGTGGGTAATCCTCTCTTTGCATCGGAGGTATGCACAGAGTCAATAAGGAGCTTGACTTGTTTAACTGTGATGGGTAGAGGTCATACATTTCTTACATTTTTCTGTGCATTCAAGTTAATATGTTACATCTTGTCATCATCTTAGATATGAAGATGGAGCTGCTACTCAGAAGCATTTATGCATAAACAAATCAGTCAATCTTTTAGGGATTTAATTTCATAGTGGCATAATTGTACAGCAAAAGAAACATGTTTGGATATTATGCATTTCATAATTTCTGTATTTATCTTCAATTCAGCTCACAATTTATTTATTTTCTCTCTAATTAAATTGACTTATCTTAAAGCTGATGTGCGATACCAGTTAGCCCTGAACTTCATTGACCCAGTTTCTGTGACTTCCCAGCACTGGTTCTTCCAGTACTATTTCTGGTTCAGCTACCTTCTTGTTAACGCAACTGGATGCGATGATGCTGAAAAAACAGCCCAGATTTAAAAGACATCACTCGCTGTTGTCACCGAGCGCTCACTCTTGATTGGTGTGTGCAGATCAGTAGAATATCAGGCTTGCTGAGTCTTGCACGCTGCCCTGATTTTAGAGTTGGATAAGAAAGAAATGTGTGAGCCAGCGTAAAGAGATGATCTTCCATTGACTTGCCTCAAACATTCTTCCTGCCCATTGAATCAGATGGAGTTTATGCCCACTGAAAACAGTAATAATTGCTCATTTTATGTTCTAGTTGTAAATAACTATAGGCTATAATTATAGAAATGTCACACTAGCTGTTACAAGAAGCAACTCACTTATTCTGGACATCATTCAATCATTTGACCAAGTAAGCATTAAAGATTTGTCTTCCAGACTTATTGCCAACAAATAAAACAAAATTGTGCTTCAGATGTGCAGGAGAAAAAAATTGCTTTTTTTCTCACAAAGTCTAAATTGAAAAACCTGCAAAAACTAATTGTCCTTCTGTGCTGCCTCACAGTTTACAGAATGATATATTGAATGGTTAATGAAAAACGTTGATATTCAGGTAAATATTTAGGGACTTAATTTTTTTCTGGAACTGTTTGAGTTATTTTATTAAAACTTAGTCAATTTATTTCCTTGAATTCTGGAAGTGTTGTACTTTGGCATTTTGACATTTATGTCCTCAGAATGATTGTTCTCATTCCTACCAAATTATTATCATGCTTCTGTTTCAGTTTTTGGCCACTCTCATTGACAGAACTTAAAGAGTTGATTTAAATTGGTTGGTTTTTAGACATTTGACTTTTAGACATTGTTCACATATACATCATTAGGGCTTTGATGGGGCCATTCCAAAAGTATTATGATAGTCTGCTATATCCATTTCAAAACTACTTCTGATATATGTTTTGGATTATTGTCCTGAACAGAAGATCAAACTGTGTCCAAATTTCACTCATCCCACCCTTAAGTGAAGTGAAATTCGTGGTTCAAGCCTCTTAAACCGCCTAGGAACCACCAAGACTTAAGCAAAGTGAAGCCTGTTTATCACCAACAGTGACTTAGAAGGTGCTTTACAAGAAAGCAGCCCCTCTCACAAAATTAACACCTCGAGACTCTATTAGTGTGCAGCTTTCAACATGCCAAACACATTCCAATGGACAAATGTCTTCTAGAGATACATTTTATGGTTTTACATATCAAAGATCTAGCCACAATGATGAGGATAGGAATAGGATTATAATGTTATTGTGATTAATACATGATCTAATTCTCCCAGTGCTAAAAGAGAATGGTAAGTTTAAGAGATCAAATGCCACAGGTCAGGGATCTGTCCTATTTCTAAGACTGAATTGGTCTCAGACTCCGTTGACTGAACCTCAAGCTGAGTCAGCTCTGCAGCCCAGCTCTGTCCTTCCTGTCCATGTTCGCCTCAGGACTAATGCAGTTCCATGCTGAGAATTTGCAGTTAGGAGGATAAATTGCTTATTTATTTAGCTGCCTGAGTGTGACATTGTGGTAAAGTTATTTTTGCTACAGTGTAAAAGATAGATTGGCTGGTCCACTTTGTGGTCACCTCCAGTCGAGCCGTCTACTCTGAAGGACATGGTGAAAGTTCAGACTCTGGCTTTGGCTGTTCATTTTATCTGGCAATAATGTGGACGTATGGGGCAAAGTATGACCTTTGACATGAAACCATTTCATATGGGGACCATTAAGACAATTCAGTGCTCAAATCGCAGCATTATTCATAATCCCACTGTGTTCATCCCATAAACAGCAGGCTTTGGTTATAAGGATAATTTCTGCCTTGTGCTTATGTGCTGTGAGAGGTCATTTAGTTACTGTAATGAAGGCATCATGTTGTGTGTGGGTACTTTAAGTTTGGTTTGCGTTTTTTATTTATTTTTTTACTACTCCTTGTGCTTTTTAGTGCAAAGACAGTTTTCAGCTGCATTAAGAAAACTTGAAATGTACAGAGCCAGCACCTTTTCGTGCAACCTAAATGGGTTTTGATGATTTGTATTCATGTCAGAAGAACGTTTTGTTTTACTTCGTAGACAATTCTATCTTGACTCATAGAAATGCCATTTTTATTGTAAAGGCAGGGAGCATAGCAAATTTCTATATGCTGCTCAAGATGGTTTCTAGGTGACAGGGTATCCAAGAATAAAAGCCAGGTTTTCACCATTTAGAATAAATATTATATATAACCTCTTAGAAGAAAACTACTAATATTAATATTTAACTTTTAATTTAAAGTAAAAGTAATTTATTTTAACAACCTGTGCATTTACCTTCCTTTAAAAAAAAAGAAAATAGGTCACCTGAAATTTGACCTATAACCTCAAGTGGTTTATTAATTATGCATGCTGTTCTCATCACACTAACTACTAACTGTCCTGATGACTAATTTTAAAATTGTGCCACAGAGTTGACAGCTATCTTGGCTTCTCCTTCTATCCTAAACTTGATTTTCTGAGTGCTTTTTAATATCGCTCCTCTTCTTCACCTCTTCATTCTCTATTACATCTCAATGGCAACAATCTTCCTTTTCTTTATCATACTAGTGGATTACAGCTTTCAGCAATGAAAAAGATAGCATTGCTCCACCCATCTTCATCGCAGACAAATTTTCTCCTACAAGGGCTCTCAGTCTTTTTGTTAACAGAATACACTGGAAGATTAAAAGCACTGGAAGAAATAACCCAGAACCCCACAAATAACTTGGAAATGCCTCAGAGCTGAAAACAACACTCCTTTCCCGATTATGAACTGCAGACCGGCAAACAATCAGCCAGAAGAAGAAAAAGCCCCCGCCTCCAGCTACAATTTAGAACTGTGGAAGGGAACTCGCTACACTTGGCTGGCATTTTGCTCTCATTGACCCTGTTGTTGACTTTTTTCCTTAATCCACTGCTTCCTCTTTTTATTATGTGGGGTTATTCCGGACTGTGAATCCTTGACATTTGTCAGTTATCAATATTTTACCTACTTGATGTTTGATTACTTGAAGGGAAGCATCCTGTTGACTGTGTTTTTCTACTAGCCAGTATTAAATGAAGGTTTGTCGGAAATAAGTTTGTGGTATCTGTTTAGTTTTTGATCTACAACATTGTAGACACATGGTTGTCTGGACAGTCTATGTGGTAAAATAAATTGTCCAGCTTTTGTAAGAACCGCCAAGATGTATCGTCTCTGGAATGTGTCATTACCTGCAATGAAATCTAAAAGAAAATTCAGCGTCCATTCCACACGACAGGCATTTTTTTAAACGCTGTTTGTTGCACAAAACTCTTCAAGAAGCCTTCTGCACTGTGTAAAGAGGTTACATTCTTAGTAGAGGGGGAGAAAAATAAAGGGGTCGTGGGTGGTGCTGGGGTCTGGCAGTTACAGACCAATGGTTTTGAATCATGAAGTGTAAATAATACCTTTTCATAAAGCAAAAAAAAAAAAAACCCTTTTTGATAATGTTTTAAATGTATCTGTAAAAACGGTGTACATAAACTTTTGGGGTTAAAAAGGAGTGTAGACTATATATAAGTTTATTTGTACACATGAGCACTGGGTTTCTTTAATATCTGATTGTAACTAAAAATTAATAATCTGCCAAAGTGTTTTTACTGTTTCTCCTGTTGGTTCCATTTGTTTTGTTTTAGCATTTAGCAGCAGACTGTAGGATTTAATTCTTTGTCATTTAATTTGGTGGTATGTGTTTCGTTTTTGTTTTTATGAGAAGAAGGTTATTTTAATTTATTGGTGCCTTGTTTTGTGCTCCTGTATACTTTCACTCTTTCTTTTTTCTGTGTTGTGTGTCTGTTCCAGGAGTGGAATAACGGTTTGGGTGGGTTTTGGGGGGCATTTTGGAAGGGGGGGACCTTTGGGTGGGTGATTAAAATCTTTAGCAACTTCTGTACTTACATGGAATCTCTGTACTTTATGCCAAAATGGTCTCACTCACGTTTCTATGAAATCAAGCTGTTGATAAATCACTATATATTGATATATTAAATTTATAAAAACTGTCTACACTTTCCAAGTTGAATATTTCTTTTTTCGGGATTTTCACATTAGGTAACTTCAGCCATACACTGTTTTAATCAAGTAAGCGTTAGCTCTGAAATGGATAAAAGTAACTCATCATCAGAGATAGTGAAGGGATACTTTGACTGCCCCTCAGAATAAAAATAAACTCATTATTTTAAAACATGAATCCAGAAATTAAATATGTGGTAAGTACTCTCAGTAGGAAGCTTGGGAGACCTCTGTTCAAGGTTGGTTTCAGATGTTTCACATAGATTTTAGTTTCTTAAACTCCAGCCTATTCCATGTATGACTGGAGTTTCTGAGAAACTAAGAAGGATGTTTTCTAAACATAACATCCCAGAGCATTTGAAACCTGGTAAAACTCTCAGGCAAAGACCGGTTTATCCCAAGGACAAAACAACCAAGCACAAGCTCAGTGGCCTGGTATGTGCAGTCCAGTACAGTGAGGAATGTTCCGAGCTATAGATTCAGGAAAATAAACGGCAACTACACAAAAGCGTCGCCCAACACAAGTGCACATTCATCATGCGAACACGAAGCTGTCCTTCTACATCTAAAGAACAAAGGTCAATCTTTTGAAGACAATATTGTATAGATTTTAGATAGGGAAGATGAGTGAAAGAACCCTTGTATGTGAAATCAATCTTGAACAGAGGAGGTGGCCTCAGGTTCCCACTTTCCAACACATGTAAAGCAGTCTTGAATTGTATACCTGAGAAGTTTCACAGAAATGCGCACCTTGAGGCAGGTGACCAAAACAGTAGTTACATGATTAGGGTCATTTCCACCGTTAACAACTGTTGGGTCACACACAGCCATCAGGTGGCGCTAATCTGCATTCTATCTGCCTGTGGTCGTGAGAGAGACAGGAGCCTGAACTGCATGCCTGAACCGGCAGGAGACAGCATCCCTTCGTGCCAGAGCCAAAAAGAATTGGAGTGCTGGAAAGCTGCCAAAAAGGTACTGTTTCCAGTGAAAGAAAGCTGGAGCTGATTACTGCCTAGTCAAATCGGAAGAAGGCCCACCGGCATGTCCAGCAGCCAGCCGTCAAGTAGCCGAGGCCAGACGTTCCCGGTGCTACCAGCCCGCTAATTAGCTTGGCAACCCCCTTTTTTAGCCTGTCAGCTAACGGCCATCGAGCTTCCCCCTCGACCACGAAGAAAACTGGGAAACTTTAAAGGAGCAGGGGGCCGGATTGAAGAAATTAAACTTGTGACTGCCGCGGCCGGCATTGCGAATAATTGCATCCA
Source organism: Apricaphanius iberus (assembly GCA_028564705.1). Classification (NCBI taxonomy): domain Eukaryota; kingdom Metazoa; phylum Chordata; class Actinopteri; order Cyprinodontiformes; family Aphaniidae; genus Apricaphanius; species Apricaphanius iberus. The sequence goes on along the minus strand of JAPXFQ010000489.1, from coordinate 49,197 downwards.
TCGCGGCAGCAAGCACAAAAAGTAAATCAGTGAAATAGCATACTTTCAGGCCACCGCACATTGCGCACATCGCCAGCTGTACGACAACAACCAACATGTCTAGCGACGAAGTAAGTAATAGTGTTTAATCGACCGTGTTTGAAGTCCGGGTTCTTTCTTTTCCTTCTTCCTGTTAAATCGAGAACACGCAAGAATTGTAGATTGACGTTACATCGGCATATAAGCGCGGGAAAATCGGCCACCGAATCGCAGACCATTTTGCAGCATACAGACTGTTCAAATTAATGGGATTACACATGGGTGGGCACATTTTACTTAGTTTAAACGCTTCATTACCCAATACAATTACAAAACTGAACATGAATATAATTTATTTTAGAAATTCAGCCCCCTGCTCCTTTAATCGTTCTATATGGTATGTTTGGGCAGAGGCAAATTACTTAGGATCACTAATTTTAAAGTTGTGTGATTTCCTGTTGTTAACTTGTATAGGTTTTCATCTGCTGTTTGGGTAATACAGGCCCCTCAGCCTAAAACTTTAATCAACATTTTAAAAAGACTTTTCCCCCAAAAAAGTTGTTTACAATCCCGTAATTTGAGCTACTCCATCAGACCAGAGTTTTCCCCTTTTTGTTAAATGTTTAATAAATGTGTTTGAGCAGGTCCAAACACCCACGTGTGTTACAGAGAGCCGAGCTAAGATTAGCCCACGTGTTGGCCCAGGCCAGCACTTAATGAATAGACAATCAGAGGTGTTCACATAAAGATCGGTTCATGGAAGATTAAGAACAAAAACAAATCTTGTTAGCCATGTTTGAAACTTATTTTTATATCAAAATACTGGAATTAGATTTACTGCCATAATCGATCCAAACAGAAGTAATTTTCAAAAGATAAATGACTTCTTATCCAGATGAAATTAAACAAACATTTCTTGATCCAAAGAATGTTTCATTTCCCTTACATTCTTTTATTGGTTTACACTTAAATCAATGGTGCTAAATTAGTTAAACTAATTACAATTGGTAAACTATTTAGCTTTTGTTCCAGCATCTGCAAATCTAGTACTGGGTTGTTAAAGCATCCAGATTCCTCCAAAGCATAAATCCGAATTCATGTTTTCTATCTTTGTTGCAATTTGTATCCATTTGTTTCTTTTATTTTTAGTTATTTTAGTCATTTCGTTTGATCAGTAGTGTGTTGGTTATTAATTTGAGTGATTAAATGTTTGTTTCTCTCCTTTTGTAAATAAACTTTTGTATTCTGGAAGTCATTGTTGTCCCTTTGCTTCAACACACACACACACATATGGCAAGGTTTCATGATCAATAGATGGTAAAGAATTAATTCCTTCAGATTATGAGACTGATATAGACATTTGGCTATCAAATAGTTCCTGGAAACAGTTGGTGCCCCTAATATTAATATTTTTTCATGAATTATTTAAATCATTGAATGCCATAAGAAGTTCCTTAACCAATAATAGCCAAATAGCTGGTTTTTACCTTATTTCCCCAACACTTACCTCAGATTGGTTGGAGTTTACATAACCTTGATAGCCTCACTAAGTATAACTAAATCCCAATTAGTGAGCCTTAACAACACTAACTTTTAGACTTATAAATCTAATACTCCCAATAATTTTTTTAGAGCTGAAAAGGCCTCTTGGATGAGAGATTTAATGTTTTCAAGACAACAAGAGGAGGCTGGTGCCTATCTCTAGTCGTCATCAGGTGAGAGGATGTACCCCTATCCAGGATCTACCCCTATGTTAAAATAACTCAAAATAATCCAAATTGTTTGGATATCTTTCTTTCTCTCTTACAGATATTGCCTGTTATGTTTGTTTTAGAGCAAGTTGTTTAATTTGAGATCAGAATAAAGTTTGAATACTTTTCAACGAATGGAAACTGTGTGAAACAGATGTAATAAAAAATTGGTTAAGTCTGTCACAGTAACAGATATAGAAGTGTTGAATTAAACGAATCACCATTTCTTTTATTTGTAATTTGGGCCAGTTGTGCCATCTGCCCATCACTACCTTCAAGTATTTTGCTTCATTTATTAATCTCTGCCTTAATGGTGGTTTTGACAACTGAAATATTGAATTCTAATTCAACTAAGATTTTTTTTGTAATGTTACATGGACCTCAATTAAATCCCATCGCAGATTTACAATAAATCTGGCATATGCTGTCTTTCAACGAACCCGCCGCTCCCTCCTCTGCAGATGCATTTTACATAAAAAAATAACAAAAGTGATTTCTTCAACATTTAGATGCACTGAGTTTGATGAACTTAGGAAGCACCCAGTACTGCTTTACAAGATCATCCAACTCTGCTATGAAGTAAACTTTTATCTTTCATGCTAAATAGTTCACCAAGGATCCTTAAACTCTACATCTGAAAGTAATTTCCGTTTTGCTCAACATGACAATCTTCTCTTGCGGCTAAATTACATAATTTAAGTAAATTTCACCTACAAAAGGTGCAGTGAAAGATTTCAAAGCTAAGTATTTCAATTTTTAATTATCTCTCCTCTATTATTTTTCTTTTACATTTTATAAAGATTACATTCAAACAACCCAGGTTTGTTTCCCCTCTGTCTAAAATGCTTGACCTCGTCCAGAAAAAGGCAATAAAGCAACGGTTAGCAGAAGCACGGTAACACTGACCAACCGTGCATTCAGGAATAAGGAGCAGAGTCCCAGGTAAGTGTGGAGGAGTTACTGTTTTCTGTTGCTTTGATGCATGAGGCACCATGCAGTGAGATCAGAACATGGGTGCTCTATGCCCTACAAATTGTTGCAGAGTTGATCTTGCTCTGTACTGAAGATTGAACCCTAAGTGGGTCCTCCACTCACAATTTGAACAACAAATTTTAAAAGTCCAAGGTTTGACCCTTCTGCTCCAGGAAAGCATCCACAAACCAATACACCTCCATAAGATTGTATGGTGCTCTTTGCTAGAATTCTGTATCCATATCCTCTGTTCTGGTGTTCAAAAATTCAATTTTATACTTATTTGCCCAAGGATTATTCAAAATCCTTGTTTAGAGAGGTTTATCCTAACTCTGATGTTTTCAGACTGTAGAAGGATGCAAGCGCACCCTGAGAGAACCAGTTTCAAGTCCCGTGGAGATTACTTCGGCTCTGACCCCGAAAATGTGGAATACTCTTCCTCCGTTGCACTGACTCCTTTTGCATGTTTAAAAACCTCTTAAATACTTGGCTTTTAAACTTTAATTTCTTGTTTTATCCTTGAACTCCTTTCCATAATTTATTTATTTATTTTTGCCTGTATATTCTCTTCCATTTTATATTGTTTTACTGTGAAGCACTTCATGATAAATAAAATTGTTTGAAACCAAGACCTTTTCAATGCAAGTAAATTGTTGAGATATGCTACTGGAAGTCCTTTTATGACATTTTAGGTTTCTTGAAGGTTTCCTTCAGCATAAAGCAGGTTCCTTTATAGCACACTTGTTTGGAAAGCCACCTGTGCATTTTGGCCGTTGTTTTCACTTTCCTCCACTGTTGACATACAACCCCAAATCAGAAAAAGTTGAGAAAGTATGCAAAACAAATAAATAAATAAATTTCAAAAGGGTAGAGATTTCTAAATTTAATGTGACTTTTATTTCATTGCAGACAATATAAACAGAATATTTCATGTTTTGTCTGGTCAGCTTCAATTCATTTGTAAATATACTGTACATCCTTTCCTGTCATTCAGTTCTGCAACACATTCCAAACAGGATCAGGAGCCATTTAGAGCTAGTAATCAGGTAAATTAGTTAAATAATTATATTTTTTGAAAAAGGTGATGTCAACAAGTGGCTCTTTTTATAATTTGGTTCAAAAGCAGCCCCCAAGAAAGGTCTAGTCCTTTAGGAGCAAAGATGGGCAAAGGATCGCCAGTGAGAAAACTATTGAAAACAAATTTCCTCAAATAAATATAGAAAGAGATTTGGATATTTCACTTTCAACAGTGCATAACATAAAAGATTCAAGGAATCTGGAGGAATTTCAGTGTGTAATGGACAAGGGGACAAGCCTAAGCTGAACGACCGTGATATCTGATCCCTCTCTGCATCGAGAAATGTCATTCATCTATCAGCGATATCACCACATGGGCTCAGCACTACTCGTGCCAGTTCCACTTTAAATGAATTTTCTTGTAAATTGCATTGAGATCACATGTTGTGAAACGGCACAATATATGTAAATAAACTGAATTTAATTTATTCCTCACCAGAAGTTGTTAAATTTTTCAGAAAAACTTTTTTTTTTGTCTACAGCAGTCTGCATGTTTCCACTCCTCTTCTGCCTTCCCCTCCCTGTTGCTTTTGGACCATTTTATTACATCTCTCTCAGCATTTTTTTTTTTTTTTTTGCTTCTCTTGTAGTACTTTGCTTTTGTTACATGATTATATGCAGTGTTTTTTCGACTTTGTCAAAGCTGCGTCTAACAAGCCACATTTGTTCTCATAAAGTTATCACCATAAAGTCACCCCCTGTTTAAAAATTCAGCGAGCACACGGTCACCCCGCCGCACCTCACGCTTTCCTCTCACGGGTGACAGTTCCTATTATCTCTTGGATAATAAGTTGTGCAGATTAGCCATGGGGCCAGACGCGATAGGGCTCTTAGTTTGTGTGTTTGCATGTGCATATTTGCTGCGGTTTGGGTTTTTCCTGCCTGGATTTGTGGACTCCTTTGTAACTGTGTGTGCAGCTTTTCATTTTTCCTGTCCGTGTTTGCCCGTGTTAATGGATTTCTACCCAGCTGCATGTTCACATGTCTCTCTCTGTCTGTCGGTCTTTCTGTCTGTATGTGCGCATGTGTATGTGTCTAAATGACAGGAAGACACTGTGTGCCTGCCGTGGAACTCACAAGAGGAGGAGTTGATGGGCTAAGCGCCATTAACGGATAATTACAGCTAAAAAGTCTATGCTAACGAGGAATCTCATCATCACAATGCTGGCAGACTGAGAGGGCATAAAGAAGCATCTGCAATTCAGACCACAAGCTCTTGTGTGTTCACTACATGTTTTTTTTAATAGTTGATAGTCTTTTATTTCATTAGTTTTCCCTCTTACTTCTATGTTGCACCGATGGTTATGTTTAGTAGGCTATTCATATTTTAAAAAAGCTAGCATCCTTTTTTAGATTGCATTTGCTAAAACACAGTCACACAAGTACTCATAAATTAGTTTAATTGTCCAGTGGATGCTCAGTGTGAGTTGAGTTTCAGTGCACGAACTTCTGCACACAGGGGTGCCTCTAATGGATTTATCTCTAGTCTAAGTCAACATGAATGTCGGCAAAAACTTTTACCCTTTTGTCTTGCAGATGTTATATCTACATGTTTGGGTGAAATTAATTAAATCCAGATACCTGTTGGGACAGTTGAGGCTGCTTGGAGCCGGATATTCCACAAATCTGATTTGCAGTCTGTGTGTTGAGCCTCATTTTGAAATCCCCTGGCTTACAAACAGGAGCTGATGAGGATGGATCATAATCTTTACTCATTATCCTCTTTTTTACCGTGTTGTCCATGGGAATACTAAATGTTTTTTTGTGTGTGTTTGGTTTGAAATTATTGCTTTACTGTTTGCATACGTGTATTTTTGACAAAATCAACACTCCCACTTCAGCTGGGTGCAAATCTGTTTTAAAAATATATATAATGTAAAAATAATTCCAAGTTTGGCATAATTAATCACATTTATCCAAGCATGGCAGCTTGTAGTAATATGAAACTTTACAAGACTATAAGCACTTGACCACAGTTTTTAGGATTAGGGTGCAGTTAGTTTCTCACATAGGACTAAGGACTGATTTGGGCAGCTTTTCTTTTCATGTAATGGAGCCTTTTAAATTTTTTGGAGTAAATATGGACCTCTCATCTTTACACACACATTATTTCAGCCACTTTGAGTTGGACACTGCAATACATTCCTTAGGCATATTTGAGCCATTCAGATGTTGATTTTGCATGTGTGTTTTTGATCATTATCCTTCTGTATACTCCAAGTGAGCTTCTGTTTGAAATCACAAACTGATGGCATGACATCATCCATTATGATTTTCTGATAGAGATCAAAATTTATGGTACCATAAATAATAGCAAGTCTTCCAGGTCCTGAAGCAGCAAAACAGCCCCAGACTTTCCTACTACATCCACCATGTTTGACTATCAGTACGATTGTCTGTTTTTGAAATAATTTGTGAGGTTATAGGTCAGAATTAACATGTCACACACCTTCCAAAGTGTTCCGTAGTTGTCTATATCTCCAATTGTCTAAATCTTGAAAAGGTTGTTTTAGGAGATGTTGCGCTGGGTTGTTTTGTGACCAGCTGGTCCTCTTATGTGATCAGCACTACATCTTTGAGTTTGGAATGCTCCTTTACAACAAGTTAGCTTCCTCCCAAGATTCTATGTCAGATTTAAGTATGCCTTCTGTCCGGACCGCTCTTCTGAGAAGTTTGAAAGTTGGAGAAATTTATTTTTCCGTCGTCATTGTAACATTGTAAAAACCATAAACACCTGTCCCTCTTTAAAGAAGAAAAATACATTATATTGCAGCTTAAACTGAGGTGAGATTTTTTTAAAAAGTAATCAGTTAGGATATATGCTTAGCAAGCACAACTGAGGCAATGGAGGATAAAACTCATCAGCAAAAATATTATTGCTAATTTTAAGAAGTTTATTATTTAGTAAGCACAGAATTAAGCAATTTAAGCCCAACATTTTTCTCAGAGGCCCTGTGTAAAGTCATTTCTTTTGAATTGCCCCCCTTCCTTTCCCGATTTTTATAGACTGCAAAAAAAGATGTATCGCACATATGACAAAGACCTATCAAGCTTTTGAGTTATCCAGAATCCCTATATGAGAGTAGAGACATATTTATTGGTGTGAGTTGGGATTTTAAAGTAAATGAAAACTAAGCTGAGAAAACAACTTGATTAAAATAAAGTATGTCTGCACTGTAATCTGTTGTTATGTGTAAAATACTACTGATTTATGGTCTGCATTGATGCCTTAAAATATTTTGTTTTTTTCCAACTGCTTCGCACTTAAAAAAAGAAACAAATCCTGAGGAAATAGTCAGGTGCCAGACCCAAGCTGAAAAGAAATCCAGATAGAATGATCGCAAAAAACATTAGTTTAAAATATTACAAATCCTGTCTCAATGTTATTTAATTACTAAGTCTCTAAAACATGGGTATGCAACATGAGGCTCCTGGGCTGCAAGTGGCTCTCTGGACTTTTCACAATGGTTCTTAATAACTTTTCATTTTTTGTCACTGAATAATTCCATTGATAACATTTAAATGAGTTTTATTGAGGGTACTATTATTGCTTTTTTAGATCTAATTTTCTTTTCAAGAGGGGTAAACTGCAAAATTTTACTTACATCATTTTCTACAAATGCCAACGTCCCTTAGAACAAAATGTGTCTTCTTTTTTTTTTTGTAAAAGTCTAATCTAAAAACAGGAAAACAAATGGTGGTTATCTAGAAAATGACCACAGATTTATATAGTATAGTAGACAAAGTAGATATTTTTCAAAAATTATAAATTGTCTTTTTTTCTAAAGGTCATGTAATGCTTCACAAAAGTTTTATTCAGAGGGCCAAAATGTCTTTTTGAATTGTAAATGTGGCAGATCCCTGCTCTGAAATGTCAGTTTGGCCTATGTTAAGGTTAATTTGTAAATTCACAGAACTAAGCGCTAATGGATTATAAAACCTTAGCAGCATCCTCAGTACCAGTAGGAGATCCTAAAAATGTCCTAAATTGGATCTTAGATTTGTTTTAACGGCATCTTGCTTGATTGTTTTTGAGGGGTTTTCTTGGAGACCCAACACTGGGCAGTTATTGATTGGTGCTTTATTATGTCAATTATTGTCACATGACTTCAAATTTATATATGCAGCAAACAAGTAAGAAAATGAGTAAATAGAAATAATTAAGTTGTTAACAGTTTTGTAGTGTTTTTATAGGTTTGAAGTGTAATCATGTAGTTAATCAGACCTTCCTCAGTAAAAGTTAATATGTTTAACCTTCTTTCATTATAGATTACTGTTATCTTATATATACAGCTCCTCGTTTATGGAAGGCGTAACCACAAATTCATTTGCAAAGTATTTTCCTCTATCCTTTCTAATCTAATCTAATTAATTATTTTGTAGCTTGATTTATTTAACAATTGAGATTTTATTAACTGGTTTATGACATGGTCCTCCAATATTCTACAGGTAATTGCTTTAGATAAATTTTTTAATTACATCTTTTGACAGATGACCTTAACAATCCTCACTTTTCAGGACTCCTAACACCCTCTGTTTGTATCCCACAGTGAGACACTACCATCTGCTGGAAATCCTAAGAACTAGCAGTAAATCTGCAGTCTGAGAACAAAGTGCTCTGTTAGGAACACATGGAACAATCAGATATCTATGTACGATGGAGCTTGATTATTAATGGCTTTATACGTAAGGAGGAGGATCTTAAACTATATTCTGGATTTAACAGGGAATCTAAAACAGGAGAAATGTGATCTCTCCTTTTAATAGTCATCGGAACTCTTGCTGCAGCAAGTGAAGACTTTTAATTGCATTTTGTGGACTTCCTGAAAGGGAATTAAAGTAGCCCAGGCTTGAAGTAACAAATTGTGAAGGAAAGAAATCGCTGAAAGATTTTTAATATGGGATTTAAATTTAATGTATTCGACAAAAATACATTCTTTATACTATTACCAGAGGCCAAGTTATTGCCATCCAGATGAAGCGATTGACTTAGCAGTTTCCTTTTTAAAGCTTATGGTCCAAAGGCAACAACTGTCTTTTTAGAATTTAAAAGCAGAAAGTTCAGAGTCATCCAGGTTTTTATGTGTTCAAGACATGAATGTAATCTACCTAGCTCATTAGATTCATTTGGATTTATGGATAAATATAGTTGTTTAACATTAGCATAACTGTGGAAATTCACACCATGCTGTTATTATTTTACCCTTTGGAAGCATATATAGAGTAAAAACAGTCATGGCATATGACCAGTTGCCAGGTCCTGCCAGAGGTTTCTTCCTGTTAAAGGGGAGGTTTTCCTCTCCACTGTTGCTACATGGTTGCTCAGTATGAGGGATTGCTGAGGGATTGCTGTGGAGTCTGCATGATCCGGGCACAACCTCACATCGATGAGTCATTGCAATCTGCTGGGATTCCTTACAAAGAAATTTTTAACTAATTGGAATGTTTGTGTAATTGTATTTAAATGACTTGTTTGCAATTTAGCAGACAAAACAAGAAAAATAAGTTGCTTCTTGAAAAAAATCAAGCATGATCATTTAATGTGATCATGCTGTTCAGTATTAATTCAAATTAAATAACATTTTATTTTAAAAGATTCAGGGATTTACATGTAGCAGTGGCTGTAGTGAATTTCCAGTTAGACAATAAACTGATAACATAAAATACAGTAATGTTCCATCACACTTGCATTCCAAACTGGGACACTTCAGATGCAGTTCTATCAACAGTATGTCCTGTTGATGAAAGTCCTGTAAGCTTATTTGTTTTTTTCCTCAATCAAAAGGTAGATTATACTAGAAAATATGTGTAATGCATATCCTTTATTTAAATGTATCCATAAAATAAAATAAAATAAACAGTCAGATTTTTTCCAGAACATTTTCTCATCCCTTTTATAATCCCTATGCAATTTTTTTTCCGAAGCAGCTTTGTAAAACAACCAACTAACTTTGCTGCTCAAAGCACACTTAACCAACTAACCACACACGCATTTACTGTAACATCATTACAGTAAAAAAAAAACTATCTAATTTACATTTTTAAGTGTCACTCAAACATTTTTATTAATTGAATCAAAGGTCTAAGATATTCTGACATAGCCTGTTTAAATTTCTTAATTTCTTTGCATTCATTGTTTGTGTTACTCAGCTGCGCAGTAAAACCATTAAAAAATGATTAAATAAAATTGGTAATATTAACATTTTGTAACATTAACATTTTAATATAAATGTGATATTACAGAGTAAACATGGAGTTAATTTGTCATTTTCTCTGCAGCAGCCATATCACAGGTGACCAGGTGCCATCTGTCTGGGGCAGAGACCTTATGAGGGGCTGATGCTCAGAGTTTAAAAGGGGCACGTACAGCAAGAATTTAAAATGGCTTACAACAACAAAACATATAGTGCATCATCTTGAACAACAACAACTGATATTCATTATAGGGAATAGGGAATTGCAACACATATCATCACCAGATAAGGACCATGCATAGAATAAACACCCTGTTTTGTTTCTGATAAAATATAACGTTACTGTTGAGAAACTGCTGCAGGACTGGAGTGAGATTATAGTCAATGAAAAAAACGTATGAAAACTATCATCTGATTGAACATGTGTTATAAAGTACATCATGGTCTACTTTAAGTTTCTGCCGTGTCTTGCTACATAAACCATAATATCTGACTGGTTAATCCACACAGCAACTGCAGATGGCTTTAGGAGATTTAAAAATTTAAAGTGTAGAGATAAATAAAATATGTATATCTTTAGCACACAACCATAAGGTAAAAATATTGATACAATTTCAAATAATTTAAATAAATTAAAACATTAATAAATGTATTTTTTATGATGATAAGAATAAATACATTTATTTGATAAATTCATTTCAGATGTTATCATGAAAAGTTACATGTATAGATATCAATTTGTGGACATTTGGATTTGTCAAATCCTGGCCAATCTGGCTTTGCATACCTGCTGTGGTCCAAATTGTTCATACATTTTTAGACTACTGATTATGTGACATTTTTAGATGTGACTTTTAAATGCTATGAACCCAGCCTTGCTTTAGCAGCCAGGAGTGACGTAATTTCATTCATGACCACTCACCTCTAGCCCAGATCCGGCGCGCTGCTGTGAGGACGCACCCGGTACCTTTAGGTGAAAGGAGCAGAGAGCGAACTGAAGGTAGGCTGTACCTGCACTTGTGGCATGTTTCAGAGTAAAAGGCTTGCAGTGCCTTTTCTTTAAATGAAAGAGATGGAGGCTCCCTGACCCAGAGTAGGTGGACCAACTAAGAATGCGTTACTCTTTTTCTCCCAGCCTGTTGAAGATGAGCAGGTTGCAGCTACAGCGTTGGACCAGCCTAATACACTGAAAGCAAGAAGTTTTATTTGTGGCTGAAACACTTCTGGTTTTGGCTGGGGGTGGGGGAACTGAAACCCCTGATGCAAGGATGATGAGGAAGATAGAATAAACAACCTTATGTAACTTTAAAAACAGGACTAGGATATATTTCCCTCACAAATATGTCTATTTTGATCATTGCAGGGCCAAGTTCTGAACATCCCCACTCCCTGGGCTCGGGACAAATGTCAGCAGTAGTGCATTTAAGTAGAAGGACAGGTAAAGTTTTGTAGTGCAGTTGCAAAGTGTACAAACAGAATGGTCATTTCACTTTGTCAGTTACCACAATGCAACTTAGCATGTATATAGTAATCCAGTACTCCTGTGTAGCTGTTACAAGCACAATCTCAAATATACCCCCCTCTCCCGACCCAACTCCCATGCATGAACATGCTTAAACGCAACAGTAAAAAAATAGGACATTCTTAATAGTCAAATGTTAAGGTTGAGGAGCACAGAAACCCCCAACAAACGAAAAAACAAGAAATATGAAGTGAGGAAAAGTCTTTCACATCGCTTAAGAACAGAAGCTATAAATAATGTAATCAAGAATGATGGTTTCCATAATGACAGAAAAAAAGATTAAATTATTTTTTAAATTTTTATTTATTTAGAAGTAGTTATCACATCTGTTAGATACAAGCTTGCTCCATTTAGAATATTACAGAAAAGTAAATATATTTGACATTTTAATCTGTCATATTTATGGACTCTCAGATTGATATTCAGACAAAGGAGACATTGCCCTAATAGCTCAAGTCTGCAGGAGATTACTTTTTGCTATTTCCCTGCACATTTTCAAATTAGCATGATGGGAACACGATAACCCACAACCCTGTCAAGTCACAAATTATCACAAACATCCAACCAGTAAAAGTTTAGTGAAATAATGGACAATCCAGTTCCCCTCGAGCACTATTACTTGAGTATTTGTCTCCATGCATACATAATGTTGTTGTATGTATATATATATATATATATATATATATATATATATATATATATATATATATATATATATATATATATAATAAAATATAGCATTTAGAATAAATATCTCATATGATTGTAAGACTATCAGACAATACTTGTTAGATACTTTTCACAATACTTTATGTACATGTATTTGGCTGGATTTACAGAAGGAAACACACAAATTTAACCCCATGTGGATTTCAAAGTTGATTGAGGATCAGCCAGATGTGAAATCTGGGTGATCAACATCTGGGTGACACTGAATTAAACATACATTTCCATAAAGATGTGTAGGCACGGAAGACCAGACACTTCTCTCAAGACAAGTTTGACCATCCCGTAACTGTAAAAGGAACACATATTTATAGATTTCTTTGTTTTAGTCTGTAAGTGTAGTACAGGGATCAATTAAAGCTACATAGAAATGTGTGCTCTTATATAGACCATTTGTAAAAAGTAGTTTTTCATGTAGATCTGAAGTTATATATTTCCATATAAATAAATATATATTTTTAGATTAGAGTCCCAAGTCTGTGCCTAATCTTGATTTGACTAACAGTATTTGGGATTGATCATGTGACCACACTTCAAAGGAAAGTTAGAATATAATAGACTTTGACGTTTTAAGAAAGCAAATAAATGCAATTTAAAGAAAAATTTTACTGGAATCGAGTTTTCGAGATAAGTAGCTCCTAAATGTTGTTAAAGGAGCATTTGTTATGTTAAACTTGTGCTAGATATCCTCCAGAGTTTGATTAATTGTCTAAAGTTTTTCCCCAACACAGATAATGTAAACTGGTTTTGTCATGCAGACTGAACAGCTACTTATGTTCGATACCATGTATGACAAATTCTTTGACTTTGAACTCTGGCCCTTGTAAGCAGATGTTCGCCAACATAAATACGATTTAACCAGGCCTTGTATACAGAGCCCTCCACATGTATTGGCACCTCAGGCAAAGGCATGTAAAAAAATAAAAAATAAAACTTATAATATAAATCGACCTTTAAATGAATTAACATAACCTGACCCTAAACATGTTAAAAAATTCTGCCATTTCTATTTGTACTTCTTATACTGAGTGGGTGAATGTGGTGGTGGTGGAGGGGAGGATCCTGCTTTAGGGAATTATTATTTTTAGCAAAATGGTTGATCTTCTGAGATGGACCTGTGTACCAACCATTCTCTCATTGACAGCTGGTGATCGGTCCCCGTCGACAAAGAAGTATTAACGGGTCTAGAAAATTGAGATATAGATAGAAATGATTGGTGGTACCTCTGCTCCCGACAATTATAATAAATCGATTGATTCTGATGCTTTATTTAATTTATGCAAAAGCTTTTTTAAGTTACCCTGCAAGGATGGGTGGGTTTAGATGGATTTAGATGGATGGATTGATTTACTTTTTAAAGTTAATCGATGTCTTTAACCTTTTATTAAAAGCCAATCATTTTCTCTTTCCCTAGTGTTAAATATGATATGTCACAGAGGTGATACCAACACAAGCTTTTTTTGTCTACTATTCTCCTATGACTTTAATGGGAAGCATATGTCAGATCAGAAAAAGATTGTTCCCACCTCATTTAGGTATTGTATGAATATGTGCTTTCCCACATGAGTATGTGGGAAAGCAGTCTTTAAGGTAAAGTGGAGGATGTACAATGATGTGGGCTCAGGCCTTTCGGAATACCAGTATATTAGCGACAAAAGTTTGGCGGCTTCTACCTGAAAACTGAAAATGAGTCAGGTCTTTCAGCAAGGCAGACATTGTTAATAATAACCTCAAACCAATTTCTTGCACAGCCATCTCTGTCTTGTATTGATCAATGGTCAAAGATCCATCTCTATCGGGTTGGCAAAATGGCACGGTACAAAGTATTAACAACAAAGATTCCATTTGTGAATTTGGGAGAAAAAAATCTAAACTACAGCTTATCAACATAGCATTTTCTCATGACTAAATGAATGTAAGTTCATGCTACTCCAATTAAGATTAAATTACTTTAAGGCTCTGCACACATTTTCCCCAGAATGTCATATCTGACAAAGGGGGACTGTTGTATTTATTAATTCTACTGAACGGTAAGCTGAGGTAAAAATAGCTGAATGTATTGTTTAAATACTTGCAGAATTTTCATTTTATCTTATCCCCTTTAATCATGTAAACATTGTTAAATGTTTGGCATCGGCTGTGGTCACTGTGGAAGGAATGTTTCATTGTAAACATTTCATAAGACCACATTCCTGTGAGGAAATGCATTAGAAAAGGCTCCTCAGAAGAACATCTGTTTCCCTGAAAAAAAAAAAAAAAACACGGCTCGAGAATAATAACAGTTTTCCAATTAAGGCTACAAGATAGTACCACTACCTGAACGATTTATGACTGACAAAATTATATTTTTTATTGCTTCTTCTCGCAAACAAAACTCCCTGCTAAGGATTTTAATTCATCAGGTCTGATTGCTTAAGTCATAGATAAAACGAACTAAGATCAACAATCTAAAGACTCATTCATCAGCTTGACTAATTTAAAGTCTTCAGATATATATTTGTATAAAGTTACTATCTAGACTGATTCAAAGGCTTGCAATTTGTCATCCATGCAGGGTTAGTTAAACTTGCTACATCTACATTTTTATTCTCTTGGAATGTGTTCCAGCCAGTCCAACATTCATTGTGCATTCTTTACGTGTTGTATGTATATATACTATATATACTCCCGCAAGCAGTATTACAACATACTGGCTTGTGGCACTACATTTAGAACAGCCAGTAGGGGTAGTAACTGTATCACCATGCAGCTCAATACAATTTCTTGACTTGTCTTTTTTTTAGCCTATATATATCAATATAAAAAATACTGAATCTCATTTTAGACTAAACCATTTCTTTTTCAATATCTCACAAATGATGATCACGTATGAATCACATTAAAGACATGACCACTGTGGAGAAATGATTCAGTATTTGATGTAACTTATTTTATAACTCCTTGCTATATAGTTTCCACTGGAGTTGAGTAGATGCATATTAGATGTACACATACATGGTAAAAAAGTGCAGTAGAAAATAGTTTCTGTTTGTGTGACCATGATCTGTTGGAATAACATTCTGTATATACTTTGCTCTCAATAATGGCTTATGTCCAAATATGAAAAATACAATGTCAATGTCAATAACGAAAATAGAAATAATGTTATGTGATATATATATATCTGGAAGGTAGACCATGTGCTTAGTATTTGACTTTTAGAGTTAGTTTATATTAAGATGCAGCAGTTCAGAAGGTTTCCCCCGTACGTTCCATTCTTTTTATTCTCACCCTGTTCCCTGCTTAATCAGCTGTTGTCACAGAAATGTCTTATGTTAAATTTGTTCAACCCTCATTAATCATTTGATCAGCAAAAACCCTCATTGGACATTATGGCAGAGGCATAAAAGAAACGCTCCATTCCCAGAGGTCAAAAAGGCAGCCCCATGCTTATCTTCATATAGTGTCATACATAGTATTTGTTCATGTTTTTTCCTGTTCTGTAGGAGGAAAAACGATCATGGAAATAGACGCGTGTGCAACTCAGAGGAGGTCTCCTGAGGTCGAGGGCTCAGATGCATGAGATGTCAGTAGATCAATGATGTCTTGATGACAGGTTGCTTCTGCCACGGACAGGGCTGTTTGACCATTCTGGGGAAAAGAATGAAAACACAATTTTGATTTCACATAAAACACGTTGCAGTGGCCATTGTAATCCTCACAGTGGCAGTGTTGCCATACTTCAAATGCATCAGCTCAAGCAATAACTTACTGGCTACTACATGAGATCTGCTTCATGTAAGGCTTTACATGTCAATCTTTGCTCAAAGGATTTATGTGAGCTAAGATTTTTACAAACAGAAAGAATCAGTTACATATACCGACCTCTAGGAAATAATGTTGACTGTATATAAAAGAAAATCACAACAAAAACAGACTAGATACTAACATACAAAAATACTCTTTACAAGTTAGAGGAACAAAAATACAAAACAGTGGTATGAGATTTTGTAAGTTTAACATTAAGATTGCATAAGATGGCAGGAACTGTCAACCTTCAGTGGCTTAGGTTACAGTGGCTTAGGGTAACATGAGATATTTCTGTAGTTATGCTGATAAAGGCTTAGACTGTTGGATGACAGACTAACCACTTTTCTTCACCCTGCTACTTTTGTCTTTTACTCCTCTACAGTTATATTATTTGCTGTTATTTCGACTGTTGATTGTCTTTTCTCAGTGTTTTTCTCTTAATAGAAGCTACACCTAGCATGGCGTCCTGATCAACAGGGACAAAGCTCCTGGTGACTGTTCGTCCTCTGTGTCCTGTTATCAAGTTTTACTTTCTTTAATGTAGAAAGTATTCTTACATTAGTTCTTTTGTTCTTTATGCATCCCTGCTCTATCTTCTTAAACCCTCAGTCGGCCATGACAGATGTCAGCTCTTACCAAGCCAGGTTCTGATTGAGGTTTCTTGCTCTTAAAGGGGACTTTTTCATCTCTACTGTTGCTACATGCTTGCTCAGTAGAGAACAAATGATTAATTAATAGGTCAATAGTATCAGCACCAATAGCAGTAACAGCTACCATAAATTTCGGAGTATAAGGTGCACCTGAATATAAGCCACACCAGCCAATTATAGGAAAAAACACAAACTTCACATGATTATAAGCCACAGGTTTTTTTAAATTTAATCACTATATGTAAGGGTTCATGCATGGTCAGGATTGTCGGTAAAGAGACTGGTGTTTGGGGAAGCTTCCATTTTATTAACATTTCAACACAGTGGAAACACCTCAACTGTCTTATCTGCGTATTCAGCCAATCTTCAAGAAAGTCTTCAAATTCGGGCCATACACTGTTATTACCTCTGAAAGCTTTTTGCATTGAGACAGTTCTTCACACTGGTGTCTCCAACGTCTCACCATTGATTCATTGATGCCAAGGCTACATGAAGCTGCTCTACTGTGCTTCCTTCGTTAAAGGCCAGATGGACTACCTTTAACTTATAAGCTGTAAAATGTGCATTTCTTTGTTTGTTTTCCATAATGAGGGTTTCTGCATGAAAACTTTGGGTTTGTAAACTGTCTCGCTCTTGTAATGTCTGTCTGTTCTACCTTTGCTTTCATTGCTCGTGTGAACTGCCTTGCTCACTCTTTTCCGGCAAAATGCTGGAGACCGCCAGTCAAAGGCAAGTATCTCTTAAAGCAACTATGAGAAGTGTGAAAGCTTTTTGCTTTACGAGTCCCCCCTCAGGCTAAAGGCGTAACTTTAGCCTGAATGGTAAGCTCATGCATTAGGTAGACATGCTGTGTTAGAGCTCACTCCCTAACGCACAACAACAGCTGAGTCAGTCCCATCCTGGACAATTTACTGATTTACAGCCACGACTTCAACTGAGGCAAGAAATGTTGTGTAAGCTCATTTGGGGTCTGGGCTTGAGTTTTACTGGTGCTAAAGCTGCTCTCTGCCCTGCTGAATCTATCCTTCAGTTACTTTTCGCTCCACGGTTGTTTATGAAATAGCACACGCTACACCTGAGTGTCAACGCGCATGACGACATTATGCAAGGCTGCACTGGAAAGCAGTCAGGTAATCTGCTTTTTTGACCCGAACACTTACTATTTACGTGAATTTACATGCATATAGAGGCAACTGCGGCTCATTCAGGGCTCATTCTACTGACAAGGTCATTGCTGGAGCATGTATGAGGAAGAACATTTTTATGTTTATTTGTGGTTAAACTTATGTAAAGTCTCTTTAAAAATGAAGGACATAACGTATAGAATCCATAGATCGTTGAGGTACTCTGGTGGCGTAAGCTGTAAAAATCCAAACATAAGCTACACTGTTGTATAAGCTGCAGGGTTCAGACGTATGTTGGCTTGTAGTCTGGAAGTTATGGTACTTAGTATCAGACCAACATTACTAAAGAGGGAAGACCAAGTGCCAGGGACCCAGAAACACATGTGAAAACTGCAGGGATGTACAGTGCTACATATACATGTGCGATGAAAAAAACTGTTTGATAAACTATTTTTCATATGTCGCACTTGTGCAACAGCTTTGCAACCTGCTTGTTTTAATTTTTTCTTTAGTCTAAAGGCTGGTTCACAGTCTGCATATTTTGGCCGTCTCGAAGGACAGAGGTGTGACAAAGTGAACGGCCCAAGTTTTCAGTGGATCAAACAGTGTCACGTCTCATCATAAGCAGATAATAAAAAATAAATCTGCAAGTATATAAGACAAATATTTTGTTTTATAAGCCACAATCCAACACCAGGCAGAAGCTTGTCCTACACTTCACCTGGGATGCATTCAAGGGACTTTTGAAATATATGGTGAGTTCAACAATATAGGACTTTTAAAACTTCTAACAAAACAAACTGAAAAGAATAACATAAGTTATAAACTACTGTTTATTGCTGGCTGGCAAGCAATGTTTGCCCTACTTATTTTTTACCAAGTACTAAAAACAAACAAAAACTATATTATTTCTATTTATTTTGTCAAATGTTTTTATCCCTCTTTTTTTCTCAGAATTAGAAATTTTACTTCAAATGTCTAGGATTTCCAACTGCAATTGGATATCTTGTTAATTTTGTATGAGTTCCCTTCTCTCAACAGTATGCTTTAGGCAAAATAGTATAACATGTTCCACAGTATCTTCTTAAAGACCTGAAGACCCAGTTGTTAGAGATTTTATGTTGCTCCTACATGTTTTTTGTCTCTGTTACAAAACCTGCAACTTATTTAGTACTAGTGCTATTAGCTAAAAAAGTTATGTTTAAAAATTGTGTCAAACAATGACACATAGCTTGGCTCATCTGAACTCAGCCCTATGTCCTTTTAAGATCGCTTTTAACTGTGTGTGTGTGCATGAGAGTTGGATTGGGTGGAGGAGGGTATAACTGATCATGCTTTTAAATCTGCAGTATATATTTTTTTATATTTTCTACAGTAAGTTCTATTAACGTTTACCTTCCAATCCAATGTATTTCTTAGCCTACTCGCTGTTTTACAGTATGACTATCAGCTAAGTGATCAACTATCAGTTATCAACTCTCTGCCTTTTTAAGAATAACTCTTAGCTATCGGCCAAACCCACTATTGGCCGTTCTCTACTATCCACCCCTCTTTTTGACTATCGGCCAAGTAATCAACTATCGGCACATTAATTGTCTATCGGCCTTTTTCAAAATAACTTTATTTTGGCCCGACTGGTTATTAGCCAAACTTAGTATTAATCGTTCTCTATTGCTCAGTAAAGGGTCCATGGTTCTCAAACATTCTGTAGAATCCCCTGGCTGCTTTCACTATTAAATACTAATCACTAAACAGAACTGATCTTGAAATAATTCTTCTACAACAGTCTCCATACAAAATATATGTGTAAAACTCTCCAGGCCCCCCTAGTGGTGATGCAAGGTAATACCAACCTACCTCATAGAATGTTAGACTGAAAATGAAGCAACTTCAAAGATATTCTCCTAAAACTATTGCTATCTTATTATTGGCAATTTGTAGCCACTAAATTGTGTTATACTAATTATGTAGTAACACTGCAAACATCCGTATCCCCAATTAAAAATCTGTGATAAATGGGAGGTGAGGGGGCTGAAGGGTGGGACTGAAGATACTTCAACCTATTTGGACTTAACTCAACAAAAACTTACACATACAACTACAGCAACAGCAACTATAATTCAGTATGTTTTCCTTAGTGGAGATCTCACAACAAATATTATTGTTGGCACTGCTTAAAGCAGCTGAGATCACATCTCCACATGTTTATTTTAAGCTGAAATGTATCCATAGCATTGCAGCCCAGCTAGTTGCTGCAAATAGTTAAAATGATCATGAAACGATAATTAAAATGTAATTGGAATGTTGAACCATTAGGTGTGTTTTGATAAGTGGCTAAAATTTAGACAAATACATACTAAAATATTGTACAGTTTGTGCTGTAGTTTTATATTGGTGTTACTAAACATATTGAATTATCATAGCCAGATAATAACTACCATTGTTGAACTATTTATTTAGATATAGGGTAAACATTTGCATCATTAACCTGGAAAGGGGATTTGACAAGGCTTCCAATGCACCTTGTAGTAGCTGTAAGCAACAGCAACTTCATTCCATAGACAAAGTTAAGCAAAGCAAATAATATTAAAAAAACTTCTCTTTTGCCTTAATCCAACAAATTATTCTTTAAAAAGCATCCCTTTTCTATTTATGTACACTCATACTTTGGTTCAGCATAGCTTGCTGCTATAAGAACAAAAAGTATGTCTTTAAGATTAGCATAAGATAATGCTTCAAGTGCAGGTTTATGATTAGTTTATCACTTTTTTATAGATAGCTTTAGGCAGATAACTAGCACAATACTGCACACTAATATTAAGGATACTGCTTTACAACAGGCAGTTAAAAGAAAGTATGATTAAATGTTACCCCTGCAATGACCCATATGCCGCCAGTGTTCATAGCATATTTAAATGTCTAAAATGCAAACCCAAAGAAATAAATAATGCTTGTTGCTAGGTCTAGTTTTGTAAATTGTGTATACAAAATCTGCCAACAGTCCCCTGTAAAAAAAAACCAAAAGTTAAATTCATGTGTGCATGTTATCAAGTATTCAAATCATGCTCCACTAGCAATTTAATACAAATGAGAAATCTTATTATGAGCCCGTGACCTTGTGGTTAACGGTCTCTGTAACCTGCCACTGGGAGAACAAATCTCTCCAAATCCAAGCACTTGGAAAGCCATCCCATTTACACTGGGAGAGGTGTTGTGTACTTGATACCGAGACATCAATCAAAACTAATAGAGCAGTAAATTTCCCTAGATGACAGCACAGACAATGATCTGTGGTAATATTTGTAACTTCCTACATCTATCAAGCAGCGAGTCATGGCAAGTAATTCCTATAATCAAAAGGTAGATATCAGTTGGTACAACAAATGAGAGCAAATGAAGCTGCATGCCAAGAGAAGAGTCAACCACAGGGAAAATAGTTGCCTCATTCCAGGATATATGTTCTCCATATCATGTTGTGTTGCCTGATGAAACAGATTGATTTGAATGCATGTAGTATAATTTAAAATGCTTAGAATAGCTTCTGTTCCTCTGGACATTGAGATAGTGGACTCTTATAAGTACCTGGGCGTCCACCTGAATAATAAATTGGACTGGAGCCTCACCACTGAGGCTCTTTACAGGAAAGGTCAGATCCAGAGCAGACTCTACCTGCTGAGGACGCTGAGGTCATTTGGAGTCCAGGGAGCGCTTTTAAAGACCTTCTATGACTTTGTGGCAGCATTCGTCTGTTGGGATCCTGTGTCTGTGTGCTGGAGAGAGCGTGGACTTGTGTTCCTTCTCCAACCTTCTCTGCAGGGCGTGGCAGGCAGCAGTCACCAGGTGCTCATTGATTATCCCTATCAACACCCAGTTCAAACGGAGAGTGGGTTTGGCAAGCTGACGCCATCTGTAGCATTTTCTATGGCCAAACTATCCTTCGACTCTTCTAGTAAGAAGAATTATCTCCTGAGTTTGAATCATGACTTACCTGTGACAATCCTCCGGATCCTTCCGAACCGATTCTCTTCTGTGCTCTGGTTTCCTGCAAGTATATAGACAAATCTCTACTACTACCCCCTGGTAAACATCTCCATTCTTACCTGCTTCTCTGCTGCCGTCAAACTGCTCGCCTGTCACTTTCTCATTCCTGACCATCAACTGGCCTCCCATCAAGCTCTCACTCACCTGCTCTGTGAATGCTTAGTTAGATCTCCTCCGAGGTCACCACCTGAAACAATATTGGAGAAAGTCCGGATCTATACATCCACCTTCAACCAACTTCAGACTATCAAACTCAAATAAACTTCCTCCAAGCTTCTCATCTCCAGATGACCAGCAAGAACCAAACCATCAGCACTTTTTATCCTTGTTACTTATGTTGCATTAATCTCTCCACTCACCTTTTCTAGCCAACAACCTGCTTCTGAAGTTCCGTTCCTTGTTCCTCCCGAGACAAATCTTTTTTGTTTTTAATAAAAAACATAAATTTCTTTGAAACAGCTCTCTTCTAGGATGCACGCTGGATCCAGTGCAGGTGGTGGGAGACAGAAGGACACTTGCCAAAATGACATCTCTGATGGACAGAGTCTCCCACCCCATGCATGAAGATGTTAGTGAACTGCAGAGCACCTTCAGTGCCAGACTGCTGCGTCCTACATACACAAAAGAGCGTTTCTGCAGGTCCTTCCTCCCTGCAGTTGTCAGACAATACAACCAAAACTGCTCCCAACAAACATACTAGATGTTTACACCAGCGCTGTAATTTCCACTAATCACTACTGCTCTAACTTGCACATTATTTCTTCTCAGTTTATATATAATAACTTATTGGAAGTTACACATTTACTTTTTCATGCACAGGTACAATGCATAAATGGTACATATTTCTATAATAACGGTACAGTTTCTATTATTTAAACATCTTTCAGTATCCTGCTCTATTTCACATTGCAACCTGGGTTATGCCATTTTGTCTGTGCTTTAATCTTAATAACTGTACTTACTCTGTTTTTGTAACTATGTCAAAAATTATGTGTCAATATTTATTTTTTGTAAAAATTGTTTGCTTTTCCTATTCTGTTTTTCCCTTGTGGAACAATTAAACAATTATTCTATTCTATTCTATTCTATTATTCCTTTTCAAATACAATTTGTACTCCCAAGATATAACATAAAAAAACCTAGATCAGTGGCACACATTTGGATTGTAGGATGGCTGATAAGTAGGCCTTAAAAAACAGGTGACAATGGAAAAATTTGAATGTTTACAAATTTAATTTATTTCAGTAATGCAAGTTAAATGGTCAAACTAATATATATATATATATATATATATATATATATATATATATATATAAATGAACTCCTTAAATGAAAAGCGAGATAGTTTAAGGCCAAATCCTAAATCTCAGAAAAATTAGAATATTACATGAAATCCAGGATTTTGAATAGAGAAATGTTGAACCTCTGAAAAGTATAATCATGCATGTGTAAGCTCATGTCCAGAATCCGTCTGTCTGTGTTGGCTCTTGATACACTAACCCCAGCCTCAATCCACTCCTTATGAAGGTCTCCAACAATTTAACTTGACTTATATCTTACATTTTTAATTTAAACTGAGGTTTATTATTTTCTTAGTTTTTATGTATCGTGTACTATTTTTGTACTGTTGCTTCCTGGGCTGTTGGTTTGTTTTATAAATTTTTTTTGTCTTCTTTTCTGTGTAACCAAAATGAAAAAAAAAAATCTTTGAATTTTTAACGGCCTTTCCTGACAATCCTTTACAGGCTGTGGACATCCCTGCTTCATGTGCACCATTTACCTTCCCTTCCATATAACTTTTAATTAATGTGCTTTGATGCAGCACTTTGGGAATATCCAACGTCTTTTACAATTACTCTACCTTTTGAGGCTCTTCCTCCTTATGGAGGGTGTCAATTATGGCTTTCTGAACAACTATCAGCTGACTAGAGTGGGACCCTTTGTGCCTAAAATATTTTACCTTTTCACAACATTCACATTTTCTGAGTTTTTGAATTTGAGTTTCTCATAAGCTGTGAGTCATAATCATCTAAATTAATACAAATAAAAGCTTGAAATATATTACTCTGCATGTATGAGTTTATGTCATAAATTAGTGTCACCTTTTGAGTTGAATTACTGAAATGAATGAACTTTTGCATGATATTTTAATTTTTCAAGTTTTGCCTGTATAAAACAAAATCTCAGTATGCTTTAGGGAAAAAGAAAAATATCCCCAGAAAAACTCTACCTTTATATGAGCCAGCCATGGTAACAGTTTTCATAAACTTGGCACCTAACACTTATAAGCCCAATCTCTACTAACACAATTGCATGTGTGTGAATTAAACAGAAGGAGCTATGTGATCAGCGATCTAATAAAAAAAATAGAATTATTATTGTGAAGAAATGCAGTGAACTAATTTAGACTGAAGACTGACTTATGCTTTATGTAAATGTGTGCATATACATTATGGTGGAAGAAAGAAGTGAATTCATTTTGAGACCACTGATGAGTCTGTCTCTGTGCTGTATTCGTTACATGAAACATGTCCCTGAGCTATGTTGCTCCCTATTTCTTTTCTGTATCAAGTATGCTACGCCTCACTGCATCCACACTGGCCTTACAGGGACAGTGCACAAATCTGTGGGTGGTACATAGACTTTATTGCTTTTAAAGTCTGCATTTGTAAAGATCGGCATATGAATGGCGAGAGACCCTATTACAGCACTCCACTGAATCTTCTCATCCAGAAGAAAAAAACAGCACAAACAACTACCCATAACTATGTTCCTAACTCCGAGAAAGACACCTGCACCGAAGCCTTCAGAGGCAAAAGGCATACCTAAGCGATGCATGGGCGAAGAAACCGCTGCGTATTGATACTTTTATGTTTTAAAATGTACGAAGGTTTGAACTTCTAGAGTATTTAAACTAGTTAGAAGTGCCAACTTAGCGAATTTCACCTGTAACGAGTTATTTTTGGAATGTAACCCCCACAATAAACAAGGGACCACTGTACTTAACATGTGAAACCTCTGCAGTAGTTTCACAGAAAATGTCTATTTTTCACTTGCAATGTTATTTTTTGTGGTCATTTTTATTAATATTCTATTCTTTATCTAATTTAACACCATTTGTTGTACTAAGCAGAAAAAAATAAAACCTGTCTTCTAATTCATTGCATTTTTTGTGTGTAATAGAAGTATTAACTTTGTTACTTGGTATATAAATTCTTTATATTAGGAGATGAGCAGACACAGTAAAATATCCTATATAGTCAGCACAACCAACAAGCCTAACTTTACTTGAATTGCCTTGTGGTGAAAGTGTGCTATACAAATAAAATTGCCTTGCCTTGCCTTGCCTTACCTACTTGTTTTTATATGTGTTAAACATTTTCTGTCATGCTTTATTGTGTTTTTCGCTAATGTTGTAATTTATGATTTTCATTCCTTTTATTATATGTTTTATTCGTTTCTTTACCAACAAATCATGTAAAGCACCTTGAATTACTGTGTTGTTGAAAGGGTGCTGCACAAATAAAATTACCTTAAGATATTCATTTATTCCTTTAAAAATATAGATCTCTATGTTCATACTGAGATTTCCAAAAGGCTTTCAACATTTCCAAATCTACCATGTTCCATAGCAAAGACATATTGGAAGCTCAAATAGACAAAAAAGCGATAATCTGTTTATCTCCCTGTTGGTCCCAGGTCAGAATGAAGACAGCAAATTTATCGGTGCATCCTTTGTTTCCTTTGGTTATGTCCAGTCACTTAATGTCTACTGGCCACCTGCAGTAAGCAGCAACAGGTCTTGAGATATTCCCCAAAAGGGATAGGTAATGGTAAATAGCCAGCATTTGTATAGTGCTGTTCAGTCAGTGGCGCACAAAGCACTTTACACTGCATTCAGTTATTCACGGCCACATTCACACGCTCATCGAGGCAAGCCACATTGTAGCCACAGCTGCCCTGGGACACACTGACAGAGATGAGGCTGCCGTATGTAC
The DNA here is from genome assembly GCA_028564705.1 of Apricaphanius iberus. Lineage (NCBI taxonomy): Eukaryota > Metazoa > Chordata > Actinopteri > Cyprinodontiformes > Aphaniidae > Apricaphanius > Apricaphanius iberus. The sequence continues at coordinate 23,335 of JAPXFQ010000489.1, read as the reverse complement.
AGGCCCCTTTGAACACCACCAGTCTTTGCCAATCGAGATAGATAGAGCAGGGATTCAGACCGGTACCCCCTGGCTACAGGAGGAATTCCTACCACCTGAGCCACAGCCGCATGTGACTCTTATAAAAATTAAAGATGATACTAAGTCAATTGTCTTGTTATTGTAGATTTGTTAAATTATGGTGTATTTCAGCTAGCTGCAATCACAAATCTGTTAGTCTGGTATTTTGTGCTTCAGAAACAAAACTATTTTGAATCTTCTATTCTTAAGTGTCTCACAGATTTCTGGTTTAAAGCATATTTTACAGCTTTATATCGTCACAGCAAACCTTGTCTTTGAGCCCAATATCGCAGCGACCTGTCTCCAGTAGCAAACAAGCAATGTGCGTGTGTCCGTGCTCGGCGGCACACATCAGGGCCGTAGATCCCTCACTGTCCTGGGCATTTACATCTGCCCCGCAGCTCAGGAGCAACTTCACCATGGCAACGCGACCGTGGCTCACTGCAAGCATGAGAGCAGTCTGGCCAGCCTGGAGAACCAGAGGGAGAGAGAGAAAAAGGAACATTAGAATAAGAAGTTAACGGAAGGAAGATACAGGTGAGATATGTAGATGGGGATGTAATTTGAGAATGTAAGTGAATGTGGAGAAGTCAACAATGTGAGAAGTAAGACGAAGCAACAGCCATGTTTTATTTATTTTTTGTATCCACTGCAAAACATGAGAAAACAGCCATTAGAAAATATTAGATATTAGAAAATGTAGGGGAACCAACATACATTCCTACATTATCAACCCATTGTCTACTATACCGTACTAGCCTATCTTTGCAGGGTCTCAGAGGAGCTGGGGTCTCATTTATAAACGTTGCGTACGCAGAAAAAGGGGCCTGAAACTGGCGTCCGCCACTTTCAAAGCAAAAGTTGTGATTTATAAAAAACAGACTTGACGGGAAAATGTGCGCACCTGTACGCCAACTCTGACCCGTGCGTACGGACATTTTGGAGACGAGGGAATCGACGACGCAGTTGGTGAGGTGGTGAACTGTAGCCAGACTGCATATTACTCCTCTCACGCATATCATTTCACCTCACACCAAACATTAATTATGGATTCATGTTATTATAAACATCCAAACAAGCAATAATATCTATATTGTAGCTTAGCAGTGAGCTATAGCTCTTCTAAAAACATTTTTCAATATTAAAATAGATACATACAATTTATCTCAAAACCTTAAACTCAGATAAAAGGGCCGGGACTGTGTGCCAATTAATAAATTGAATTATTTGCCGTCCCTGAGCGCAATAATGCCTGCAGTCTTGGATGGGAGCATTAAGATGAGCAGGCGATACATCACGTTTCCATATACTGTGGGGGAGCAGGCCGAAATTAAGATGCAATTTGCAGCAATGTCCGGGTTCCCAAACATAATCGGCGCAATTGACTGCACCCATATTACTATAAGGGCCCCGTCCGAGGAAATTCCCCTCCCTCCTGGCCTACCCCCTCCCCAGCATGAGAACCCCGACCCACAGCCGCCTCCTCCTCGACAGAAAGCTTTCACCCAGGGAGCAAGGATCAGCCAGGATGTAAAATTTTTATTGTATTATTTAAGGTAGCAATGTGTCAGCTCGGGTGTAAATGTACCCCCTCCAGTAGCAGTCCCACTCTGGCGGTGGGAGGCAAGTGTATTTTTTCCCCCTCAACTTTGAGGTCCGACCACTTTTTTTTATTTTTTATTTCGGTTACCATGCTGTCAGTTGCGCTGACAGTCTGCACTGCAGACGCCACATGCTGCCACTCACAGTTCTTCCTTTTATTTGTGACACCGCTGCTGTGTCCACCAAATAAAATGTCTCTTCTAGCCTCCACTTCACCCACTAGCACTTCAATCAACATCTCCGTAAAGTTTCTTTTCTTGTTTTTCTTTTGTTGTTACCATACTTCCCCTCTTCTTCATATGCATCAATATTCATGTACTGCTTTGCATTGACCTTTTATAGCCAGATTTGGGCGTGTTCAGGGCGGGATATGAGCCAAGGGGGTACACCCGGAACAGGACACAGGGCAACACAGAGATCCATAAGACAAATAAACACTCACTCCTACAGGCAATTTAGAGAGACCAATTAAGCATTTAATCATGTTTTTTGGACTGTGGGACCCCAGGCCAGGAATCCAACTAATGACTATCTTACAGTGCAAGGCAACATTGCTGACAAATGGTTGCAAGGTTTATGAAAGCTTTGCCCTTAGGGATCCTTATGTCACAAAAGCTAAGCCTAACATGTGTTCTTAGAAAGCTACTGTGCAACAATGCTCACACAAATAACTCTGGATGATTTGGCTAATTCTCTTTATGAATTTTGAAAATAAAATTGCTTGTAAAAATGACACCTTCTAAATTACAGGGTATAGTTTTAAATTGTTTGTCAGACCAGGTTTCATCTAAAGAAGTAGCTCACAACCTATTTTCTTTAAGGACCCCCATGCCTGTCTCCAAGAGAAGCCAGGACCCCCCCTACCCCAACTCCTACCAGCATACAAGCATTAAAAGTGATTGATTACACACTTTTATGCAGAAAAATTAAACATCAATAGTAGGGTTTTGTTCTTATTCTTCTTGTTTTACACTGTAGGCTATATAGGTATTTTTCTTTTGGAATTTATAAATGCAATATTTACTAATATAATCTTGGTAACCTCGGCACAGGCAAAATTGTGAGAACCCCCTGCGACCTCAAAGGAGCCCATGTTGGGAAACAGTGACCTAAAGCTTATGTTGTATCTTGTATTACCTGTCTGGAGCGTGCATTGACATCTCCAAGTTTTAGGAGCTGCTCAGCCACCTCCAGATCATCGGGACTTTCGGCTGCTGTCAGGGCGGCCAGCATCACTGGTGTATAGCCCGCCTTATTAACATTATCTGTTTCACAAAGACCTAGAGGAAAGCAAAGACACTTCATTACAATCAAATTTATTTTGAATTTAGCTGTTCGTGCAGGCGAGTATGTAGGACTCAACTCACCAGTGTCCAGCAGCAGCTTGACCACAAGGAAGTTAGAATGCGACACACTGTAGTGGAGTGCCATATTCCCATTGCCGTCAGTCAAGTTAACAACATATGGCAGGAGAGTAGGAGTGGTCAGTCCCACTTGTCTAAGGTATAATCTGACTGTATCTGCCTGAGAGTCTTTCTGACTGGAGACCCTGAACCATTCCTGATAGAGCACCACTAACACCTGACGCTGTAGAGAGACATATGAAAAACACCCATGTGTATATTAATGTTACTATATATTACAGATTTACATTTTGAAGAATTAAATAAAAAGAACTAAATGAGAACAAAATACAGCAGAGCCAAAGAATCTCTTACCATTTCTTTATCTGGAGATGAAACCTCTTCCATGCGATCCTTTACATACATGCAGGCATCAATGAACCCTTTGTCCACTTTCTCCCTATAAAAACACATAGAAGAATACCTCTGACAATTTCAAACGACTGCATAAGTCATCAATTAGAATGCAAAACATTATTTCCTGCTGTTTTCTACTGAGCTTATTTCCTCAGTGTTCAGTGCGGAAGAAAGATTGTGCATTGATAGTTGAGTAACTTCAGTTTGAATAAAACTGGAACAATAAAAAACCTCTTGTACTAATCTAAAATGTGTCAAATTACTTTAATGTATTTTATTAGGATTTATGTGACAGAGCAATAAGTGTAGCACGTACTTGTTTCGTAAAATAACAATGGGGCAAAACTGCCAGTCAATGCAATCTGCTGGGATTCCTTTAACAGAAGACTTTTCAACTAATTACAAAGTTTGTATGATTGTATTGAAATGACTTTTCTTGTAAAGTGTCTTGAGATTAAGGATGAACCAATCCACGTTTTTTTGTTTCCGATACCGATACAGATATCTGAGGTTCATAATCTCCCGATACTGATCCAAGCAGTACTGCATTACATAAACTGTGTGACGTGTGTGTGATGACTTTTCCCATCTGAGATTTATCCTTTGTCATGTGCAACAGCCAAAGAGTGTATTGATGTTTGTGCATGCAATGTGACAAAAAAACAGAAAATCTCATAGGGTGCGAGTACCTTTTAAATGAATTGTTTATTGATGTGAGTAAAACTGTGAAAAAAAGTGTTCAGTAAAATTTTGCTTAACAGGTAGAAAGATCCAAAGCTCTGGTTTTTCTCACCTCTCAGCCGCCTCTTCCCGCAGGAGCTCATGGCCACCTTCTAAATCCAAAAGGTCCCTCTCAACCTCTTTCTCTTCACCCACAGCACCTCCTCCCTCAGCAGCAGTAGCCTCTGCATCTGTCCCCTGGATCTCTGCTGCTTCCTCACACTCCTTGTCTGTTTCTACCTCTACCTCCACTTCAGATTTGTCTTCCTCCTCCACTTCTACTCTTGATTTTTCATCTCCGCTCGAGTCCTCACTGGAGGTCGTCTCGTAGCTAGAAGAGGAAACATGAAAGCTGAAATGTCTTATCGTGAAGAAGAATTTATGAAGTGTTACTTGAAAAGTAGAGAAAAACTGAATACATATCTAGAAATCTGTGCCAGATTTTATGTCAGTTACAAGATGTGTGAGGTGCTAACATAAATATGAAGGCAGCCACATCAAAAAATATTGCTATGTCAGCTTTAGCCAAAGCTGGGTGAATACTATCCAGTTATCTATCATTGGAAGCATGTTTGCCTTTGTACCCTTGGCCCAGAAATCATACAACATAACTCATTTAATTAACTATATACGTAATTATCAATAAAAATGTTTAAGCATTCTCATATGCGACCTCAGACAAACACATCTTTGTTCCAGAGGCATGGCGCCCCTTTCGAAGCTTGGATAGACGCCGGTTGGGTGTCTATGAGTTTAATCACTGGGATGCATCATGAAGGCACCACTGTGAGGCTAGAGATCAGATAAGTCTTACGATGAATGCCATTGATTCATGCTTTTTTGAAAACACATACACATTCACACACACAGAGATAAGAGGCGTCCGTGGGATCTCTACATTCCTTGGATTCCTGAGAAGTTCCAGACAGAAAGGGTAGGGTAGATGATCTGAAAATATCTAATACGAACAGTAGCCCACTTACTGGTGTGGAAAGAGGTATCAAGACTGTCTGAAATGTTTGTCTCATTAACAACATCTGCTCAAATCAAAGCTGGACTGCATTACTTTTATATAAATTTACTGTAAAGAATATAGATGGGCTCATTCAAAGCTCATAAATCATATTTGTGATTGTTTACTTATAAGCTGTTATTTGCACCTACCATGAAAATTCATTATTCCCAAAAAGCAACAGTTGAAGTATGTTTGCGGATCAGTTTGCAACAGAGAAGGAACTGAACATACATGAAAACAATCTGAAACAACACAGAGGTGAGTCTGTCGTGAAACAGTGAAGCTCAGGAATGTAAGAACAGGAATGCAGGAATTAAATAAATGTACTCATGGCAGCCATTTCCTTGAGATGTAGCACATAATGCCTCTCAAGAATTTCAGACAAAAAGAAAGCCCTATGAAGTGTTCCTATCTGGGATTAGATGTCAGTGTGAAGCATGGAAGGTACTCAGATTTATTTTCCAATTAAAACTGGATGGCAATTTGATATGGATGTAAATGTAAGAAAGGATTAGAGGTATGTCCAAAAAAACTACATCAATTTTGTCCAGAATAATTGAGCTTTTCTCTATTTGTCTTTGAGCGTATTAAACAGTAAAGTAATATGTAAGGCGATACTGAGCTGTTCCATAAATGTTAAGATATACTCGCAAGCTACTTTAGTATGTACATGTACTAATACAAATAACTCGCACAGTACCAGTTCAGTGCATTAGGTATTTATTAGTTTTGGAAAGGCTGTTGAGAGTATTTCAGCAACTGCTGTTCTGCTATTTTCCTGGCTTACCAAGATTTAACAAGAATGGTTCAAAACAAAGAAGGTATCCAGTGAGCAGAAGGTGTATAGACAAAAATGTTTCATTGCTGTCAGAGGTCAGAGGAGAATGGGCAGCCTGTTTCAACATCTTAGTGTGGTTAAAAAAAGCACTTGTTATTACTAATGAAGGCAGAATATTATCTCTGAACGTAAAACCCATTAAAACTTGAAGCAGATAGCAAATAATTTCAAACTGGTTTGTTCAATATAATATGTTTACTGCACTCCACTGTCTCCCTAGACAGTCACTAGGTCTTATTCTATGAGGGCCTATTTGTGATGTTGTGGAACAATCTATTTGCATCATGGATGTTCAGCTGACAAATCTACTGCAGCTGCATGATTCATAAACACAATATAGACCAAAACTGGGGAGTTTGACTGACGCCTCATCGAATCTATGCCACAAAGAATTAGTGCAGTTGAGAGGGCAAACGGGGGTTCAATTCCAAACTGGCAAAGTTTAGTTAATACAGTGGCCAATCAATGTATGTTTCACACAAGTTTAGAGTCTTTCCTAAACCGTGTACCCTCTCTGGAATAATATCTGGAGAGCATAGAGCCACCTCAAAGAGCTTTTTTGGACGCAATAATTTTGTGATTCTTCTTGAAACACCCATAGGTGGATGCCCTCCTTACACTATCCCTAAGGGGGAGCTCATCGACCATCCATAGGCTCATAGTAATTATTCATATAACATAGTCCATTGATTTATTTAGTAACCATAGCTCAGGACCATTCATCTCCATCACTGCTCATCCTATCTGCAAGAAAATCTCCTTAGTAACCGTTTGCAATCTGGCTTTGGAGGCAATGTCTTACCAGGTCATGAGATATAACTCCAGTTAGCTCACTATCAAATTAAAATCCCCAATCTATTATTTCCGGTTAAGGTCCCAAGGAACATTTTTAAAGGATACTTTTGTGGCACTAGTGACCTTTATTCATTAGTAGCTCGACAGGAAGAAGAGTGAAGAGAGAGAAAGAGAAGGCATGCAGTAAATGGCCAAGGGAAAGCTGCGTTGAGGATTGTAGCCTCTGTATATGGTGCAGTTGCTAGACCAATTACCCACCTGCTGCCTCCCCACCCCATGATATATTTGAGAAAGCCATTATTTCATCCTGACTGTTCAACGTTAAACCAAAAATTGTCCATGTGTTATCTGGGGGTCTTGGTTTAGTGAAGCCAATAAGACAACCAAATCTGCAAAAACTGTTAAAAAGATTACTCTAAGCAGCCTAGGTTGGAAAGTCCCTTACTGTGCTAAAGCATTTGGAAATATGTACTGTTGTACAATGCCCCACAGACCAAAAAATAAAAATATAAACACTACACCACGCAGAAAAATGAATCGTAGCCTGGATGCTGATAAAGCGAAAGATTTTTACCCTCCATTCACCCCAACAAACTTCAGGTTTTTCTTGGCTCCCTTGCTCCCCTGCTTGTCAGCGACACCATTTTTCTTCATAATAGATTTGAGACCTGGTGAAGAGAGAAAGAAAGGCAAAAAATAAAAAAAGTGAGAAAAGGATATTTCTTTAAACTTAACTTGTGCTTTTCTTCATACACTAAAAGACAGGGTTTTTGAACTATTATGTTTTTTTTTTATTTAACAAATACTTATGAGGGTTTAGCAAAAGCAGCAAATCTTTTTTTGTGCACAGGGTAGGGCTATTTTTTCAGTGAGCTTCTGTGTTGGTAGTATTTTTAAACCTGGAACACAAAGTGTATTTTTTACGTTTTGTCTCATCTTAACATTTCGACCAACATAAAGTTATGCATAATTATGATGTGTAAGAAAGAAAGTTACATTTAGAAGTAATCTGATTAGTTAACATAGTACATATGAGGGTACGTTAATCTATTTATAAATACAGCTGTTTTGTAAAGGCCTAAAGAATGACCACCAATCCAAACCATCATTGAGTATAGAGGGGGAAAAGAGGCCCTCAGAATCTCTGGAGGTCTCAAAAGATCCAAAGCTCAGGTTTGAGTAAATGACAACTCGTCGTGTACAATCTGGCCTCTATGGAATATTAGCTAAAAAAATGAATGTTTGAAAGAAAACCATAATATGTTGTGTTTGCAGTTTGCCACAATCAATGTAGGAAACACAGCAACCACGGTAAAAGATGCTCTGGTCAGATGAGAATAAAGAGGATTTTTTTTGACAACATACAGAATGCTATGATACATGGTGTGGTGGTAGCATCAGGCTGTGGAGATGCTTCCCTTCATGAAGGAACAGGGAATCTGGTCAGAGTTAAAGTAAAGATGACTGAAGCTAAATACACTGCTAAATAGGAAAAAAATTGTTACAAACGGCAAAGGCTTGAGTTTAGGGGAGTTCACCTTTACCATAATAATCGAGTGTTTTAGATCGATTCGGACCAAATTATTGGGTTAGAATGGCCCAGTGACAACCGAGACCTAAATCAAATTAAAAAACTTGAAAATTGATGTTCACATATGTTATCCGTCAAAGCCGAATGAGCTTGAGGGAATTTTGCAAACAAGAATTTGTAAAATTCTCATTCATTTTTGCAAAATGACCTGCTGCTGTAATATATCAAAGACAGTTCTATGAAGTATTGGTATAGTTTTTGTGAATATAATGCAACCCAGACTTCAGTTTTTAATTTGTACGAAAAAAGAAAGAACAAAATAAACAAAATCCTTTCAACCATTATGCAGTTCTTTATATTGGTCTATCATATAAAATCCTGTTTGCATTGTACCTCAATAAAAATATGAAGGGGTGTGGTACTTTGCAAGACACTGTATTTTTTTTAACATCAACCAGGTTTAAATGCAAACTGATCAGCTAGTGTGAAAACTATTTGACAGCTGAGAAAAGGAAAGTCAGAGTCATTCATACGAATTAAACCAGGACAATAAAAATGTCATTATATAGTGAGATAAGATATTATTTGCATTATGACAGATAGAAAAAAAATACTTTGAATTTAATAGAGTAATTTAATAAAACCACACAGCATGCTGTATAAGTATTTCCCAAGCCAATTTGCACAAGTCAGCAGTATTCACATCACTGACAACACGCCACTTTGACATTGTCAGTCCTACTTATGTATGTAACTGTCAAATAATCGATTCTGCACTGGCACTTTTGCTGACTCTTCTTGGCTCTAGGCCTAGTATGACTGTCTTAGTTGTTCCTGACAGCAGATGTAGTGCAATGGATCCATAATGGTTTATCCAAGTACAAGGATGTGGCTTTCAGCCAAAAACCACCAACTAAAAAGATGCAAGAAGAATGACACTTTTAGATCAAGTGTCTCTCAGGAGAGAACAACAGAGTGGAAAGCTTAGTGCCTATTTGAAATTTAAATGCATCCTCCTGCTAATATCGTATGAATATAAATGTAATTTATTATTGTATGTATTTATTAAATACAGTCATTTTTATCCTGCCTAAATTTTGTTTAGATCAACTGTATTAAATCAATATTATTTGTGAAAGTTCTGAAAACTTAATTTGAGTTTCAGATTAATACAATGTGTTTAGAGAGGTTCTAACACACACTGCAAATCCGGAAACAGCCCATTTAAATCCAGGCATATGCACTTTGTTTGAACACAGTGCTATATACAATCCCTCTAACACTGAACTGCATGTCAACTGTTATAAAATATGGTTTTAAGCTCCAGCTCCTGCTTCAGTCTCCAACATTTGAAACATCAATGAAGGACACAGATGCCATTTGTCTGATGTATGCATGAGGACCTCTGCTTGGAAGTCCACTTGACAGTTGATAAGCATGGTCACAGTTTGGAGCATGAATGAGTGTTTGTATATTATGTGTGGAATAAGAAATAAGTATTTGATGTGCTCTAGATGGTAAATGAACGAGGCTATTTAAGTAGCACTTGGTAACTCAACCAGTGGTTACTATACAGACATCTATTACACATATAAAAATGTGCAAGCACAACAGCTATAAATATTACCTACAGTAGGGTACTGTACTTATGATATAGATAATAATAGACTATGCTAAGTGTTCAAGAAATAGAACACCTAGAAAAAGTATTCACACCTCTTGAATGTGTTTATTTTGTAAGATTCCCAACTTTATTGTATTTCATTGGCATATTATGTGAAAGATCAGCACAAAGTCGTATTTAACTGTGACCAGGATTCATTCCACTCTGACTCAATACATTTTCAAACACACATTTAGAGACTAAGATACTGGATACATTTTTTAAAGGATATCTCATACCCAGTTAGGTGGGTTTCTGAACTGATGTAAGTCTGGGCTTTTAAAGGGACATTAGAACAAATGTATATACTTGCTCCGGCTGTATGGTTAGGGTCCTGGACCTACTGGAAGGTGAATCTCTGGCCAAGTCTTTGAAAGCCTGAGACATGTTTTCTGCCCCATGTTTAACTTCATTCATCAATCTTACTATCAAATTTGAGCAACGTTCCTATCTCTGCTGAAGAACAGCATCCTTACAGCTTGTTTCCCCATAGAGATGGTATGATAAGGATGATTAAAATTTTGAGCCATTTAAATATTGAGTTTCAAATTTTGGAAAACCTAATTTCCCATACAAGGCTTGTTGCCTTGCCCAGTATTCTAAAATTAGAATACTGGGCAAAAGTTCATTTATTTCAATAATTCATCTCAAAAGGTGAAACTAATATATGATATATACTCACCACATGCTAATCGGAGTATTTCAAGCTTTTGGCTTACAGCTTATGAAAACCCCAAATACAAATCTCAGAATACTAGAATGTTGTAGAAAAGTTCAATATTTAGGGCTTAAAGTGTCGCACTCTTATCAGTTAATTTGGATAACAACGGTAAAGGTTTCAAGAGCCTTTAAATGGTCTCTCAGTCAGGTTCAGTAGGAATCAAAATCATGGGTAGGACTGATGACCAGACACTCTTGCAGAAAAGCTTCCCTGGCTCCCTTCATAAGGAGGAAAAGCATCAAAAGATAAGTGCAAAACAGTGCTGTATCAAAGCACATTAATAGAAAGTTATGTGGAAGGGAAAAGTGTGAAAGAAAAAGATGCACAAGAAGCAGGAATGACCACAGCCTGGAGAGGTATGTCGGGAAAAGGTCACTCAAAAGTGTTCGAGATCTTTACAAGGAGTGGGTTGAGGTGAGCGATAGTACATCAAGAGCCATCACACACAGATGGATCTTGGATTTCAAATGTTGTACTCATCTTGTCAGGCTGCTCCTAAGCAACACATTCATTACCATCTAACCTGGGCCACATAAAAAAAAGAACCAAAGTAAATGTTTTGTTTATATGTTATTGAGGCACAGGTGTTTGAATTTCTTCATACAGTGCACGTGATTGCATGGGGTCATGGTTGCCCATTACTTATCTGCAGTGTTGTCACAGTTACTTTGAAATAGTAATCTGATTACTGACTACTGATTACTCTTTCCAATAGTAGCTTAGTTACTTTACTGATTACTTTATTTTAAAAGTAACTACATTAGTTTAGAAGTTACTTTATTAGTTACTTTCAGCAGCTCCCGATAACATAGAAACAATAGCCGATTTTGCCAATACTTACTTTATTGGAAGTGTATTTTAACAGTAAGGAAAGATACTTGCTTTTTAACCTCACGTACTGTTGACACTAGCAACATACTGTGTCTTGGGGACGTACTGGTTTGCCCACTCCATGTAACACTGCAGAGTTCCACTAGGGGGCAGAATAGGCTTACAGAGTACAGAACTCAGATTCAGGCCAAAACAAACATGACGACCATAAAGGAGCTAATCAGCTGTTTTGGATTACAATAGAAAAATACATCAGCAGTGTTGTTGAAGGTATGTGGATCCATATTTACCGCTATTGTTACTTGTTTTCCTTATGTTTTTGCCGCCATGTACCAAATATATCTTTTTGTTTAAGAAAATTACAAAAATATTAACGCACAGTGGCTCGAAAAAGTAATTTTAATCGGATTACTGATATGGAAAGAGTAACGAATTAGAATAGTCGTTACTGAAAAAGTAGTCATATGGGAAGCCTAATGCTGCGTTCACACCGTCCCAAACGGCAGCGTCAGTTCCAGCAAGATTACATATAAAGTGCACGGTCAAGTTCATCAGAGTCTCTGTAGTGCGTTGGCACCGTCAACTTTTCAAGCATTACTTGTGTTTCAAGCGGCAACCCAGAAAACGCAAGTAACACATAAGTTCAGCTATCTGAACTTTTGACGAACTTGACGCGGTGCAACCACCAATCAGAGCGTCTTACTGTAGTGACGTCGCCCAACGTCGATGATGTCTAGCCAATCATGCTAGTGTTTGAAACATTCGGCAGAGAAAGGCCAGTCCAGGTGCTTTGCAACAGTCAGCTTAAAAATGTATATACGTCAAACTACATGCGTTGGGACCGTTGCTTGACACAGACAAAGTGTGCGGTCTGAACGCAAAATCCGAAAATCAGAATGGTTTATTGGACGACACGTCACAGTACAGACCACTCGCTATCGGCTCAATTTAAGGTCATAAATATTTTGCAGCTGTACATGGATGCTTGCACATAATTTCACAGTTCAACTTCACAAATCAAGTTTTGCAATCTCAAACAAAAAATCTGCCTGAAAATGTCAAGTTTGCATATGTGCAGAAAGAGGTTTGCATGGCTGTAAATAGAGATTTGCATTTGAAAGAATAATATAAGGTTTTTTGCAAAAATCTTGTTTTAAGATGTGCATCATAAAACTGCATGAGAAACTGTGGTTGCGAATTTTGGCACGGTCTTGATACACTGATCTGATTGGATAGCGATAGATCACACTGTCCAATCAGAGAGCAGGCCACTTCCTTGTTTTTAACAGTGCTCCAGCTTCTTAAAAGCGATTAGAATTTCAACATGGACAAACTCGCGACTATGTCTGGGACTCAGGTGGAATATTTAATTGATTCTGTGGGAATTAAAGTTCAGATTTAATGTCATGAGTTGGCGAAAGCATTTCATTGAATTAAAATCACCCCAAGAAGGTGTTTATTGCACCCAAAGTTCTATAAAAAATGGCTTTTTATATTTATATTGGACACACAGTAAAATGTGCAACACTTCCTCTCTCTTGAAAAGTAAACTAAAATGGCAACGTCAGTCAGCTTTTAGTGGTTATAGGATTGCTCTGCTGTCTTTAGCAAATTCACCAGACAAATACATGACAGCAATGGGCTCAGCATTAAAAGAAAGTGAGGTAGAGGACCACGGAGAATATCAACTTCCCACAAAGCCGCATTGTAAGAGGCGGCGAGTTTTTATTTTATCTCTTTCAGACCTCTGCCATCTACATAGCTACTATTTGCGTCATAAAATAAATACATTAGTACCACTGAGTTCAAAAGTAAATGTTGTTCTCCTTTCATTATAGTGCCATTTTTATGATCAATGTAGTAATTATGGTCTAGTTTGCGTTGATCTTAAGAATAAAGTAGGCTAATAAGACTACTTCCCTGGACTCATTACTACTTTACTGTAAATATGGCTTCTGACTAATTTTTGCAAATTTGCAATTCACAAATACAAAATACATATTTGAAGTTGTGGCTTCTGTCAGAGATAAAATCTCTGGTTCCTGTATTAACCAAAATTGTACCTTACCACAAGGAGAACCAACAGCCAGGACTGCATAATATTACATATTTACTTGCATCAAGGACACAAGGAGTTATCGGCTAGATGTTCACACACTCAGTAAAGATAGAATTCACATATTTAAAAAGATCAGTGGCTTTCTCCTCCTCTCACACATTCTTTCCCTGCTCTTCCTGCTGGCTATAAAGTTTTATGACCCCAATCTCCTGTCCCATGCAGGAGCACATGTCCCCAGAGCAACTCCAGTTTTGACAGATCTATAGTATTCTGCATACAATCAATTCAATAGTTTATAATAATTTCTAATAATGCAAAACTATTGACCAATGTGGACACATTTTAACCTGTGAATATGTTTTTATTCTAACAGCATCCTTACCCAATACCCTTCGCTACAGATTCTACCAACTGAGCTGTGGATTTATGCCCCTTTTCCTTATTAGCTGTCATTTATTAGCTGTCTCTCTTTTTCAAACTGTTTTTTTTTTATTACATGTTTGACTGCATAATCCCTTATGCTCTAACAAACAATCAAGAAACAACTGAATCATAAGCTACCATTTCCAGATTTAAAAACGTAAAGTTCAAGCGGATCCCATAAAAAAATAAAACAATAATCATGCTGCTACACAAATTTATATTGTTTTTTTTTTTTTCCTTTTTTTTTTTTTTTTTTTTTTTTTTTTTTTTTTTTAACGTGTCCTGTCTAGCAGTATGCTACTCAGAATTGGTGTCTGAGTACCAAGTACAAGCCCAACAGTTTTACTTTCCCAAGCAGAGTATTACAGCTCCGCTGTAGTACTCCACTTGATGTATTTGTATGAAAAATCTTTATTAGTAATTACTGTGGGTTCAATTTCCTGACGTCATGGACACTAAACCGAGACAAGAAGGGAGAAAGGAAGAAGGTGAAGAAAAGAAACAGGACCAGCAGAGGCGCGAACGCAACACAGACAGGGAGGCAAACAAAGAACACAAGAAAACATCCCAGTCCTCTACCTCTTGCCGGATGGCAGAGAAACAGTAATACAAAACAAAAACAACAATTGTACAGAACCAATAATAGTTGGATTCTAGTAGAATAAATGCAAAGACTTCAGTACACACAGCATGGGTTATAGAACATAATCAAATGTTTCTTGTAGCTCCTGTGAACAACTAACTAATGATGATAACTCAGCTTAAGATATGTCCGTCCATCCAATGTCCCCACACCTATGTGTGTGCGAGCATGCAGGTCGAATAGGTTTTCCCCATGCAATGATTGATAGCTGGTGTAAGGAACCGTCAATCCGTCCTACAGGAATCGGCACAGACATGGAGGAGGCAAGAGATGTATGCATCCAGCGTCCCACAGAGTACAGAGTCCACAGGCGGATCAGCGCAGGGTCGATCACCCGCCAAGAGGGGAACAGATGGAAGCCCCAGGGGAGCACCCACCAGCCGCGATGTGGGGCGAGAGATCGCAGTGACGAGCCCACGGGCTCCGCCGGTAACCGGCTACGCCAGGGCGGGCCCGGACCAGGAACCGGAGGCAACGGGGACCAGGGGCACCCCACCCCCCAGCGGGGCCCCAACCAGTGACCAGCCGACAAGGGTCCCCCGCCGCCGCCGCAGGCAAGGAGGACCCGCAGCCAACCGACGGACAACACACGCCGCCGCCACCCCGGACCAGTACCCACCGCCAACAACCCGGCCCGCCTCCACACATCCACACGCCAGGGAGCCACAGCGGATGTACGCCCTCCCCAGGCCGCGCCCAGCCGGCACCTGGACATCCAGATCCCGCCCCACGTGGGGCGCCAAGATCAGGGGCCCAGCCAATGCCGGACAGCCCCACCAGGCGAACAGACCAGCCAGCTGAAGTCCTGGAACCGGCAGGAGGACTGGGCGCCAGGCACGGTCCCCACCGATCCACCGGACGGCACCAACCTATTCTACAAACCCGGCACCCCCATAAGAGGTGCCGGGTCAATCCAAGGAGGACATCGGCCCGAAAAAGCGGCCGCCCGACACACCGGACCACCCAGGACCCGCCCGACATGCACCAGGCCGAGCCGGGCCGCAATCGGGACCCCCAGCCCCATGCATCGAGAGTCATCATCAACCAGCGGGCAGGAGCAACCATCACCGACGGGGAGTGACGGGTAGGGAAGAAGATGCATCAGGCCAGAGAGCAGCCAAACACCCAACCTGACAGGTAGACATAGACAGACAGAGACACTCATACGTACCCTCCCTTTCTTGTGTACACATTCTTACAAATACAGGACATACGAAAAAAGGACGCTATACCCTGTCGTGATTCATTTTTTAGGGCTACCTTATATAACAGTCTCGTATTGAATATGTTTATATAATCTTTAGTTAGTATTCAGAAAGTAAAAGTCTGTTTTTATTAGCTTGCATGATAGTAAAGAAATGTTTTGTCAAGGATGGTATATGGGGGAAAGCTTTTAAGTCGTGAAACTCTAGGCTAAGTTTATTGCACGTTGTAAAAGTGGGATGCGGAGATAAGAAACAGAGTAGAGAGTAGACAGTCATAAACAGACCGGATGGTTACAGCGATAACTCAGGAAACCTTGAGAATAAACGTTTGGTGTAATAAAATCTAGGGGGAGGAGAATAGACATGTGACTACGTTCTTTGTTCTTCTTTAATAAAAATGGTACACCCCTGTATACGACAGTTCAGTTCAGTTCAACTCAGTTCTGACTGTTCTCCATCTGCAGATGTGTATGAATGTGAAACAGAAATTCTGTGTCTGTGCATCATTTCCATCTCTGTCTCTCAGCTCTGATTTTATTTTGAAAAACTCCCGCCGGGGTAAATGTTGGCGCCCCTACACTCTCCGGAAGCGAGTGCCGATCGCATGGGAACGAGGAGCCAACACATGGTGGAGGATGCGTGCTCCGTAATTCGGTCTTAAGTTGTTTCGGAGCTGGGAGAGATTGAGTGTGAGTAGTAAAGTGTGGCATAACTGGTTGATGCGTGTGTTTGTGACATTACAGTAATTTTGTGTTTTTTCCTTGGAGTTCAACGGAGAATCGGAGAGCGACTGGATTGATCCTTGCTAAATCAGCACCCGGGTGGTTTTGTATCAATCTGGAACAGCGCTAACACCAAATTAATAGGTATTGATTGATCTAACCGTTCTCCGTTTAATGTTGATGTGTTGTTTTTTTTTGGTTAAGGGCCGACCAAAGTGCGGATCGGGCTCGAGGGTGGCCGTCCGGCCCAACCAGGACGCTGGTTTGGGACCTCCTTGGCTGGCAATCGAATTTAGTGGCAGGCAGGGCCCGGGAGCCCTCTGACTGCTAACGGATTACTTTGGAGAGGCTGCGTTTTCTTCCAAAATGCGCGACTTTGAGCATCGCAAAAGGTGGAAGTGAGGCTTTAGGGTCCAGTTCTTGGTCGGCCCGGTTTGAGGTTAGTGTTTGATGGATATTGTAAAATTGCTGTACTTGTTTTTGGTGTGATTGTGGGTGTGCTTGGACGGAGTGGAGGCTAGGGACGAAAGCTACTAGGTAGCTTTTTGCACACCGGCCTCATATAAACTCCTCATTTAGGGGAACTAACTGACTGAATCTAAAACCATAATTCCTCTGCGAATTTTAAACGCCTAGTCGATGCCCTCGTTTTCTGTTTGTGCAGATTGCGTAGAAGCTTGGCATTGTAGAGGAATAATGGGAAGTATCATTTCCGGTTGGTTACGGTACCACTATATTTAGCTTACAGCTAACATACAGTGTGTGTGAGTCTCGCCTGGAATAAAGGCGTTCAACCTTGTACACTTACGTAAACACGTCTAAAGCATTGTTTAACACATATATACGACTATTGTTATGGATAACTGGTAGTAAACTCTTTAGAATATATATATAAAATAACTTTATTGTAAAGAAGCGGCACCGTTTTGTTCAGATTGAGCTGGGGTGCTCATGCTTACAGCTACACTCTGGTAGCCTAGCTTCCGACCGGTATTTGTTTGACACGGTTAAACAGCTATTAGAGTTTTTTTGGAGACGAAGTGTGGTTCTGCTGGAGGCATTTTGTTTTTGTCTTTGGTTGGTTTACTTATGAGTACAGTTTGTTCGGTTTAACATTGTAGTGAAGAATTAGCCGTCTTTGTCCCGGTTGTTTTTTTTTTCCGTTCCGCATGGTGACCCGGAAGTTCTATTGTCTTTGACTTGGTCCGCTAATTCGGTCGACTTCTTTTTTGTAAAAACGATCTACGATTGTGTTACAAAGCTAGTTTTACAGATATTTTTTCGGTTTGTTTTAATGATAAATGAGACTGCTTTTATATTGGGAGAATTCTATTTCTTTGTGTGATTCGTGGAAGTGTCCGTCGCGGGTTTTGCTGCCGGCCGGACTTCATTAAAATTCTTTGTGTTTTAGACAAAACAGCTGATATCTCAGTATATAAATAAATTAATGAGAAAATAAAAAGTTCGTTATAAACCTTTTTAGATTTCCTTCGTTTCGGCTTTGCATAAATCATTATTAAGGTTAATGTATGTGACTAAAATAATACATAAACCACTTCACTATAAAGAATAAAAATAAATAGGTTAAATAAAATACTGCCTGTCTTTACTATTAACTGCATTAATATTGGGATAAATTTGGCCTACTAATTGATAGTTTTTCAATTAAAATAAATAATTTACATAGTTTTTACAAATTGCCTACTTCAATTTTAATCCATTTTGGATTTTGTTTTAAACTTTCAATGGCAGCCGAATATAAATTGCTTCCTGCTCCACAGGAGTGGCGCACGTTAGGTGCCCAATTGTTAGTAGGCATTACAAGGCTATATTCTGTTTTGGTTAGTGGGACCAGTACAAAATGTAAGAAGCAGTTCCAGGCCAAGATGACGCCCAGGTGGGCTCGTGGAGATGAGAAGAGACAGTTGTTAAAATTAGTTAAAAGAAAAACAGAACAGGAGACTGATAAATTATTTTTGGCATACAATAGTAGATTAATGGAGAAAATAGAGCAGCACGAATACAGGTTAAATAAAGTTCAACAACAGATGGATGAGGTCCTTAAGGATCAGGACAGATTAACATCTTTGGTGCGAGGGCAGGCTGCTGACCTTCGGGGGAGTGCCAGCCCCACTAAACGTGATGAATGTGCAACAGTTGGACAGGTTAACGACGTACAAACGTTGAGAGTTGACCAGGGCGAGGGGGTTTATCAGAATACCAGAACTCATGGGGGCCCTGATTTAATGCTTCCTGTAGTGGGAGCTTCAGATGGTTCAGAAATTTACAAACCATCGGAGAGACACATAACACATTATTTACAAGAAGCTCAAGATTCTGCTGAGGAGAATAAGACACTGGAGACTGCTTTGCTGAAGCTCCACTTAAACGAGGCTCAGAATAAATTGAGTGACTTTCATCAGTCAAAAAAAGTGAAGCAGATGGTGGCTAAAGCAGCGCCGACTGTTGGATCAGCTACAGTGTTGCCTTCCTTTCCTGTAATGTATGCTGCAGCCGCACCGAATCAGCCATTTGCTGCTCCTTATCGGACATGGCACTCTCGGGGACGGTCACGTGGCAGGGCCAGGTTTGGTGATAATAGAGGCCTGGGAAGAGGGCAGCCAGGTGCTGACGGTTGTCGGAGGTGTGGCTCAATTGAGCACTGGGTGAAGGACTGTCCACATCCACGAGGGGGCGCTATTCCTCCCGGTCAGCCACCTTCACATTTTGCTCCGAATCAGCATATGGTTCCTCCCTACTATCAAGGAGGACAGGGGGGCCTCAGTTTTGACAATGCCCGCAGAGTAACTTGGTGAGCAGGACTAAGGGGGATCCAATGCTCACAATGGACATATATGGACATTCATTGCCATTCTTGGTGGACACTGGTGCTACTTTCAGCACGCTGGACAGAGTTTTGCCAGACGTCAATTTTTATGGGAACACAGTGTCTGTGATGGGCATCTCTGGGGCTCCGATGATTCTCCCTGTCACTCAACCATTGCCTGTTGCGGTGGGAGGTCAAAGACTATCACATCCTTTTGTCATTGCTCAAACCACTCCTGTCAACTTGTAAGGCAGAGATCTGCTTATCAAACTGGGTGCTACTATCCTGTGTACCCCTGATGGACTTATGGTGACTTTTCCGAATGGACATACACATTGCTGTGACACCATGAGTGGTCAATTTTTGCTGAAAGATGACACTTCACAAGTGGCTGATATTTTCTGGGCCAGGTTGACTACGATGTCTGCAAGTGAATCTTCTGCGGCTGAATTTCTGAGATGCTGGAAGCCGTGGCTGCTTGAACTCCAGCCTTTTGTTCCACCGCCTGACCCATTACATGTAACCCTCCTATATGAGAGGGGCAATCCTACTTTATATCAGGAAAAATTTGAAACAGAACTTGAAGGACAAACTTGGTCTGTGGCTTCGGGTCCATGCTTTGTGGGGAAGGAGGGTGTTGCACTGTTTGCTGATCTGACTTCAGAGCAGCATAAATGGTATATGATGGAAGCTGAATCGCTTCCGCACATATCGCTATTGTTGCATCCAAAACATCAAGCTAAAGATTTGGGGGGAATGGTTAAAAGGGGAGTTGCATTAAAGGATTGGGTTCCTACCCAGATACCTTCGGTCTCTTTTTCTCCTTCTTCTCAGATGTACAAAATAGACACGCAGCTCTCAGACACTACTTTTTTGGAACATTTGCAGCTTTCTAGAAATCATGGCAGAGAAACAACAGATCATCCTGATGCAGGGGAGGCATTAAAGGTCGTGCCTGACTCTTTGTGGTCAGATGGTCCCACTGATGTTGGTCTAGTGCATACAACACCCATCACATTTGAGATGAAACATTCTGATCCGATTTGGCGTCCGCAGTATCCACATAAACCTCAGGCTGAAGAAGGTATTGCAGACACTATTGCAGGGTTACTTGAAGTAGGAGTTTTAGAACCATCGGATTCTCCATATAACACCCCTATTCTTCCTGTAGAAAAACAAGGTACTGGTAAATATAGAATGGCACATGTGTCATACACTCAGAAGAAGCGTAATCTTTGTTTTTGGTGGCATCCTTTCCTGCCACATATGATTAAGTGTTTTTTGAGTGAATGTGTGGTGTGTGGTCAATTTAATCCTAAGCCTACTATCAAGCCAGAAATGGGAGCCTTCCAGGACTTGTGCAGGCCTGGCGAGGAGATCGTGATCGATTATACAGATATAGGGACACCTGTTAGGGGTTTCCGATACCTGTTAGTGATTATTGATTCATTGACCTCGTGCTTTTCTGCTTTTCCTGCTAGACGGGAGACTTCTCAAACGGTGGTGAAATCTTTGATTAACCACTGGATTCCGTGCCATGCCTTTCCGACTAAGGTCAGGTCTGACAATGGCACACATTTTAAAAATAAACATCTCCGGCAGGTTGAGGAACAGATGGGAATAACCCACAAGTTCGGCACTGTTTATCATCCGCAATCGCAAGGTGTTGTCGAGCGTTCTAATTCTACTTTAAAGTTGAAGCTGGCAAAGATTTCAGCTCAGACGGGGCTTAATTGGCTAGATGCTCTCCCTATTGCTCTGATGGACATCAGATCATCTGTCTGTAGGACGAAAGGTCTTACTCCTTATGAGATGTTTACAGGCAGGATCTTCCCTGGTCCTTGGGCTGGCAGAGAACCACAGGTTTCGCCCCATCCTGATCCAGATCCTCGAGGTGATCATCAGCAGCTGAAGGGCCTGGTTTCCTCCTTCCTTCCGGCTCCCCGTGACGTGCAGGGACCTGCGGCGTCAGCTTCCGAGGCTGGACGAGTTTGGCTGAAGGTGTATAAGAGAAAGTGGCAGGAGCCTCGCTGGTCTGGCCCGTTCCAGGTTGCTGCTCGTACGACTCACGCTGTCCAGCTGCGTGGGACAGGTTCTACTTGGTTTCACTGGTCCCAGTGTGCTCCGGCCCCTGACCCCCCCTCCTGTCCCTCATCTGCAGCAGCTCTCTGCTGACCTGGAGGAATCTCTCTGCAGTGGGTGGTGTCGGTTCTGACTAGGCAGTATCGACTGCCGAAGCCAGGAGGCAGGGCTTGGCCCACCCAGAAGATTGGTTCCGGTTGCTGTGATCATTCAGAGTGATCTTTATGTGCCAAAATTGGGCGAGATAAGCAATTTGGGCTTGCTTTTCTCGAAGAGGGAGTATACAGAAGAGAAAGATCGCAAAACATCTAACACATTACACAGCAGGTTTTGACCACTTCACAATCGGTGAAGGAAGCCAGGAGGCGGGGCCTGTCTGTGTAGTTGTGTGTCATTGGGGGGAATGTTCAGTTAATGAAGTAGCTGGCATTTCATTGAGGGCGATCTGAAAAAATTGGAAGAAATAAAGAGCCCACTCTACTGAATCGTCTCACCACTTGCAGCCGCTTGGTGACGGAGGAATAAACAAGAGTAAAGACTAAAAAATATAATAATAAAGACTGAACATTTATTAATCATTTTTCTGGTTTTTTACAGGTTAACCAATTTTTTTTATTCTACAGGTGCAGATTGTTAGACACTGCCTAAGAGGGTGTCAAAGACTTTTTAAGTAGTAAATTTGTAGGATTTTGTCATAATACTCAGTTTTTACGGTTTTATAAAAGTTTTTATTAATACGCTAAAACATTTTAAGGGGTGTTTAAATCATAATTAGGTTGACTGGATTACTAAATCTTTGTTTCAATTATCTTTTTTGATGATATGGTTTTCTGTCAATGTTTTTTAGGTTGTGACAATTGCTAGAGTTTGCCTTGTACTAAAAGAATATTGAATTGGGTTAAAACGATAAAAAATAAATTAATAAAATAAAAAATAATTGCTTAAAGGTATGTTTATCCCTAATAATACTAATGCAGATGGAAAATTAACTAGGGCAGTAGAAGGACTGAGAATACTGTCAAATAGGCTAAAAGAACAATCAGGTGTAGATACCTCAATGTGGGACAATTTGTTAAATAATATGTTTGGAAAATGGAAAACTCTGGCAATGTCAATAATGGTTTCATTAGCAGTATTTGTGTCGACTATGGTGTTATGTGGATGTCGTTGTATTCCATGTATACGTTCATTATTCATAAAATGCATTGACAAAGCTGTTGGTAATAATATGCAAGGTCAATATCTGTTAATCCCTCACTTGGAGCCTGAAGGAGAAGTACAGAGAAATGGTCAATCTATTTGAAAAAAAGATTGAAAGAGGGAATTGTCGTGATTCATTTTTTAGGGCTACTTTATATAACAGTCTCGTATTGAATATGTTTATATAATCTTTAGTTAGTATTCAGAAAGTAAAAGTCTGTTTTTATTAGCTTGCATGATAGTAAAGAAATGTTTGGTCAAGTATGGTTTATGGGGTTAAGCTTTTAAGTCGTAAAACTCTAGGCTAAGAGTATTGCACGTTGTAAAAGTGGGATGCGGAGATAAGAAACAGAGTAGAGAGTAGACAGTCATAAACAGACCGGACGTTTACAGCGATAACTCAGGAAATCTTGAGAATAAACGTTTGGTGTAATAAAATCTAGGGGGAGGAGAATAGACATGTGACTACGTTCTTTGTTCTTCTTTAATAAAAATGGTACACCCCTGTATACGACAGTTCAGTTCAGTTCAACTCAGTTCTGACTGTTCTCCACCTGCAGGTGTGTATGAGTGTGAAACAGAAATTCTGTGTCTGTGCATTATTTCACTCTCTGTCTCTCAGCTCTGATTTTATTTTG